>OY101450.1:35730137-36110137 GCA_956483635.1 Panzeria rudis
GAACCGATTATGTAAAAAGTGGGGGCGCCGATACGGTTTTTTCAAAATTTTGTTCTACCAAAAAAATCGTAGGAAAAAAGTAAGAATGGGAAAATGTAGCTCTCTTTAAGCCCTTTCAGATGGTGTGACTCTTTTTTTAATGGGTTGCCAGGTTTCCGAGTTATGGCTCGATAACCGATTATGAGGTGCCTCCGATACGGTTTTTTCAAAATTTTCCTCTACCAAAAGAGTCGTAGGAAAAAAGTAATGATGGGAAAATGTAGCTCTCTTTAAGCCCCTTTCAGATGGTATGACTCTTTTTGTCATCGGTTGCCAGGTTTCCGAGTTATGGCTCGAGAACCGATTATGTAAAAAGTGAGGGCGCCGATACGGTTTTTTCAAATTTTGTTCTACCAAAAAAATCGTAGGAAAAAAGTAAGAATTTGAAAATGTAGCTCTCTTTAAGCCCTTTCAGATGGTGTGATTCTTTTTTAATGGGTTGCCAGGTTTCCGAGTTATGGCTCGATAACCGATTATGAGGTGCCTCCGATACGGTTTTTTTCAAAATTTTCCTCTACCAAAAGAGTCGTAGAAAAAAGTAATGATGGGAAAATGTAGCTCTCCTTAAGCCCTTTCAGATGGTTAATGACTGTTTTTGTCATCGGTTGCCAGGTTTCCGAGTTATGGCTCGAGAACCGATTATGTAAAAAGTGGGGGCGCCGATACGGTTTTTTCAAAATTTTGTTCTACCAAAAAAATCGTAGGAAAAAAGTAAGAATGGGAAAATGTAGCTCTCTTTAAGCCCTTTCAGATGGTGTGACTCTTTTTTTAATGGGTTGCCAGGTTTCCGAGTTATGGCTCGATAACCGATTATGAGGTGCCTCCGATACGGTTTTTTCAAAATTTTCCTCTACCAAAAGAGTCGTAGGAAAAAAGTAATGATGTGAAAATGTAGCTCTCTTTAAGCCCTTTCAGATGGTATGACTCTTTTTGTCATCGGTTGCCAGGTTTCCGAGTTATGGCTCGAGAACCGATTATGTAAAAAGTGGGGGCGCCGATACGGTTTTTTCAAATTTTGTTTTACCAAAAAAATCGTAGGAAAAAAGTAAGAATGGGAAAATGTAGCTCTCTTTAAGCCCTTTCAGATGGTGTGACTCTTTTTTTAATGGGTTGCCAGGTTTCCGAGTTATGGCTCGATAACCGATTATGAGGTGCCTCCGATACGGTTTTTCAAAATTTTCCTCTACCAAAAGAGTCGTAGGAAAAAGTAATGATGGGAAAATGTAGCTCTCTTTAAGCCCTTTCAGATGGTATGACTCTTTTTGTCATCGGTTTCAGGTTTCCGAGTTATGGCTCGAGAACCGATTATGTAAAAAGTGGGGGCGCCGATACGGTTTTTTCAAAATTTTGTTCTAGCAAAAAAATCGTAGGAAAAAAGTAAGAATGGGAAAATGTAGCTCTCTTTAAGCCCTTTCAGATGGTGTGACTCTTTTTTTAATGGGTTGCCAGGTTTCGAGTTATGGCTCGATAACCGATTATGAGGTGCCCTCCGATACGGTTTTTTCAAAATTTTCCTCTACCAAAAGAGTCGTAGGAAAAAAGTAATGATGGGAAAATGTAGCTCTCTTTAAGCCCTTTCAGATGGTATGACTCTTTTTGTCATCGGTTGCCAGGTTCCGAGTTATGGCTCGAGAACCGATTATGTAAAAAGTGAGGGCGCCGATACGGTTTTTTCAAAATTTTGTTCTACCAAAAAAATCGTAGGAAAAAAGTAAGAATTTGAAAATGTAGCTCTCTTTCAGATGGTGTGATTCTTTTTTAATGGGTTGCCAGGTTTCCGAGTTATGGCTCGATAACCGATTATGAGGTGCCTCCGATACGGTTTTTTCAAAATTTTCCTCTACCAAAAGAGTCGTAGGAAAAAAGTAATGATGGGAAAATGTAGCTCTCTTTAAGCCCTTTCAGATGGTATGACTCTTTTTGTCATCGGTTGCTAGGTTTCCGAGTTATGGCTCGAGAACCGATTATGTAAAAAGTGGGTGCGCGATACGGTTTTTTCAAAATTTTGTTCTACCAAAAAAATCGTAGGAAAAAAGTAAGAATGGGAAAATGTAGCTCTCTTTAAGCCCTTTCAGATGGTGTGACTCTTTTTTTAATGGGTTGCCCAGGTTTCCGAGTTATGGCTCGATAACCGATTATGAGGTGCCTCCGATACGGTTTTTTTTCAAAATTTTCCTCTACCAAACGAGTCGTAGGAAAAAAGTAATGATGGGAAAATGTAGCTCCTCTTTAAGCCCTTTCAGATGGTATGACTCTTTTTTGTCATCGGTTGCCAGGTTTCCGAGTTATGGCTCGAGAACCGATTATGTAAACAGTGGGGGCGCCGATACGGTTTTTTCAAAATTTTGTTCTAACCAAAAAAATCGTAGGAAAAAAGTAAGAATGGGAAAATGTAGCTCTCTTTAAGCCCTTTCAGATGGTGTGACTCTTTTTTAATGGGTTGCCAGGTTTCCGAGTTATGGCTCGATAGCCGATTATGAGGTGCCTCGATACGGTTTTTTCAAAATTTTCCTCTACCAAAAGAGTCGTAGGGAAAAAAGTAATGATGGGAAAATGTAGCTCTCCTTAAGCCCTTTCAGATGGTATGACTGTTTTGTCATCGGTTGCCAGGTTTCCGAGTTATGGCTCGAGAACGATTATGTAAAAAGTGGGGGCGCCGATACGGTTTTTTCAAATTTTGTTCTACCAAAAAAATCGTAGGAAAAAAGTAAGAATGGAAATGTAGCTCTCTTTAAGCCCTTTCAGATGGTGTGACTCTTTTTTTAATGGGTTGCCAGGTTTCCGAGTTATGGCTCGATAACCGATTATGAGGTGCCTCCGATACGTTTTTTCAAAATTTTCCTCTACCCAAAGAGTCGTAGGAAAAAAGTAATGATGTGAAATGTAGCTCTCTTTAAGCCCTTTCAGATGGTATGACTCTTTTTGTCATCGGTTGCCAGGTTTCCGAGTTATGGCTCGAGAACCGATTATGTAAAAAGTGGGGGCGCCGATACGGTTTTTTCAAAATTTTGTTCTACCAAAAAAATCGTAGGAAAAAAGTAAGAATGGGAAAATGTAGCTCTCTTTAAGCCCTTTCAGATGGTGTGACTCTTTTTTTAATGGGGTTGCCAGGTTTCCGCAGTTATGGCTCGATAACCGATTATGAGGTGCCTCCGATACGGTTTTTCAAAATTTTCCTCTACCAAAAGAGTCGTAGGAAAAAAGTAATGATGGGAAAATGTAGCTCTCTTTAAGCCCTTTCAGATGGTAGACTCTTTTTTGTCATCGGTTGCCAGGTTTCCGAGTTATGGCTCGAGAACCGATTATGTAAAAAGTGAGGGCGCCGATACGGTTTTTTCAAAATTTTGTTCTACCAAAAAATCGTAGGAAAAAAGTAAGAATTTGAAAATGTAGCTCTCTTTAAGCCCTTTCAGATGGTGTGACTCTTTTTTTAATGGGTTGCCAGGTTTCCGAGTTATGGCTCGATAACCGATTATGTAAAAAGTGGGGGCGCCGATACGGTTTTTTCAAATTTTGTTCTACCAAAAAAAATCTTAGGAAAAAAGTAAGAATGGGAAAATGTAGCTCTCTTTAAGCCCTTTCAGATAGTGTGACTCTTTTTTAATGGGTTGCCAGGTTTCCGAGTTATGGCTCGATAACCGATTATGAGGTGCCTCCGATACGGTTTTTTTCAAATTTTCCTCTACCAAAAGAGTCGTAGGAAAAAAGTAATGATGGGAAAATATAGCTCTCTTTAAGCCCTTTCAGATGGTATGACTCTTTTTGTCATCGGTTGCCAGGTTTCCGAGTTATGGCTCGAGAACCGATTATGTAAAAAGTGGGGGCGCCGATACGGTTTTTTCAAATTTTGTTCTACCAAAAAAATCGTAGGAAAAAAGTAAGAATGGGAAATGTAGCTCTCTTTAAGCCCTTTCAGATGGTGTGACTCTTTTTTTAATGGGTTGCCAGGTTTCCGAGTTATGGCTCGATAACCGATTATGAGGTGCCTCCGATACGGTTTTTTCAAAATTTTCCTCTACCAAAAGAGTCGTAGGAAAAAGTAATGATGGGAAAATGTAGCTCTCTTTAAGCCCTTTCAGATGGTATGACTCTTTTTGTCATCGGTTTCCAGGTTTCCGAGTTATGGCTCGAGAACCGATTATGTAAAAGTGGGGGCGCCGATACGGTTTTTTCAAAATTTTGTTCTACCCAAAAAAATCGTAGGAAAAAGTAAGAATGGGAAAATGTAGCTCTCTTTAAGCCCTTTCAGATGGTGTGACTCTTTTTTTAATGGGTTGCCAGGTTTCCGAGTTATGGCTCGATAACCGATTATGAGGTGCCTCCGATACGGTTTTTTCAAATTTTTCCTCTACCAAAAGAGTCGTAGGAAAAAGTAATGATGGGAAAATGTAGCTCTCTTTAAGCCCTTTCAGATGGTATGACTCTTTTTGTCATCGGTTTCCAGGTTTCCGAGTTATGGCTCGAGAACCGATTATGTAAAAAGTGGGGGCGCCGATACGGTTTTTCAAAATTTTGTTTCTAGCAAAAAAATCGTAGGAAAAAAGTAAGAATGGGAAATGTAGCTCTCTTTAAGCCCTTTCAGATGGTGTGACTCTTTTTTTAATGGGTTGCCAGGTTTCCGAGTTATGGCTCGATAACCGATTATGAGGTGCCTCCGATACGGTTTTTCAAAATTTTCCTCTACCAAAAGAGTCGTAGCAAAAAGTAATGATGGGAAAATGTAGCTCTCTTTAAGCCCTTTCCAGATGGTATGACTCTTTTTGTCATCGGTTGCCAGGTTTCCGAGTTATGGCTCGAGAACCGATTATGTAAAAAGTGAGGGCGCCGATACGGTTTTTTCAAATTTTGTTCTACCAAAAAAATCGTAGGAAAAAAGTAAGAATTTGAAATGTAGCTCTCTTTCAGATGGTGTGATTCTTTTTTAATGGGTTGCCAGGTTTCCGAGTTATGGCTCGATAACCGATTATGAGGTGCCTCCGATACGGTTTTTTCAAATTTTCCTCTACCAAAAGAGTCGTAGGAAAAAAGTAATGATGGGAAAATGTAGCTCTCTTTAAGCCCTTTCAGATGGTATGACTCTTTTTGTCATCGGTTGCTAGGTTTCCGAGTTATGGCCTCGAGAACCGATTATGTAAAAAGTGGGGGGCGCCGATACGGTTTTTTCAAAATTTTGTTCTACCAAAAAAATCGTAGGAAAAAAGTAAGAATGGGAAATGTAGCTCTCTTTAAGCCCTTTCAGATGGTGTGACTCTTTTTTTAATGGGTTGCCAGGTTTCCGAGTTATGGCTCGATAACCGATTATGAGGTGCCTCCGATACGGTTTTTTTTCAAAATTTTCCTCTACCAAACGAGTCGTAGGAAAAAAGTAATGATGGGAAAATGTAGCTCTCTTTAAGCCCTTTCAGATGGTATGACTCTTTTTGTCATCGGTTGCCAGGTTTCCGAGTTATGGCTCGAGAACCGATTATGTAAACAGTGGGGGCCGCGATACGGTTTTTTCAAAATTTTGTTCTACCAAAAAAATCGTAGGAAAAAAGTAAGAATGGGAAAATGTAGCTCTCTTTAAGCCCTTTCAGATGGTGTGACTCTTTTTTTAATGGGTTGCCAGGTTTCCGAGTTATGGCTCGATAGCCGATTATGAGGTGCCTCCGATACGGTTTTTTCAAAATTTTCCTCTACCAAAAGAGTCGTAGGAAAAAAGTAATGATGGGAAAATGTAGCTCTCCTTAAGCCCTTTCAGATGGTATGACTGTTTTTGTCATCGGTCGCCAGGTTTCCGAGTTATGGCTCGAGAACCGATTATGTAAAAGTGGGGGCGCCGATACGGTTTTTTCAAAATTTTGTTCTACCAAAAAAATCGTAGGAAAAAAGTAAGAATGGGAAAATGTAGCTCTCTTTAAGCCCTTTCAGATGGTGTGACTCTTTTTTTAATGGGTTGCCAGGTTTCCGAGTTATGGCTCGATAACCGATTATGAGGTGCCTCCGATACGGTTTTTTCAAATTTTCCTCTACCAAAAGAGTCGTAGGAAAAAGTAATGATGTGAAAATGTAGCTCTCTTTAAGCCCTTTCAGATGGTATGACTCTTTTTGTCATCGGTTGCCAGGTTTCCGAGTTATGGCTCGAGAACCGATTATGTAAAAAGTGGGGGCGCCGATACGGTTTTTTCAAAATTTTGTTCTACCAAAAAAATCGTAGGAAAAAAGTAAGAATGGGAAAATGTAGCTCTCTTTAAGCCCTTCAGATGGTGTGACTCTTTTTTTAATGGGTTGCCAGGTTTCCGAGTTATGGCTCGATAACCGATTATGAGGTGCCTCCGATACGGTTTTTTCAAAATTTTCCTCTACCAAAAGAGTCGTAGGAACAAAGTAATGATGGGAAAATGTAGCTCTCTTTAAGCCCTTTCAGATGGTATGACTCTTTTTGTCATCGGTTGCCAGGTTTCGAGTTATGGCTCGAGAACCGATTATGTAAAAAGTGAGGGCGCCGATACGGTTTTTTCAAAATTTTGTTCTACCAAAAAAATCGTAGGAAAAAAGTAAGAATTTGAAAATGTAGCTCTCTTTAAGCCCTTTCAGATGGTGTGACTCTTTTTTTAATGGGTTGCCAGGTTTCCGAGTTATGGCTCGATAACCGATTATGTAAAAAGTGGGGGCGCCGATACGGTTTTTTCAAAATTTTGTTCTAACCAAAAAAATCTTAGGAAAAAAGTAAGAATGGGAAAATGTAGCTCTCTTTAAGCCCTTTCAGATAGTGTGACTCTTTTTTAATGGGTTGCCAGGTTTCCGAGTTATGGCTCGATAACGATTATGAGGTGCCTCCGATACGGTTTTTTCAAAATTTCCTCTACCAAAAGAGGTCGTAGGAAAAAAGTAATGATGGGAAAATATAGCTCTCTTTAAGCCCTTTCAGATGGTATGACTCTTTTGTCATCGGTTGCCAGGTTTCCGAGTTATGGCTCGAGAACCGATTATGTAAAAAGTGGGGGCGCCGATACGGTTTTTTCAAAATTTTGTTCTACCAAAAAAATCGTAGGAAAAAAGTAAGAATGGAAATGTAGCTCTCTTTAAGCCCTTTCAGATGGTGTGACTCTTTTTTTAATGGGTTGCCAGGTTTCCGAGTTATGGCTCGATAACCGATTATGAGGTGCCCTCCGATACGGTTTTTTCAAAATTTTCCTCTACCAAAAGAGTCGTAGGAAAAAGTAATGATGGGAAAATGTAGCTCTCTTTAAGCCCTTTCAGATGGTATGACTCTTTTTGTCATCGGTTTCCAGGTTTTTTCAAATTTTCCTCTACCAAAAGAGTCGTAGGAAAAAGTAATGATGGGAAAATGTAGCTCTCCTTAAGCCCTTTCAGATGGTATGACTGTTTTTGTCATCGGTTGCCAGGTTTCCGAGTTATGGCTCGAGAACCGATTATGTAAAAAAGTGGGGGCGCCGATACGGTTTTTTCAAAATTTTGTTCTACCAAAAAAATCGTAGGAAAAAAGTAAGAATGGGAAAATGTAGCTCTCTTTAAGCCCTTTCAGATGGTGTGACTCTTTTTTTAATGGGGTTGCCAGGTTTCCGAGTTATGGCTCGATAACCGATTATGAGGTGCCTCCGATACGGTTTTTTCAAAATTTTCCTCTACCAAAGAGTCGTAGGAAAAAAGTAATGATGTGAAAATGTAGCTCTCTTTAAGCCCTTTCAGATGGTATGACTCTTTTTGTCATCGGTTGCCAGGTTTCCGAGTTATGGCTCGAGAACCGATTATGTAAAAAGTGGGGGCGCCGATACGGTTTTTTCAAAATTTTGTTCTACCAAAAAAATCGTAGGAAAAAAGTAAGAATGGGAAAATGTAGCTCTCTTTAAGCCCCTTTCAGATGGTGTGACTCTTTTTTTAATGGGTTGCCAGGTTTCCGAGTTATGGCTCGATAACCGATTATGAGGTGCCTCCGATACGGTTTTTTCAAAATTTTCCTCTACCAAAAGAGTCGTAGGAAAAAAGTAATGATGGGAAAATGTAGCTCTCTTTAAGCCCTTTCAGATGGTATGACTCTTTTTGTCATCGGTTGCCAGGTTTCCGAGTTATGGCTCGAGAACCGATTATGTAAAAAGTGAGGGCGCCGATACGGTTTTTTCAAAATTTGTTCTACCAAAAAATCGTAGGAAAAAAGTAAGAATTTGAAAATGTAGCTCTCTTTAAGCCCTTTCAGATGGTGTGACTCTTTTTTTAATGGGTTGCCAGGTTCGAGTTATGGCTCGATAACCGATTATGTAAAAAGTGGAGGGCGCCGATACGGTTTTTTCAAAATTTTGTTCTACCAAAAAAAATCTTAGGAAAAAAGTAAGAATGGGAAAATGTAGCTCTCTTTAAGCCCTTTCAGATAGTGTGACTCTTTTTTAATGGGTTGCCAGGTTTCCGAGTTATGGCTCGATAACCGATTATGAGGTGCCTCCGATACGGTTTTTTCAAAATTTTCCTCTACCAAAAGAGTCGTAGGAAAAAAGTAATGATGGGAAAATATAGCTCTCTTTAAGCCCTTTCAGATGGTATGACTCTTTTTGTCATCGGTTGCCAGGTTTCCGAGTTATGGCTCGAGAACCGATTATGTAAAAAGTGGGGGCGCCGATACGGTTTTTTCAAAATTTTGTTCTACCAAAAAAATCGTAGGAAAAAGTAAGAAATGGGAAATGTAGCTCTCTTTAAGCCCTTTCAGATGGTGTGACTCTTTTTTTAATGGGTTGCCAGGTTTCCGAGTTATGGCTCGATAACCGATTATGAGGTGCCTCCGATACGGTTTTTTCAAAATTTTCCTCTACCAAAAGAGTCGTAGGAAAAAGTAATGATGGAAAATGTAGCTCTCTTTAAGCCCCTTTCAGATGGTATGACTCTTTTTGTCATCGGTTTCCAGGTTTCCGAGTTATGGCTCGAGAACCGATTATGTAAAAAGTGGGGGCGCCGATACGGTTTTTTCAAATTTTGTTCTACCAAAAAAATCGTAGGAAAAAAGTAAGAATGGGAAAATGTAGCTCTCTTTAAGCCCTTTCAGATGGTGTGACTCTTTTTTTAATGGGTTGCCAGGTTTCCGAGTTATGGCTCGATAACCGATTATGAGGTGCCTCCGATACGGTTTTTTCAAAATTTTCCTCTACCAAAAGAGTCGTAGGAAAAAAGTAATGATGGGAAAATGTAGCTCTCTTTAAGCCCTTTCAGATGGTATGACTCTTTTTGTCATCGGTTTTGAAAAAACCGTATCGGAGGCACCTCATAATCGGTTATCGAGCCATAACTCGGAAACCTGGCAACCCATTAAAAAAAGAGTCACACCATCTGAAAGGGCTTAAAGAGAGCTACATTTTTCCATTCTTACTTTTTTCCTACGATTTTTTTGGTAGAACAAAATTTTGAAAAAACCGTATCGGCGCCCCCACTTTTTACATAATCGGTTCTCGAGCATAACTCGGAAACCTGGCAACCGATGACAAAAAGAGTCATACCATCTGAAAGGGCTTAAAGAGAGCTACATTTTCCCATCATTACTTTTTTCCTACGACTCTTTTGGTAGAGGAAAATTTTGAAAAAACCGTATCGGAGGCACCTCATAATCGGTTATCGAGCCATAACTCGGAAACCTGGCAACCCATTAAAAAAAGAGTCACACCATCTGAAAGGGCTTAAAGAGAGCTACATTTTCCCATTCTTACTTTTTTCCTACGATTTTTTGGTAGAACAAAATTTTGAAAAAACCGTATCGGCGCCCCCACTTTTTACATAATCGGTTCTCGAGCCATAACTCGGAAACCTGGCAACCGATGACAAAAAGAGTCATACCATCTGAAAGGGCTTAAAGAGAGCTACATTTTCCCATCATTACTTTTTTCCTACGACTCTTTTGGTAGAGGAAAATTTTGAAAAAACCGTATCGGAGGCACCTCATAATCGGTTATCGAGCCATAACTCGGAAACCTGGCAACCCATTAAAAAAAGAGTCACACCATCTGAAAGGGCTTAAAGAGAGCTACATTTTCCCATTCTTGCTTTTTAATTACGACTTTTTTGGTAGAACAAAATTTTGAAAAAACCGTATCGGCGCCCCCACTTTTTACATAATCGGTTCTCGAGCCATAACTCGGAAACCTGGCAACCGATGACAAAAAGAGTCATACCATCTGAAAGGGCTTAAAGAGAGCTACATTTTCCCATCATTACTTTTTTCCTACGACTCTTTTGGTAGAGGAAAATTTTGAAAAAACCGTATCGGAGGCACCTCATAATCGGTTATCGAGCCATAACTCGGAAACCTGGCAACCCATTAAAAAAAGAGTCACACCATCTGAAAGGGCTTAAAGAGAGCTACATTTTCCCATTCTTACTTTTTTCCTACGATTTTTTTGGTAGAACAAAATTTTGAAAAAACCGTATCGGCGCCCCCACTTTTTACATAATCGGTTCTCGAGCCATAACTCGGAAACCTGGCAACCGATGACAAAAAGAGTCATACCATCTGAAAGGGCTTAAAGAGAGCTACATTTTCCCATCATTACTTTTTTCCTACGACTCTTTTGGTAGAGGAAAATTTTGAAAAAACCGTATCGGAGGCACCTCATAATCGGTTATCGAGCCATAACTCGGAAACCTGGCAACCCATTAAAAAAAGAGTCACACCATCTGAAAGGGCTTAAAGAGAGCTACATTTTCCCATTCTTACTTTTTTCCTACGATTTTTTTGGTAGAACAAAATTTTGAAAAAACCGTATCGGCGCCCCCACTTTTTACATAATCGGTTCTCGAGCCATAACTCGGAAACCTGGCAACCGATGACAAAAAGAGTCATACCATCTGAAAGGGCTTAAAGAGAGCTACATTTTCCCATCATTACTTTTTTCCTACGACTCTTTTGGTAGAGGAAAATTTTGAAAAAACCGTATCGGAGGCACCTCATAATCGGTTATCGAGCCATAACTCGGAAACCTGGCAACCCATTAAAAAAAGAGTCACACCATCTGAAAGGGCTTAAAGAGAGCTACATTTTCCCATTCTTACTTTTTTCCTACGATTTTTTTGGTAGAACAAAATTTTGAAAAAACCGTATCGGCGCCCCCACTTTTTACATAATCGGTTCTCGAGCCATAACTCGGAAACCTGGCAACCGATGACAAAAAGAGTCATACCATCTGAAAGGGCTTAAAGAGAGCTACATTTTCCCATCATTACTTTTTTCCTACGACTCTTTTGGTAGAGGAAAATTTTGAAAAAACCGTATCGGAGGCACCTCATAATCGGTTATCGAGCCATAACTCGGAAACCTGGCAACCCATTAAAAAAAGAGTCACACCATCTGAAAGGGCTTAAAGAGAGCTACATTTTCCCATTCTTACTTTTTTCCTACGATTTTTTTGGTAGAACAAAATTTTGAAAAAACCGTATCGGCGCCCCCACTTTTTACATAATCGGTTCTCGAGCCATAACTCGGAAGCCTGGCAACCGATGACAAAAAGAGTCATACCATCTGAAAGGGCTTAAAGAGAGCTACATTTTCCCATCATTACTTTTTTCCTACGACTCTTTTGGTAGAGGAAAATTTTGAAAAAACCGTATCGGAGGCACCTCATAATCGGTTATCGAGCCATAACTCGGAAACCTGGCAACCCATTAAAAAAAGAGTCACACCATCTAAAAGGGCTTAAAGAGAGCTACATTTTCCCATTCTTACTTTTTTCCTACGATTTTTTTGGTAGAACAAAATTTTGAAAAAACCGTATCGGCGCCCCCACTTTTTACATAATCGGTTCTCGAGCCATAACTCGGAAACCTGGCAACCGATGACAAAAAGAGTCATACCATCTGAAAGGGCTTAAAGAGAGCTACATTTTCCCATCATTACTTTTTTCCTACGACTCTTTTGGTAGAGGAAAATTTTGAAAAAACCGTATCGGAGGCACCTCATAATCGGTTATCGAGCCATAACTCGGAAACCTGGCAACCCATTAAAAAAAGAGTCACACCATCTGAAAGGGCTTAAAGAGAGCTACATTTTCCCATTCTTACTTTTTTCCTACGATTTTTTTGGTAGAACAAAATTTTGAAAAAACCGTATCGGCGCCCCCACTTTTTACATAATCGGTTCTCGAGCCATAACTCGGAAACCTGGCAACCGATGACAAAAAGAGTCATACCATCTGAAAGGGCTTAAAGAGAGCTACATTTTCCCATCATTACTTTTTTCCTACGACTCTTTTGGTAGAGGAAAATTTTGAAAAAACCGTATCGGAGGCACCTCATAATCGGTTATCGAGCCATAACTCGGAAACCTGGCAACCCATTAAAAAAAGAGTCACACCATCTGAAAGGGCTTAAAGAGAGCTACATTTTCCCATTCTTGCTTTTTAATTACGACTTTTTTGGTAGAACAAAATTTTGAAAAAACCGTATCGGCGCCCCCACTTTTTACATAATCGGTTCTCGAGCCATAACTCGGAAACCTGGCAACCGATGACAAAAAGAGTCATACCATCTGAAAGGGCTTAAAGAGAGCTACATTTTCCCATCATTACTTTTTTCCTACGACTCTTTTGGTAGAGGAAAATTTTGAAAAAACCGTATCGGAGGCACCTCATAATCGGTTATCGAGCCATAACTCGGAAACCTGGCAACCCATTAAAAAAAGAGTCACACCATCTGAAAGGGCTTAAAGAGAGCTACATTTTCCCATTCTTACTTTTTTCCTACGATTTTTTTGGTAGAACAAAATTTTGAAAAAACCGTATCGGCGCCCCCACTTTTTACATAATCGGTTCTCGAGCCATAACTCGGAAACCTGGCAACCGATGACAAAAAGAGTCATACCATCTGAAAGGGCTTAAAGAGAGCTACATTTTCCCATCATTACTTTTTTCCTACGACTCTTTTGGTAGAGGAAAATTTTGAAAAAACCGTATCGGAGGCACCTCATAATCGGTTATCGAGCCATAACTCGGAAACCTGGCAACCCATTAAAAAAAGAGTCACACCATCTGAAAGGGCTTAAAGAGAGCTACATTTTCCCATTCTTACTTTTTTCCTACGATTTTTTTGGTAGAACAAAATTTTGAAAAAACCGTATCGGCGCCCCCACTTTTTACATAATCGGTTCTCGAGCCATAACTCGGAAACCTGGCAACCGATGACAAAAAGAGTCATACCATCTGAAAGGGCTTAAAGAGAGCTACATTTTCCCATCATTACTTTTTTCCTACGACTCTTTTGGTAGAGGAAAATTTTGAAAAAACCGTATCGGAGGCACCTCATAATCGGTTATCGAGCCATAACTCGGAAACCTGGCAACCCATTAAAAAAAGAGTCACACCATCTGAAAGGGCTTAAAGAGAGCTACATTTTCCCATTCTTACTTTTTTCCTACGATTTTTTTGGTAGAACAAAATTTTGAAAAAACCGTATCGGCGCCCCCACTTTTTACATAATCGGTTCTCGAGCCATAACTCGGAAGCCTGGCAACCGATGACAAAAAGAGTCATACCATCTGAAAGGGCTTAAAGAGAGCTACATTTTCCCATCATTACTTTTTTCCTACGACTCTTTTGGTAGAGGAAAATTTTGAAAAAACCGTATCGGAGGCACCTCATAATCGGTTATCGAGCCATAACTCGGAAACCTGGCAACCCATTAAAAAAAGAGTCACACCATCTAAAAGGGCTTAAAGAGAGCTACATTTTCCCATTCTTACTTTTTTCCTACGATTTTTTTGGTAGAACAAAATTTTGAAAAAACCGTATCGGCGCCCCCACTTTTTACATAATCGGTTCTCGAGCCATAACTCGGAAACCAGGCAACCGATGACAAAAAGAGTCATACCATCTGAAAGGGCTTAAAGAGAGCTACATTTTCCCATCATTACTTTTTTCCTACGACTCTTTTGGTAGAGGAAAATTTTGAAAAAACCGTATCGGAGGCACCTCATAATCGGTTATCGAGCCATAACTCGGAAACCTGGCAATCCATTAAAAAAAGAGTCACACCATCTGAAAGGGCTTAAAGAGAGCTACATTTTCCCATTCTTACTTTTTTCCTACGATTTTTTTGGTAGAACAAAATTTTGAAAAAACCGTATCGGCGCCCCCACTTTTTACATAATCGGTTCTCGAGCCATAACTCGGAAACCTGGCAACCGATGACAAAAAGAGTCATACCATCTGAAAGGGCTTAAAGAGAGCTACATTTTCCCATCTACGACTCTTTTGGTAGAGGAAAATTTTGAAAAAACCTTATCGGAGGCACCTCATAATCGGTTATCGAGCCATAACTCGGAAACCTGGTAACCCATTAAAAAAAGAGTCACACCATCTGAAAGGGCTTAAAGAGAGCTACATTTTCCCATTCTTACTTTTTTCCTACGATTTTTTTGGTAGAACAAAATTTTGAAAAAACCGTATCGGCGCCCCCACTTTTTACATAATCGGTTCTCGAGCCATAACTCGGAAACCTGGCAACCGATGACAAAAAGAGTCATACCATCTGAAAGGGCTTAAAGAGAGCTACATTTTCCCATCATTACTTTTTTCCTACGACTCTTTTGGTAGAGGAAAATTTTGAAAAAACCGTATCGGAGGCACCTCATAATCGGTTCTCGAGCCATAACTCGGAAACCTGACAACCGATGACAAAAAGAGTCATACCATCTGAAAGGGCTTAAAGAGAGCTACATTTTCCCATCATTACTTTTTTCCTACGACTCTTTTGGTAGAGGAAAATTTTGAAAAAACCGTATCGGAGGCACCTCATAATCGGTTATCGAGCCATAACTCGGAAACCTGGCAACCCATTAAAAAAAGAGTCACACCATCTGAAAGGGCTTAAAGAGAGCTACATTTTCCCATTCTTACTTTTTTCCTACGATTTTTTTGGTAGAACAAAATTTTGAAAAAACCGTATCGGCGCCCCCACTTTTTACATAATCGGTTCTCGAGCCATAACTCGGAAGCCTGGCAACCGATGACAAAAAGAGTCATACCATCTGAAAGGGCTTAAAGAGAGCTACATTTTCCCATCATTACTTTTTTCCTACGACTCTTTTGGTAGAGGAAAATTTTGAAAAAACCGTATCGGAGGCACCTCATAATCGGTTATCGAGCCATAACTCGGAAACCTGGCAACCCATTAAAAAAGAGTCACACCATCTGAAAGGGCTTAAAGAGAGCTACATTTTCCCATTCTTACTTTTTTCCTACGATTTTTTTGGTAGAACAAAATTTTGAAAAAACCGTATCGGCGCCCCCACTTTTTACATAATCGGTTCTCGAGCCATAACTCGGAAACCTGGCAACCGATGACAAAAAGAGTCATACCATCTGAAAGGGCTTAAAGAGAGCTACATTTTCCCATCATTACTTTTTTCCTACGACTCTTTTGGTAGAGGAAAATTTTGAAAAACCGTATCGGAGGCACCTCATAATCGGTTATCGAGCCATAACTCGGAAACCTGGCAATCCATTAAAAAAAGAGTCACACCATCTGAAAGGGCTTAAAGAGAGCTACATTTTCCCATTCTTACTTTTTTCCTACGATTTTTTTGGTAGAACAAAATTTTGAAAAAACCGTATCGGCGCCCCCACTTTTTACATAATCGGTTCTCGAGCCATAACTCGGAAACCTGGCAACCGATGACAAAAAGAGTCATACCATCTGAAAGGGCTTAAAGAGAGCTACATTTTTCCATCTACGACTCTTTTGGTAGAGGAAAATTTTGAAAAAACCTTATCGGAGGCACCTCATAATCGGTTATCGAGCCATAACTCGGAAACCTGGTAACCCATTAAAAAAAGAGTCACACCATCTGAAAGGGCTTAAAGAGAGCTACATTTTCCCATTCTTACTTTTTTCCTACGATTTTTTTGGTAGAACAAAATTTTGAAAAAACCGTATCGGCGCCCCCACTTTTTACATAATCGGTTCTCGAGCCATAACTCGGAAACCTGGCAACCGATGACAAAAAGAGTCATACCATCTGAAAGGGCTTAAAGAGAGCTACATTTTCCCATCATTACTTTTTTCCTACGACTCTTTTGGTAGAGGAAAATTTTGAAAAAACCGTATCGGAGGCACCTCATAATCGGTTATCGAGCCATAACTCGGAAACCTGGCAACCCATTAAAAAAAGAGTCACACCATCTGAAAGGGCTTAAAGAGAGCTACATTTTCCCATTCTTACTTTTTTCCTACGATTTTTTTGGTAGAACAAAATTTTGAAAAAACCGTATCGGCGCCCCCACTTTTTACATAATCGGTTCTCGAGCCATAACACGGAAACCTGGCAACCGATGACAAAAAGAGTCATACCATCTGAAAGGGCTTAAAGAGAGCTACATTTTCCCATCATTACTTTTTTCCTACGACTCTTTTGGTAGAGGAAAATTTTGAAAAAACCGTATCGGAGGCACCTCATAATCGGTTATCGAGCCATAACTCGGAAACCTGGCAACCCATTAAAAAAAGTCACACCATCTGAAAGGGCTTAAAGAGAGCTACATTTTCCCATTCTTACTTTTTTCCTACGATTTTTTTGGTAGAACAAAATTTTGAAAAAACCGTATCGGCGCCCCCACTTTTTACATAATCGGTTCTCGAGCCATAACTCGGAAACCTGGCAACCGATGACAAAAAGAGTCATACCATCTGAAAGGGCTTAAAGAGAGCTACATTTTCCCATCATTACTTTTTTCCTACGACTCTTTTGGTAGAGGAAAATTTTGAAAAAACCGTATCGGAGGCACCTCATAATCGGTTATCGAGCCATAACTCGGAAACCTGGCAACCCATTAAAAAAAGAGTCACACCATCTGAAAGGGCTTAAAGAGAGCTACATTTTCCCATTCTTACTTTTTAATTACGACTTTTTTGGTAGAACACAATTTTGAAAAAACCGTATCGGCGCCCCCACTTTTTACATAATCGGTTCTCGAGCCATAACTCGGAAACCTGGCAACCGATGACAAAAAGAGTCATACCATCTGAAAGGGCTTAAAGAGAGCTACATTTTCCCATCATTACTTTTTTCCTACGACTCTTTTGGTAGAGGAAAATTTTGAAAAAACCGTATCGGAGGCACCTCATAATCGGTTATCGAGCCATAACTCGGAAACCTGGCAACCCATTAAAAAAAGAGTCACACCATCTGAAAGGGCTTAAAGAGAGCTACATTTTCCCATTCTTACTTTTTTCCTACGATTTTTTTGGTAGAACAAAATTTTGAAAAAACCGTATCGGCGCCCCCACTTTTTACATAATCGGTTCTCGAGCCATAACACGGAAACCTGGCAACCGATGACAAAAAGAGTCATACCATCTGAAAGGGCTTAAAGAGAGCTACATTTTCCCATCATTACTTTTTTCCTACGACTCTTTTGGTAGAGGAAAATTTTGAAAAAACCGTATCGGAGGCACCTCATAATCGGTTATCGAGCCATAACTCGGAAACCTGGCAACCCATTAAAAAAAGAGTCACACCATCTGAAAGGGCTTAAAGAGAGCTACATTTTCCCATTCTTACTTTTTTCCTACGATTTTTTTGGTAGAACAAAATTTTGAAAAAACCGTATCGGCGCCCCCACTTTTTACATAATCGGTTCTCGAGCCATAACTCGGAAACCTGGCAACCGATGACAAAAAGAGTCATACCATCTGAAAGGGCTTAAAGAGAGCTACATTTTCCCATCATTACTTTTTTCCTACGACTCTTTTGGTAGAGGAAAATTTTGAAAAAACCGTATCGGAGGCACCTCATAATCGGTTATCGAGCCATAACTCGGAAACCTGGCAACCCATCAAAAAAAGAGTCACACCATCTGAAAGGGCTTAAGGAGAGCTACATTTTCCCATTCTTACTTTTTAATTACGACTTTTTTGGTAGAACAAAATTTTGAAAAAACCGTATCGGCGCCCCCACTTTTTACATAATCGGTTCTCGAGCCATAACTCGGAAACCTGGCAACCGATGACAAAAAGAGTCATACCATCTGAAAGGGCTTAAAGAGAGCTACATTTTCCCATCATTACTTTTTTCCTACGACTCTTTTAGTAGAGGAAAATTTTGAAAAAACCGTATCGGAGGCACCTCATAATCGGTTATCGAGCCATAACTCGGAAACCTGGCAACCCATTAAAAAAAGAGTCACACCATCTGAAAGGGCTTAAAGAGAGCTACATTTTCCCATTCTTACTTTTTTCCTACGATTTTTTTGGTAGAACAAAATTTTGAAAAAACCGTATCGGCGCCCCCACTTTTTACATAATCGGTTCTCGAGCCATAACTCGGAAACCTGGCAACCGATGACAAAAAGAGTCATACCATCTGAAAGGGCTTAAAGAGAGCTACATTTTCCCATCATTATTTTTTTCCTACGACTCTTTTGGTAGAGGAAAATTTTGAAAAAACCATATCGGAGGCACCTCATAATCGGTTATCGAGCCATAACTCGGAAACCTGGCAACCCATTAAAAAAGAGTCACACCATCTGAAAGGGCTTAAAGAGAGCTACATTTTCCCATTCTTACTTTTTTCCTACGATTTTTTTGGTAGAACAAAATTTTGAAAAAACCGTATCGGCGCCCCCACTTTTTACATAATCGGTTCTCGAGCCATAACACGGAAACCTGGGAACCGATGACAAAAAGAGTCATACCGTCTGAAAGGGCTTAAAGAGAGCTACATTTTCCCATCATTACTTTTTTCCTACGACTCTTTTGGTAGAGGAAAATTTTGAAAAAACCGTATCGGAGGCACCTCATAATCGGTTATCGAGCCATAACTCGGAAACCTGGCAACCCATTAAAAAAAGAGTCACACCATCTGAAAGGGCTTAAAGAGAGCTACATTTTCCCATTCTTACTTTTTTCCTACGATTTTTTTGGTAGAACAAAATTTTGAAAAAACCGTATCGGCGCCCCCACTTTTTACATAATCGGTTCTCGAGCCATAACTCGGAAACCTGGCAACCGATGACAAAAAGAGTCATACCATCTGAAAGGGCTTAAAGAGAGCTACATTTTCCCATCATTACTTTTTTCCTACGACTCTTTTGGTAGAGGAAAATTTTGAAAAAACCGTATCGGAGGCACCTCATAATCGGTTATCGAGCCATAACTCGGAAACCTGGCAACCCATTAAAAAAAGAGTCACACCATCTGAAAGGGCTTAAAGAGAGCTACATTTTCCCATTCTTACTTTTTTCCTACGATTTTTTTGGTAGAACAAAATTTTGAAAAAACCGTATCGGCGCCCCCACTTTTTACATAATCGGTTCTCGAGCCATAACTCGGAAACCTGGCAACCGATGACAAAAAGAGTCATACCATCTGAAAGGGCTTAAAGAGAGCTACATTTTCCCATCATTACTTTTTTCCTACGACTCTTTTGGTAGAGGAAAATTTTGAAAAAACCGTATCGGAGGCACCTCATAATCGGTTATCGAGCCATAACTCGGAAACCTGGCAACCCATTAAAAAAAGAGTCACACCATCTGAAAGGGCTTAAAGAGAGCTACATTTTCCCATTCTTACTTTTTTCCTACGATTTTTTTGGTAGAACAAAATTTTGAAAAAACCGTATCGGCGCCCCCACTTTTTACATAATCGGTTCTCGAGCCATAACTCGGAAACCTGGCAACCGATGACAAAAAGAGTCATACCATCTGAAAGGGCTTAAAGAGAGCTACATTTTCCCATCATTACTTTTTTCCTACGACTCTTTTGGTAGACGAAAATTTTGAAAAAACCGTATCGGAGGCACCTCATAATCGGTTATCGAGCCATAACTCGGAAACCTGGCAACCCATTAAAAAAGAGTCACACCATCTGAAAGGGCTTAAAGAGAGCTACATTTTCCCATTCTTACTTTTTTCCTACGATTTTTTTGGTAGAACAAAATTTTGAAAAAACCGTATCGGCGCCCCCACTTTTTACATAATCGGTTCTCGAGCCATAACTCGGAAACCTGGCAACCGATGACAAAAAGAGTCATACCATCTGAAAGGGCTTAAAGAGAGCTACATTTTCCCATCATTACTTTTTTCCTACGACTCTTTTGGTAGAGGAAAATTTTGAAAAAACCGTATCGGAGGCACCTCATAATCGGTTATCGAGCCATAACTCGGAAACCTGGCAACCCATTAAAAAAAGAGTCACACCATCTGAAAGCTTAAAGAGAGCTACATTTTCCCATTCTTACTTTTTTCCTACGATTTTTTTGGTAGAACAAAATTTTGAAAAAACCGTATCGGCGCCCCCACTTTTTACATAATCGGTTCTCGAGCCATAACTCGGAAACCTGGCAACCGATGACAAAAAGAGTCATACCATCTGAAAGGGCTTAAAGAGAGCTACATTTTCCCATCATTACTTTTTTCCTACGACTCTTTTGGTAGACGAAAATTTTGAAAAAACCGTATCGGAGGCACCTCATAATCGGTTATCGAGCCATAACTCGGAAACCTGGCAACCCATTAAAAAAAGAGTCACACCATCTGAAAGGGCTTAAAGAGAGCTACATTTTCCCATTCTTACTTTTTTCCTACGATTTTTTTGGTAGAACAAAATTTTGAAAAAACCGTATCGGCGCCCCCACTTTTTACATAATCGGTTCTCGAGCCATAACTCGGAAACCTGGCAACCGATGACAAAAAGAGTCATACCATCTGAAAGGGCTTAAAGAGAGCTACATTTTCCCATCATTACTTTTTTCCTACGACTCTTTTGGTAGAGGAAAATTTTGAAAAAACCGTATCGGAGGCACCTCATAATCGGTTATCGAGCCATAACTCGGAAACCTGGTAACCCATTAAAAAAAGAGTCACACCATCTGAAAGGGCTGAAAGAGAGCTACATTTTCCCATTCTTACTTTTTTCCTACGATTTTTTTGGTAGAACAAAATTTTGAAAAAACCGTATCGGCGCCCCCACTTTTTACATAATCGGTTCTCGAGCCATAACTCGGAAACCTGGCAACCGATGACAAAAAGAGTCATACCATCTGAAAGGGCTTAAAGAGAGCTACATTTTCCCATCATTACTTTTTTCCTACGACTCTTTTGGTAGAGGAAAATTTTGAAAAAACCGTATCGGAGGCACCTCATAATCGGTTATCGAGCCATAACTCGGAAACCTGGCAACCCATTAAAAAAAGAGTCACACCATCTGAAAGGGCTTAAAGAGAGCTACATTTTCCCATTCTTACTTTTTTCCTACGATTTTTTTGGTAGAACAAAATTTTGAAAAAACCGTATCGGCGCCCCCACTTTTTACATAATCGGTTCTCGAGCCATAACTCGGAAACCTGGCAACCGATGACAAAAAGAGTCATACCATCTGAAAGGGCTTAAAGAGAGCTACATTTTCCCATCATTACTTTTTTCCTACGACTCTTTTGGTAGAGGAAAATTTTGAAAAAACCATATCGGAGGCACCTCATAATCGGTTATCGAGCCATAACTCGGAAACCTGGCAACCCATTAAAAAAGAGTCACACCATCTGAAAGGGCTTAAAGAGAGCTACATTTTCCCATTCTTACTTTTTTCCTACGATTTTTTTGGTAGAACAAAATTTTGAAAAAACCGTATCGGCGCCCCCACTTTTTACATAATCGGTTCTCGAGCCATAACACGGAAACCTGGCAACCGATGACAAAAAGAGTCATACCGTCTGAAAGGGCTTAAAGAGAGCTACATTTTCCCATCATTACTTTTTTCCTACGACTCTTTTGGTAGAGGAAAATTTTGAAAAAACCGTATCGGAGGCACCTCATAATCGGTTATCGAGCCATAACTCGGAACCTGGCAACCGATGACAAAACGAGTCATACCATCTGAAAGGGCTTAAAGAGAGCTACATTTTCCCATCATTACTTTTTTCCGACGACTCTTTTGGTAGAGGAAAATTTTGAAAAAACCGTATCGGAGGCACCTCATAATCGGTTATCGAGCCATAACTCGGAAACCTGGCAACCATTAAAAAAAGAGTCACACCATCTGAAAGGGCTTAAAGAGAGCTACATTTTCCCATTCTTACTTTTTTCCTACGATTTTTTTGGTAGAACAAAATTTTGAAAAAACCGTATCGGCGCCCCACTTTTTACATAATCGGTTCTCGAGCCATAACTCGGAAACCTGGCAACCCATCAAAAAAAGAGTCACACCATCTGAAAGGGCTTAAAGAGAGCTACATTTTCCCATTCTTACTTTTTTCCTACGATTTTTTTGGTAGAACAAAATTTTGAAAAAACCGTATCGGCGCCCCCACTTTTTACATAATCGGTTCTCGAGCCATAACTCGGAAACCTGGCAACCGATGACAAAAAGAGTCATACCATCTGAAAGGGCTTAAAGAGAGCTACATTTTCCCATCATTACTTTTTTCCTACGACTCTTTTGGTAGAGGAAAATTTTGAAAAAACCGTATCGGAGGCACCTCATAATCGGTTATCGAGCCATAACTCGGAAACCTGGCAACCCATTAAAAAAAGAGTCACACCATCTGAAAGGGCTTAAAGAGAGCTACATTTTCCCATTCTTACTTTTTTCCTACGATTTTTTTGGTAGAACAAAATTTTGAAAAAACCGTATCGGCGCCCCCACTTTTTACATAATCGGTTCTCGAGCCATAACTCGGAAACCTGGCAACCGATGACAAAAAGAGTCATACCATCTGAAAGGGCTTAAAGAGAGCTACATTTTCCCATCATTACTTTTTTCCTACGACTCTTTTGGTAGAGGAAAATTTTGAAAAAACCGTATCGGAGGCACCTCATAATCGGTTATCGAGCCATAACTCGGAAACCTGGCAACCCATTAAAAAAGAGTCACACCATCTGAAAGGGCTTAAAGAGAGCTACATTTCCCATTCTTACTTTTTTCCTACGATTTTTTTGGTAGAACAAAATTTTGAAAAAACCGTATCGGCGCCCCCACTTTTTACATAATCGGTTCTCGAGCCATAACACGGAAACCTGGCAACCGATGACAAAAAGAGTCATACCGTCTGAAAGGGCTTAAAGAGAGCTACATTTTCCCATCATTACTTTTTTCCTACGACTCTTTTGGTAGAGGAAAATTTTGAAAAAACCGTATCGGAGGCACCTCATAATCGGTTATCGAGCCATAACTCGGAAACCTGGCAACCGATGACAAAACGAGTCATACCATCTGAAAGGGCTTAAAGAGAGCTACATTTTCCCATCATTACTTTTTTCCGACGACTCTTTTGGTAGAGGAAAATTTTGAAAAAACCGTATCGGAGGCACCTCATAATCGGTTATCGAGCCATAACTCGGAAACCTGGCAACCCATTAAAAAAGAGTCACACCATCTGAAAGGGCTTAAAGAGAGCTACATTTTCCCATTCTTACTTTTTTCCTACGATTTTTTTGGTAGAACAAAATTTTGAAAAAACCGTATCGGCGCCCCCACTTTTTACATAATCGGTTCTCGAGCCATAACTCGGAAACCTGGCAACCCATCAAAAAAAGAGTCACACCATCTGAAAGGGCTTAAAGAGAGCTACATTTTCCCATTCTTACTTTTTTCCTACGATTTTTTTGGTAGAACAAAATTTTGAAAAAACCGTATCGGCGCCCCCACTTTTTACATAATCGGTTCTCGAGCCATAACTCGGAAACCTGGCAACCGATGACAAAAAGAGTCATACCATCTGAAAGGGCTTAAAGAGAGCTACATTTTCCCATCATTACTTTTTTCCTACGACTCTTTTGGTAGAGGAAAATTTTGAAAAAACCGTATCGGAGGCACCTCATAATCGGTTATCGAGCCATAACTCGGAAACCTGGCAACCCATTAAAAAAAGAGTCACACCATCTGAAAGGGCTTAAAGAGAGCTACATTTTCCCATTCTTACTTTTTTCCTACGATTTTTTTGGTAGAACAAAATTTTGAAAAAACCGTATCGGCGCCCCCACTTTTTACATAATCGGTTCTCGAGCCATAACTCGGAAACCTGGCAACCGATGACAAAAAGAGTCATACCATCTGAAAGGGCTTAAAGAGAGCTACATTTTCCCATCATTACTTTTTTCCTACGACTCTTTTGGTAGAGGAAAATTTTGAAAAAACCGTATCGGAGGCACCTCATAATCGGTTATCGAGCCATAACTCGGAAACCTGGCAACCCATTAAAAAAAGAGTCACACCATCTGAAAGGGCTTAAAGAGAGCTACATTTTCCCATTCTTACTTTTTTCCTACGATTTTTTTGGTAGAACAAAATTTTGAAAAAACCGTATCGGCGCCCCCACTTTTTACATAATCGGTTCTCGAGCCATAACTCGGAAACCTGGCAACCGATGACAAAAAGAGTCATACCATCTGAAAGGGCTTAAAGAGAGCTACATTTTCCCATCATTACTTTTTTCCTACGACTCTTTTGGTAGAGGAAAATTTTGAAAAAACCGTATCGGAGGCACCTCATAATCGGTTATCGAGCCATAACTCGGAAACCTGGCAACCCATTAAAAAAAGAGTCACACCATCTGAAAGGGCTTAAAGAGAGCTACATTTTCCTATTCTTGCTTTTTAATTACGACTTTTTTGGTAGAACAAAATTTTGAAAAAACCGTATCGGCGCCCCCACTTTTTACATAATCGGTTCTCGAGCCATAACTCGGAAACCTGGCAACCGATGACAAAAAGAGTCATACCATCTGAAAGGGCTTAAAGAGAGCTACATTTTCCCATCATTACTTTTTTCCTACGACTCTTTTGGTAGAGGAAAATTTTGAAAAAACCGTATCGGAGGCACCTCATAATCGGTTATCGAGCCATAACTCGGAAACCTGGCAACCCATTAAAAAAAGAGTCACACCATCTGAAAGGGCTTAAAGAGAGCTACATTTTCCCATTCTTACTTTTTTCCTACGATTTTTTTGGTAGAACAAAATTTTGAAAAAACCGTATCGGCGCCCCCACTTTTTACATAATCGGTTCTCGAGCCATAACTCGGAAACCTGGCAACCGATGACAAAAAGAGTCATACCATCTGAAAGGGCTTAAAGAGAGCTACATTTTCCCATCATTACTTTTTTCCTACGACTCTTTTGGTAGAGGAAAATTTTGAAAAAACCATATCGGAGGCACCTCATAATCGGTTATCGAGCCATAACTCGGAAACCTGGCAACCCATTAAAAAAAGAGTCACACCATCTGAAAGGGCTTAAAGAGAGCTACATTTTCCCATTCTTACTTTTTTCCTACGATTTTTTTGGTAGAACAAAATTTTGAAAAAACCGTATCGGCGCCCCCACTTTTTACATAATCGGTTCTCGAGCCATAACACGGAAACCTGGCAACCGATGACAAAAAGAGTCATACCGTCTGAAAGGGCTTAAAGAGAGCTACATTTTCCCATCATTACTTTTTTCCTACGACTCTTTTGGTAGAGGAAAATTTTGAAAAAACCGTATCGGAGGCACCTCATAATCGGTTATCGAGCCATAACTCGGAAACCTGGCAACCGATGACAAAACGAGTCATACCATCTGAAAGGGCTTAAAGAGAGCTACATTTTCCCATCATTACTTTTTTCCGACGACTCTTTTGGTAGAGGAAAATTTTGAAAAAACCGTATCGGAGGCACCTCATAATCGGTTATCGAGCCATAACTCGGAAACCTGGCAACCCATTAAAAAAAGAGTCACACCATCTGAAAGGGCTTAAAGAGAGCTACATTTTCCCATTCTTACTTTTTTCCTACGATTTTTTTTGTAGAACAAAATTTTGAAAAAACCGTATCGGCGCCCCCACTTTTTACATAATCGGTTCTCGAGCCATAACTCGGAAACCTGGCAACCCATCAAAAAAAGAGTCACACCATCTGAAAGGGCTTAAAGAGAGCTACATTTTCCCATTCTTACTTTTTTCCTACGATTTTTTTGGTAGAACAAAATTTTGAAAAAACCGTATCGGCGCCCCCACTTTTTACATAATCGGTTCTCGAGCCATAACTCGGAAACCTGGCAACCGATGACAAAAAGAGTCATACCATCTGAAAGGGCTTAAAGAGAGCTACATTTTCCCATCATTACTTTTTTCCTACGACTCTTTTGGTAGAGGAAAATTTTGAAAAAACCGTATCGGAGGCACCTCATAATCGGTTATCGAGCCATAACTCGGAAACCTGGCAACCCATTAAAAAAAGAGTCACACCATCTGAAAGGGCTTAAAGAGAGCTACATTTTCCCATTCTTACTTTTTTCCTACGATTTTTTTGGTAGAACAAAATTTTGAAAAAACCGTATCGGCGCCCCCACTTTTTACATAATCGGTTCTCGAGCCATAACTCGGAAACCTGGCAACCGATGACAAAAAGAGTCATACCATCTGAAAGGGCTTAAAGAGAGCTACATTTTCCCATCATTACTTTTTTCCTACGACTCTTTTGGTAGAGGAAAATTTTGAAAAAACCGTATCGGAGGCACCTCATAATCGGTTATCGAGCCATAACTCGGAAACCTGGCAACCCATTAAAAAAAGAGTCACACCATCTGAAAGGGCTTAAAGAGAGCTACATTTTCCCATTCTTACTTTTTTCCTACGATTTTTTTGGTAGAACAAAATTTTGAAAAAACCGTATCGGCGCCCCCACTTTTTACATAATCGGTTCTCGAGCCATAACTCGGAAACCTGGCAACCGATGACAAAAAGAGTCATACCATCTGAAAGGGCTTAAAGAGAGCTACATTTTCCCATCATTACTTTTTTCCTACGACTCTTTTGGTAGAGGAAAATTTTGAAAAAACCGTATCGGAGGCACCTCATAATCGGTTATCGAGCCATAACTCGGAAACCTGGCAACCCATTAAAAAAAGAGTCACACCATCTGAAAGGGCTTAAAGAGAGCTACATTTTCCCATTCTTGCTTTTTAATTACGACTTTTTTGGTAGAACAAAATTTTGAAAAAACCGTATCGGCGCCCCCACTTTTTACATAATCGGTTCTCGAGCCATAACTCGGAAACCTGGCAACCGATGACAAAAAGAGTCATACCATCTGAAAGGGCTTAAAGAGAGCTACATTTTCCATCATTACTTTTTTCCTACGACTCTTTTGGTAGAGGAAAATTTTGAAAAAACCGTATCGGAGGCACCTCATAATCGGTTATCGAGCCATAACTCGGAAACCTGGCAACCCATCAAAAAAAGAGTCACACCATCTGAAAGGGCTTAAAGAGAGCTACATTTTCCCATTCTTACTTTTTTCCTACGATTTTTTGGTAGAACAAAATTTTGAAAAAACCGTATCGGCGCCCCCACTTTTTACATAATCGGTTCTCGAGCCATAACTCGGAAACCTGGCAACCGATGACAAAAAGAGTCATACCATCTGAAAGGGCTTAAAGAGAGCTACATTTTCCCATCATTACTTTTTTCCTACGACTCTTTTGGTAGAGGAAAATTTTGAAAAAACCGTATCGGAGGCACCTCATAATCGGTTATCGAGCCATAACTCGGAAACCTGGCAACCCATTAAAAAAAGAGTCACACCATCTGAAAGGGCTTAAAGAGAGCTACATTTTCCCATTCTTACTTTTTTCCTACGATTTTTTGGTAGAACAAAATTTTGAAAAAACCGTATCGGCGCCCCCACTTTTTACATAATCGGTTCTCGAGCCATAACTCGGAAACCTGGCAACCGATGACAAAAAGAGTCATACCATCTGAAAGGGCTTAAAGAGAGCTACATTTTCCCATCATTACTTTTTTCCTACGACTCTTTTGGTAGAGGAAAATTTTGAAAAAACCGTATCGGAGGCACCTCATAATCGGTTATCGAGCCATAACTCGGAAACCTGGCAACCCATTAAAAAAAGAGTCACACCATCTGAAAGGGCTTAAAGAGAGCTACATTTTCCCATTCTTACTTTTTTCCTACGATTTTTTTGGTAGAACAAAATTTTGAAAAAACCGTATCGGCGCCCCCACTTTTTACATAATCGGTTCTCGAGCCATAACTCGGAAACCTGGCAACCGATGACAAAAAGAGTCATACCATCTGAAAGGGCTTAAAGAGAGCTACATTTTCCCATCATTACTTTTTTCCTACGACTCTTTTGGTAGAGGAAAATTTTGAAAAAACCGTATCGGAGGCACCTCATAATCGGTTATCGAGCCATAACTCGGAAACCTGGCAACCCATTAAAAAAAGAGTCACACCATCTGAAAGGGCTTAAAGAGAGCTACATTTTCCCATTCTTACTTTTTTCCTACGATTTTTTTGGTAGAACAAAATTTTGAAAAAACCGTATCGGCGCCCCCACTTTTTACATAATCGGTTCTCGAGCCATAACTCGGAAACCTGGCAACCGATGACAAAAAGAGTCATACCATCTGAAAGGGCTTAAAGAGAGCTACATTTTCCCATCATTACTTTTTTCCTACGACTCTTTTGGTAGAGGAAAATTTTGAAAAAACCATATCGGAGGCACCTCATAATCGGTTATCGAGCCATAACTCGGAAACCTGGCAACCCATTAAAAAAAGAGTCACACCATCTGAAAGGGCTTAAAGAGAGCTACATTTTCCCATTCTTACTTTTTTCCTACGATTTTTTTGGTAGAACAAAATTTTGAAAAAACCGTATCGGCGCCCCCACTTTTTACATAATCGGTTCTCGAGCCATAACTCGGAAACCTGGCAACCGATGACAAAAAGAGTCATACCATCTGAAAGGGCTTAAAGAGAGCTACATTTTCCCATCATTACTTTTTTCCTACGACTCTTTTGGTAGAGGAAAATTTTGAAAAAACCGTATCGGAGGCACCTCATAATCGGTTATCGAGCCATAACTCGGAAACCTGGCAACCCATTAAAAAAAGAGTCACACCATCTGAAAGGGCTTAAAGAGAGCTACATTTTCCCATTCTTACTTTTTTCCTACGATTTTTTTGGTAGAACAAAATTTTGAAAAAACCGTATCGGCGCCCCCACTTTTTACATAATCGGTTCTCGAGCCATAACACGGAAACCTGGCAACCGATGACAAAAAGAGTCATACCGTCTGAAAGGGCTTAAAGAGAGCTACATTTTCCCATCATTACTTTTTTCCTACGACTCTTTTGGTAGAGGAAAATTTTGAAAAAACCGTATCGGAGGCACCTCATAATCGGTTATCGAGCCATAACTCGGAAACCTGGCAACCGATGACAAAACGAGTCATACCATCTGAAAGGGCTTAAAGAGAGCTACATTTTCCCATCATTACTTTTTTCCGACGACTCTTTTGGTAGAGGAAAATTTTGAAAAAACCGTATCGGAGGCACCTCATAATCGGTTATCGAGCCATAACTCGGAAACCTGGCAACCCATTAAAAAAAGAGTCACACCATCTGAAAGGGCTTAAAGAGAGCTACATTTTCCCATTCTTACTTTTTTCCTACGATTTTTTTGGTAGAACAAAATTTTGAAAAAACCGTATCGGCGCCCCCACTTTTTACATAATCGGTTCTCGAGCCATAACTCGGAAACCTGGCAACCCATCAAAAAAAGAGTCACACCATCTGAAAGGGCTTAAAGAGAGCTACATTTTCCCATTCTTACTTTTTTCCTACGATTTTTTTGGTAGAACAAAATTTTGAAAAAACCGTATCGGCGCCCCCACTTTTTACATAATCGGTTCTCGAGCCATAACTCGGAAACCTGGCAACCGATGACAAAAAGAGTCATACCATCTGAAAGGGCTTAAAGAGAGCTACATTTTCCCATCATTACTTTTTTCCTACGACTCTTTTGGTAGAGGAAAATTTTGAAAAAACCGTATCGGAGGCACCTCATAATCGGTTATCGAGCCATAACTCGGAAACCTGGCAACCCATTAAAAAAAGAGTCACACCATCTGAAAGGGCTTAAAGAGAGCTACATTTTCCCATTCTTACTTTTTTCCTACGATTTTTTTGGTAGAACAAAATTTTGAAAAAACCGTATCGGCGCCCCCACTTTTTACATAATCGGTTCTCGAGCCATAACTCGGAAACCTGGCAACCGATGACAAAAAGAGTCATACCATCTGAAAGGGCTTAAAGAGAGCTACATTTTCCCATCATTACTTTTTTCCTACGACTCTTTTGGTAGAGGAAAATTTTGAAAAAACCGTATCGGAGGCACCTCATAATCGGTTATCGAGCCATAACTCGGAAACCTGGCAACCCATTAAAAAAAGAGTCACACCATCTGAAAGGGCTTAAAGAGAGCTACATTTTCCCATTCTTACTTTTTTCCTACGATTTTTTTGGTAGAACAAAATTTTGAAAAAACCGTATCGGCGCCCCCACTTTTTACATAATCGGTTCTCGAGCCATAACTCGGAAACCTGGCAACCGATGACAAAAAGAGTCATACCATCTGAAAGGGCTTAAAGAGAGCTACATTTTCCCATCATTACTTTTTTCCTACGACTCTTTTGGTAGAGGAAAATTTTGAAAAAACCGTATCGGAGGCACCTCATAATCGGTTATCGAGCCATAACTCGGAAACCTGGCAACCCATTAAAAAAAGAGTCACACCATCTGAAAGGGCTTAAAGAGAGCTACATTTTCCTATTCTTGCTTTTTAATTACGACTTTTTTGGTAGAACAAAATTTTGAAAAAACCGTATCGGCGCCCCCACTTTTTACATAATCGGTTCTCGAGCCATAACTCGGAAACCTGGCAACCGATGACAAAAAGAGTCATACCATCTGAAAGGGCTTAAAGAGAGCTACATTTTCCCATCATTACTTTTTTCCTACGACTCTTTTGGTAGAGGAAAATTTTGAAAAAACCGTATCGGAGGCACCTCATAATCGGTTATCGAGCCATAACTCGGAAACCTGGCAACCCATTAAAAAAAGAGTCACACCATCTGAAAGGGCTTAAAGAGAGCTACATTTTCCCATTCTTACTTTTTTCCTACGATTTTTTTGGTAGAACAAAATTTTGAAAAAACCGTATCGGCGCCCCCACTTTTTACATAATCGGTTCTCGAGCCATAACTCGGAAACCTGGCAACCGATGACAAAAAGAGTCATACCATCTGAAAGGGCTTAAAGAGAGCTACATTTTCCCATCATTACTTTTTTCCTACGACTCTTTTGGTAGAGGAAAATTTTGAAAAAACCATATCGGAGGCACCTCATAATCGGTTATCGAGCCATAACTCGGAAACCTGGCAACCCATTAAAAAAAGAGTCACACCATCTGAAAGGGCTTAAAGAGAGCTACATTTTCCCATTCTTACTTTTTTCCTACGATTTTTTTGGTAGAACAAAATTTTGAAAAAACCGTATCGGCGCCCCCACTTTTTACATAATCGGTTCTCGAGCCATAACACGGAAACCTGGCAACCGATGACAAAAAGAGTCATACCGTCTGAAAGGGCTTAAAGAGAGCTACATTTTCCCATCATTACTTTTTTCCTACGACTCTTTTGGTAGAGGAAAATTTTGAAAAAACCGTATCGGAGGCACCTCATAATCGGTTATCGAGCCATAACTCGGAAACCTGGCAACCGATGACAAAACGAGTCATACCATCTGAAAGGGCTTAAAGAGAGCTACATTTTCCCATCATTACTTTTTTCCGACGACTCTTTTGGTAGAGGAAAATTTTGAAAAAACCGTATCGGAGGCACCTCATAATCGGTTATCGAGCCATAACTCGGAAACCTGGCAACCCATTAAAAAAAGAGTCACACCATCTGAAAGGGCTTAAAGAGAGCTACATTTTCCCATTCTTACTTTTTTCCTACGATTTTTTTTGTAGAACAAAATTTTGAAAAAACCGTATCGGCGCCCCCACTTTTTACATAATCGGTTCTCGAGCCATAACTCGGAAACCTGGCAACCCATCAAAAAAAGAGTCACACCATCTGAAAGGGCTTAAAGAGAGCTACATTTTCCCATTCTTACTTTTTTCCTACGATTTTTTTGGTAGAACAAAATTTTGAAAAAACCGTATCGGCGCCCCCACTTTTTACATAATCGGTTCTCGAGCCATAACTCGGAAACCTGGCAACCGATGACAAAAAGAGTCATACCATCTGAAAGGGCTTAAAGAGAGCTACATTTTCCCATCATTACTTTTTTCCTACGACTCTTTTGGTAGAGGAAAATTTTGAAAAAACCGTATCGGAGGCACCTCATAATCGGTTATCGAGCCATAACTCGGAAACCTGGCAACCCATTAAAAAAAGAGTCACACCATCTGAAAGGGCTTAAAGAGAGCTACATTTTCCCATTCTTACTTTTTTCCTACGATTTTTTTGGTAGAACAAAATTTTGAAAAAACCGTATCGGCGCCCCCACTTTTTACATAATCGGTTCTCGAGCCATAACTCGGAAACCTGGCAACCGATGACAAAAAGAGTCATACCATCTGAAAGGGCTTAAAGAGAGCTACATTTTCCCATCATTACTTTTTTCCTACGACTCTTTTGGTAGAGGAAAATTTTGAAAAAACCGTATCGGAGGCACCTCATAATCGGTTATCGAGCCATAACTCGGAAACCTGGCAACCCATTAAAAAAAGAGTCACACCATCTGAAAGGGCTTAAAGAGAGCTACATTTTCCCATTCTTACTTTTTTCCTACGATTTTTTTGGTAGAACAAAATTTTGAAAAAACCGTATCGGCGCCCCCACTTTTTACATAATCGGTTCTCGAGCCATAACTCGGAAACCTGGCAACCGATGACAAAAAGAGTCATACCATCTGAAAGGGCTTAAAGAGAGCTACATTTTCCCATCATTACTTTTTTCCTACGACTCTTTTGGTAGAGGAAAATTTTGAAAAAACCGTATCGGAGGCACCTCATAATCGGTTATCGAGCCATAACTCGGAAACCTGGCAACCCATTAAAAAAAGAGTCACACCATCTGAAAGGGCTTAAAGAGAGCTACATTTTCCCATTCTTGCTTTTTAATTACGACTTTTTTGGTAGAACAAAATTTTGAAAAAACCGTATCGGCGCCCCCACTTTTTACATAATCGGTTCTCGAGCCATAACTCGGAAACCTGGCAACCGATGACAAAAAGAGTCATACCATCTGAAAGGGCTTAAAGAGAGCTACATTTTCCCATCATTACTTTTTTCCTACGACTCTTTTGGTAGAGGAAAATTTTGAAAAAACCGTATCGGAGGCACCTCATAATCGGTTATCGAGCCATAACTCGGAAACCTGGCAACCCATCAAAAAAAGAGTCACACCATCTGAAAGGGCTTAAAGAGAGCTACATTTTCCCATTCTTACTTTTTTCCTACGATTTTTTTGGTAGAACAAAATTTTGAAAAAACCGTATCGGCGCCCCCACTTTTTACATAATCGGTTCTCGAGCCATAACTCGGAAACCTGGCAACCGATGACAAAAAGAGTCATACCATCTGAAAGGGCTTAAAGAGAGCTACATTTTCCCATCATTACTTTTTTCCTACGACTCTTTTGGTAGAGGAAAATTTTGAAAAAACCGTATCGGAGGCACCTCATAATCGGTTATCGAGCCATAACTCGGAAACCTGGCAACCCATTAAAAAAAGAGTCACACCATCTGAAAGGGCTTAAAGAGAGCTACATTTTCCCATTCTTACTTTTTTCCTACGATTTTTTTGGTAGAACAAAATTTTGAAAAACCGTATCGGCGCCCCACTTTTTACATAATCGGTTCTCGAGCCATAACTCGGAAACCTGGCAACCGATGACAAAAAGAGTCATACCATCTGAAAGGGCTTAAAGAGAGCTACATTTTCCCATCATTACTTTTTTCCTACGACTCTTTTGGTAGAGGAAAATTTTGAAAAACCGTATCGGAGGCACCTCATAATCGGTTATCGAGCCATAACTCGGAAACCTGGCAACCCATTAAAAAAAGAGTCACACCATCATCTGAAAGGGCTTAAAGAGAGCTACATTTTCCCATTCTTACTTTTTTCCTACGATTTTTTTGGTAGAACAAAATTTTGAAAAAACCGTATCGGCGCCCCCACTTTTTACATAATCGGTTCTCGAGCCATAACTCGGAAACCTGGCAACCGATGACAAAAAGAGTCATACCATCTGAAAGGGCTTAAAGAGAGCTACATTTTCCCATCATTACTTTTTTCCTACGACTCTTTTGGTAGAGGAAAATTTTGAAAAAACCGTATCGGAGGCACCTCATAATCGGTTATCGAGCCATAACTCGGAAACCTGGCAACCCATTAAAAAAAGAGTCACACCATCTGAAAGGGCTTAAAGAGAGCTACATTTTCCTATTCTTGCTTTTTAATTACGACTTTTTTGGTAGAACAAAATTTTGAAAAAACCGTATCGGCGCCCCCACTTTTTACATAATCGGTTCTCGAGCCATAACTCGGAAACCTGGCAACCGATGACAAAAAGAGTCATACCATCTGAAAGGGCTTAAAGAGAGCTACATTTTCCCATCATTACTTTTTTCCTACGACTCTTTTGGTAGAGGAAAATTTTGAAAAAACCGTATCGGAGGCACCTCATAATCGGTTATCGAGCCATAACTCGGAAACCTGGCAACCCATTAAAAAAAGAGTCACACCATCTGAAAGGGCTTAAAGAGAGCTACATTTTCCCATTCTTACTTTTTTCCTACGATTTTTTTGGTAGAACAAAATTTTGAAAAAACCGTATCGGCGCCCCCACTTTTTACATAATCGGTTCTCGAGCCATAACTCGGAAACCTGGCAACCGATGACAAAAAGAGTCATACCATCTGAAAGGGCTTAAAGAGAGCTACATTTTCCCATCATTACTTTTTTCCTACGACTCTTTTGGTAGAGGAAAATTTTGAAAAAACCATATCGGAGGCACCTCATAATCGGTTATCGAGCCATAACTCGGAAACCTGGCAACCCATTAAAAAAAGAGTCACACCATCTGAAAGGGCTTAAAGAGAGCTACATTTTCCCATTCTTACTTTTTTCCTACGATTTTTTTGGTAGAACAAAATTTTGAAAAAACCGTATCGGCGCCCCCACTTTTTACATAATCGGTTCTCGAGCCATAACACGGAAACCTGGCAACCGATGACAAAAAGAGTCATACCGTCTGAAAGGGCTTAAAGAGAGCTACATTTTCCCATCATTACTTTTTTCCTACGACTCTTTTGGTAGAGGAAAATTTTGAAAAAACCGTATCGGAGGCACCTCATAATCGGTTATCGAGCCATAACTCGGAAACCTGGCAACCGATGACAAAACGAGTCATACCATCTGAAAGGGCTTAAAGAGAGCTACATTTTCCCATCATTACTTTTTTCCGACGACTCTTTTGGTAGAGGAAAATTTTGAAAAAACCGTATCGGAGGCACCTCATAATCGGTTATCGAGCCATAACTCGGAAACCTGGCAACCCATTAAAAAAAGAGTCACACCATCTGAAAGGGCTTAAAGAGAGCTACATTTTCCCATTCTTACTTTTTTCCTACGATTTTTTTTGTAGAACAAAATTTTGAAAAAACCGTATCGGCGCCCCCACTTTTTACATAATCGGTTCTCGAGCCATAACTCGGAAACCTGGCAACCCATCAAAAAAAGAGTCACACCATCTGAAAGGGCTTAAAGAGAGCTACATTTTCCCATTCTTACTTTTTTCCTACGATTTTTTTGGTAGAACAAAATTTTGAAAAAACCGTATCGGCGCCCCCACTTTTTACATAATCGGTTCTCGAGCCATAACTCGGAAACCTGGCAACCGATGACAAAAAGAGTCATACCATCTGAAAGGGCTTAAAGAGAGCTACATTTTCCCATCATTACTTTTTTCCTACGACTCTTTTGGTAGAGGAAAATTTTGAAAAAACCGTATCGGAGGCACCTCATAATCGGTTATCGAGCCATAACTCGGAAACCTGGCAACCCATTAAAAAAAGAGTCACACCATCTGAAAGGGCTTAAAGAGAGCTACATTTTCCCATTCTTACTTTTTTCCTACGATTTTTTTGGTAGAACAAAATTTTGAAAAAACCGTATCGGCGCCCCCACTTTTTACATAATCGGTTCTCGAGCCATAACTCGGAAACCTGGCAACCGATGACAAAAAGAGTCATACCATCTGAAAGGGCTTAAAGAGAGCTACATTTTCCCATCATTACTTTTTTCCTACGACTCTTTTGGTAGAGGAAAATTTTGAAAAAACCGTATCGGAGGCACCTCATAATCGGTTATCGAGCCATAACTCGGAAACCTGGCAACCCATTAAAAAAAGAGTCACACCATCTGAAAGGGCTTAAAGAGAGCTACATTTTCCCATTCTTACTTTTTTCCTACGATTTTTTTGGTAGAACAAAATTTTGAAAAAACCGTATCGGCGCCCCCACTTTTTACATAATCGGTTCTCGAGCCATAACTCGGAAACCTGGCAACCGATGACAAAAAGAGTCATACCATCTGAAAGGGCTTAAAGAGAGCTACATTTTCCCATCATTACTTTTTTCCTACGACTCTTTTGGTAGAGGAAAATTTTGAAAAAACCGTATCGGAGGCACCTCATAATCGGTTATCGAGCCATAACTCGGAAACCTGGCAACCCATTAAAAAAAGAGTCACACCATCTGAAAGGGCTTAAAGAGAGCTACATTTTCCCATTCTTGCTTTTTAATTACGACTTTTTTGGTAGAACAAAATTTTGAAAAAACCGTATCGGCGCCCCCACTTTTTACATAATCGGTTCTCGAGCCATAACTCGGAAACCTGGCAACCGATGACAAAAAGAGTCATACCATCTGAAAGGGCTTAAAGAGAGCTACATTTTCCCATCATTACTTTTTTCCTACGACTCTTTTGGTAGAGGAAAATTTTGAAAAAACCGTATCGGAGGCACCTCATAATCGGTTATCGAGCCATAACTCGGAAACCTGGCAACCCATCAAAAAAAGAGTCACACCATCTGAAAGGGCTTAAAGAGAGCTACATTTTCCCATTCTTACTTTTTTCCTACGATTTTTTTGGTAGAACAAAATTTTGAAAAAACCGTATCGGCGCCCCCACTTTTTACATAATCGGTTCTCGAGCCATAACTCGGAAACCTGGCAACCGATGACAAAAAGAGTCATACCATCTGAAAGGGCTTAAAGAGAGCTACATTTTCCCATCATTACTTTTTTCCTACGACTCTTTTGGTAGAGGAAAATTTTGAAAAAACCGTATCGGAGGCACCTCATAATCGGTTATCGAGCCATAACTCGGAAACCTGGCAACCCATTAAAAAAAGAGTCACACCATCTGAAAGGGCTTAAAGAGAGCTACATTTTCCCATTCTTACTTTTTTCCTACGATTTTTTTGGTAGAACAAAATTTTGAAAAAACCGTATCGGCGCCCCCACTTTTTACATAATCGGTTCTCGAGCCATAACTCGGAAACCTGGCAACCGATGACAAAAAGAGTCATACCATCTGAAAGGGCTTAAAGAGAGCTACATTTTCCCATCATTACTTTTTTCCTACGACTCTTTTGGTAGAGGAAAATTTTGAAAAAACCGTATCGGAGGCACCTCATAATCGGTTATCGAGCCATAACTCGGAAACCTGGCAACCCATTAAAAAAAGAGTCACACCATCTGAAAGGGCTTAAAGAGAGCTACATTTTCCCATTCTTACTTTTTTCCTACGATTTTTTTGGTAGAACAAAATTTTGAAAAAACCGTATCGGCGCCCCCACTTTTTACATAATCGGTTCTCGAGCCATAACTCGGAAACCTGGCAACCGATGACAAAAAGAGTCATACCATCTGAAAGGGCTTAAAGAGAGCTACATTTTCCCATCATTACTTTTTTCCTACGACTCTTTTGGTAGAGGAAAATTTTGAAAAAACCGTATCGGAGGCACCTCATAATCGGTTATCGAGCCATAACTCGGAAACCTGGCAACCCATTAAAAAAAGAGTCACACCATCTGAAAGGGCTTAAAGAGAGCTACATTTTCCTATTCTTGCTTTTTAATTACGACTTTTTTGGTAGAACAAAATTTTGAAAAAACCGTATCGGCGCCCCCACTTTTTACATAATCGGTTCTCGAGCCATAACTCGGAAACCTGGCAACCGATGACAAAAAGAGTCATACCATCTGAAAGGGCTTAAAGAGAGCTACATTTTCCCATCATTACTTTTTTCCTACGACTCTTTTGGTAGAGGAAAATTTTGAAAAAACCGTATCGGAGGCACCTCATAATCGGTTATCGAGCCATAACTCGGAAACCTGGCAACCCATTAAAAAAAGAGTCACACCATCTGAAAGGGCTTAAAGAGAGCTACATTTTCCCATTCTTACTTTTTTCCTACGATTTTTTTGGTAGAACAAAATTTTGAAAAAACCGTATCGGCGCCCCCACTTTTTACATAATCGGTTCTCGAGCCATAACTCGGAAACCTGGCAACCGATGACAAAAAGAGTCATACCATCTGAAAGGGCTTAAAGAGAGCTACATTTTCCCATCATTACTTTTTTCCTACGACTCTTTTGGTAGAGGAAAATTTTGAAAAAACCATATCGGAGGCACCTCATAATCGGTTATCGAGCCATAACTCGGAAACCTGGCAACCCATTAAAAAAAGAGTCACACCATCTGAAAGGGCTTAAAGAGAGCTACATTTTCCCATTCTTACTTTTTTCCTACGATTTTTTTGGTAGAACAAAATTTTGAAAAAACCGTATCGGCGCCCCCACTTTTTACATAATCGGTTCTCGAGCCATAACACGGAAACCTGGCAACCGATGACAAAAAGAGTCATACCGTCTGAAAGGGCTTAAAGAGAGCTACATTTTCCCATCATTACTTTTTTCCTACGACTCTTTTGGTAGAGGAAAATTTTGAAAAAACCGTATCGGAGGCACCTCATAATCGGTTATCGAGCCATAACTCGGAAACCTGGCAACCGATGACAAAACGAGTCATACCATCTGAAAGGGCTTAAAGAGAGCTACATTTTCCCATCATTACTTTTTTCCGACGACTCTTTTGGTAGAGGAAAATTTTGAAAAAACCGTATCGGAGGCACCTCATAATCGGTTATCGAGCCATAACTCGGAAACCTGGCAACCCATTAAAAAAAGAGTCACACCATCTGAAAGGGCTTAAAGAGAGCTACATTTTCCCATTCTTACTTTTTTCCTACGATTTTTTTGGTAGAACAAAATTTTGAAAAAACCGTATCGGCGCCCCCACTTTTTACATAATCGGTTCTCGAGCCATAACTCGGAAACCTGGCAACCCATCAAAAAAAGAGTCACACCATCTGAAAGGGCTTAAAGAGAGCTACATTTTCCCATTCTTACTTTTTTCCTACGATTTTTTTGGTAGAACAAAATTTTGAAAAAACCGTATCGGCGCCCCCACTTTTTACATAATCGGTTCTCGAGCCATAACTCGGAAACCTGGCAACCGATGACAAAAAGAGTCATACCATCTGAAAGGGCTTAAAGAGAGCTACATTTTCCCATCATTACTTTTTTCCTACGACTCTTTTGGTAGAGGAAAATTTTGAAAAAACCGTATCGGAGGCACCTCATAATCGGTTATCGAGCCATAACTCGGAAACCTGGCAACCCATTAAAAAAAGAGTCACACCATCTGAAAGGGCTTAAAGAGAGCTACATTTTCCCATTCTTACTTTTTTCCTACGATTTTTTTGGTAGAACAAAATTTTGAAAAAACCGTATCGGCGCCCCCACTTTTTACATAATCGGTTCTCGAGCCATAACTCGGAAACCTGGCAACCGATGACAAAAAGAGTCATACCATCTGAAAGGGCTTAAAGAGAGCTACATTTTCCCATCATTACTTTTTTCCTACGACTCTTTTGGTAGAGGAAAATTTTGAAAAAACCGTATCGGAGGCACCTCATAATCGGTTATCGAGCCATAACTCGGAAACCTGGCAACCCATTAAAAAAAGAGTCACACCATCTGAAAGGGCTTAAAGAGAGCTACATTTTCCCATTCTTACTTTTTTCCTACGATTTTTTTGGTAGAACAAAATTTTGAAAAAACCGTATCGGCGCCCCCACTTTTTACATAATCGGTTCTCGAGCCATAACTCGGAAACCTGGCAACCGATGACAAAAAGAGTCATACCATCTGAAAGGGCTTAAAGAGAGCTACATTTTCCCATCATTACTTTTTTCCTACGACTCTTTTGGTAGAGGAAAATTTTGAAAAAACCGTATCGGAGGCACCTCATAATCGGTTATCGAGCCATAACTCGGAAACCTGGCAACCCATTAAAAAAAGAGTCACACCATCTGAAAGGGCTTAAAGAGAGCTACATTTTCCCATTCTTGCTTTTTAATTACGACTTTTTTGGTAGAACAAAATTTTGAAAAAACCGTATCGGCGCCCCCACTTTTTACATAATCGGTTCTCGAGCCATAACTCGGAAACCTGGCAACCGATGACAAAAAGAGTCATACCATCTGAAAGGGCTTAAAGAGAGCTACATTTTCCCATCATTACTTTTTTCCTACGACTCTTTTGGTAGAGGAAAATTTTGAAAAAACCGTATCGGAGGCACCTCATAATCGGTTATCGAGCCATAACTCGGAAACCTGGCAACCCATTAAAAAAAGAGTCACACCATCTGAAAGGGCTTAAAGAGAGCTACATTTTCCCATTCTTACTTTTTTCCTACGATTTTTTTGGTAGAACAAAATTTTGAAAAAACCGTATCGGCGCCCCCACTTTTTACATAATCGGTTCTCGAGCCATAACTCGGAAACCTGGCAACCGATGACAAAAAGAGTCATACCATCTGAAAGGGCTTAAAGAGAGCTACATTTTCCCATCATTACTTTTTTCCTACGACTCTTTTGGTAGAGGAAAATTTTGAAAAAACCGTATCGGAGGCACCTCATAATCGGTTATCGAGCCATAACTCGGAAACCTGGCAACCCATTAAAAAAAGAGTCACACCATCTGAAAGGGCTTAAAGAGAGCTACATTTTCCCATTCTTACTTTTTTCCTACGATTTTTTTGGTAGAACAAAATTTTGAAAAAACCGTATCGGCGCCCCCACTTTTTACATAATCGGTTCTCGAGCCATAACTCGGAAACCTGGCAACCGATGACAAAAAGAGTCATACCATCTGAAAGGGCTTAAAGAGAGCTACATTTTCCCATCATTACTTTTTTCCTACGACTCTTTTGGTAGAGGAAAATTTTGAAAAAACCGTATCGGAGGCACCTCATAATCGGTTATCGAGCCATAACTCGGAAACCTGGCAACCCATTAAAAAAAGAGTCACACCATCTGAAAGGGCTTAAAGAGAGCTACATTTTCCCATTCTTGCTTTTTAATTACGACTTTTTTGGTAGAACAAAATTTTGAAAAAACCGTATCGGCGCCCCCACTTTTTACATAATCGGTTCTCGAGCCATAACTCGGAAACCTGGCAACCGATGACAAAAAGAGTCATACCATCTGAAAGGGCTTAAAGAGAGCTACATTTTCCCATCATTACTTTTTTCCTACGACTCTTTTGGTAGAGGAAAATTTTGAAAAAACCGTATCGGAGGCACCTCATAATCGGTTATCGAGCCATAACTCGGAAACCTGGCAACCCATTAAAAAAAGAGTCACACCATCTGAAAGGGCTTAAAGAGAGCTACATTTTCCCATTCTTACTTTTTTCCTACGATTTTTTTGGTAGAACAAAATTTTGAAAAAACCGTATCGGCGCCCCCACTTTTTACATAATCGGTTCTCGAGCCATAACTCGGAAACCTGGCAACCGATGACAAAAAGAGTCATACCATCTGAAAGGGCTTAAAGAGAGCTACATTTTCCCATCATTACTTTTTTCCTACGACTCTTTTGGTAGAGGAAAATTTTGAAAAAACCGTATCGGAGGCACCTCATAATCGGTTATCGAGCCATAACTCGGAAACCTGGCAACCCATTAAAAAAAGAGTCACACCATCTGAAAGGGCTTAAAGAGAGCTACATTTTCCCATTCTTACTTTTTTCCTACGATTTTTTTGGTAGAACAAAATTTTGAAAAAACCGTATCGGCGCCCCCACTTTTTACATAATCGGTTCTCGAGCCATAACTCGGAAACCTGGCAACCGATGACAAAAAGAGTCATACCATCTGAAAGGGCTTAAAGAGAGCTACATTTTCCCATCATTACTTTTTTCCTACGACTCTTTTGGTAGAGGAAAATTTTGAAAAAACCGTATCGGAGGCACCTCATAATCGGTTATCGAGCCATAACTCGGAAACCTGGCAACCCATTAAAAAAAGAGTCACACCATCTGAAAGGGCTTAAAGAGAGCTACATTTTCCCATTCTTACTTTTTTCCTACGATTTTTTTGGTAGAACAAAATTTTGAAAAAACCGTATCGGCGCCCCCACTTTTTACATAATCGGTTCTCGAGCCATAACTCGGAAACCTGGCAACCGATGACAAAAAGAGTCATACCATCTGAAAGGGCTTAAAGAGAGCTACATTTTCCCATCATTACTTTTTTCCTACGACTCTTTTGGTAGAGGAAAATTTTGAAAAAACCGTATCGGAGGCACCTCATAATCGGTTATCGAGCCATAACTCGGAAACCTGGCAACCCATTAAAAAAAGAGTCACACCATCTGAAAGGGCTTAAAGAGAGCTACATTTTCCCATTCTTACTTTTTTCCTACGATTTTTTTGGTAGAACAAAATTTTGAAAAAACCGTATCGGCGCCCCCACTTTTTACATAATCGGTTCTCGAGCCATAACTCGGAAGCCTGGCAACCGATGACAAAAAGAGTCATACCATCTGAAAGGGCTTAAAGAGAGCTACATTTTCCCATCATTACTTTTTTCCTACGACTCTTTTGGTAGAGGAAAATTTTGAAAAAACCGTATCGGAGGCACCTCATAATCGGTTATCGAGCCATAACTCGGAAACCTGGCAACCCATTAAAAAAAGAGTCACACCATCTAAAAGGGCTTAAAGAGAGCTACATTTTCCCATTCTTACTTTTTTCCTACGATTTTTTTGGTAGAACAAAATTTTGAAAAAACCGTATCGGCGCCCCCACTTTTTACATAATCGGTTCTCGAGCCATAACTCGGAAACCTGGCAACCGATGACAAAAAGAGTCATACCATCTGAAAGGGCTTAAAGAGAGCTACATTTTCCCATCATTACTTTTTTCCTACGACTCTTTTGGTAGAGGAAAATTTTGAAAAAACCGTATCGGAGGCACCTCATAATCGGTTATCGAGCCATAACTCGGAAACCTGGCAATCCATTAAAAAAAGAGTCACACCATCTGAAAGGGCTTAAAGAGAGCTACATTTTCCCATTCTTACTTTTTTCCTACGATTTTTTTGGTAGAACAAAATTTTGAAAAAACCGTATCGGCGCCCCCACTTTTTACATAATCGGTTCTCGAGCCATAACTCGGAAACCTGGCAACCGATGACAAAAAGAGTCATACCATCTGAAAGGGCTTAAAGAGAGCTACATTTTCCCATCATTACTTTTTTCCTACGACTCTTTTGGTAGAGGAAAATTTTGAAAAAACCGTATCGGAGGCACCTCATAATCGGTTATCGAGCCATAACTCGGAAACCTGGCAACCCATTAAAAAAAGAGTCACACTATCTGAAAGGGCTTAAAGAGAGCTACATTTTCCCATTCTTACTTTTTTCCTACGATTTTTTTGGTAGAACAAAATTTTGAAAAAACCGTATCGGCGCCCCCACTTTTTACATAATCGGTTCTCGAGCCATAACTCGGAAACCTGGCAACCGATGACAAAAAGAGTCATACCATCTAAAAGGGCTTAAAGAGAGCTACATTTTCCCATCATTACTTTTTTCCTACGACTCTTTTGGTAGAGGAAAATTTTGAAAAAACCGTATCGGAGGCACCTCATAATCGGTTATCGAGCCATAACTCGGAAACCTGGCAACCCATTAAAAAAAGAGTCACACCATCTGAAAGGGCTTAAAGAGAGCTACATTTTCCCATCATTACTTTTTTCCTACGATTTTTTTGGTAGAACAAAATTTTGAAAAAACCGTATCGGCGCCCCCACTTTTTACATAATCGGTTCTCGAGCCATAACTCGGAAACCTGGCAACCGATGACAAAAAGAGTCATACGATCTGAAAGGGCTTAAAGAGAGCTACATTTTCCCATCATTACTTTTTTCCTACGACTCTTTTGGTAGAGGAAAATTTTGAAAAAACCGTATCGGAGGCACCTCATAATCGGTTATCGAGCCATAACTCGGAAACCTGGTAACCCATTAAAAAAAGAGTCACACCATCTGAAAGGGCTTAAAGAGAGCTACATTTTTCCATTCTTACTTTTTTCCTACGATTTTTTTGGTAGAACAAAATTTTGAAAAAACCGTATCGGCGCCCCCACTTTTTACATAATCGGTTCTCGAGCCATAACTCGGAAACCTGGCAACCGATGACAAAAAGAGTCATACCATCTGAAAGGGCTTAAAGAGAGCTACATTTTCCCATCATTACTTTTTTCCTACGACTCTTTTGGTAGAGGAAAATTTTGAAAAAACCGTATCGGAGGCACCTCATAATCGGTTATCGAGCCATAACTCGGAAACCTGGCAACCCATTAAAAAAAGAGTCACACCATCTGAAAGGGCTTAAAGAGAGCTACATTTTCCCATTCTTACTTTTTTCCTACGATTTTTTTGGTAGAACAAAATTTTGAAAAAACCGTATCGGCGCCCCCACTTTTTACATAATCGGTTCTCGAGCCATAGCTCGGAAACCTGGCAACCGATGACAAAAAGAGTCATACCATCTGAAAGGGCTTAAAGAGAGCTACATTTTCCCATCATTACTTTTTTCCTACGACTCTTTTGGTAGAGGAAAATTTTGAAAAAACCGTATCGGAGGCACCTCATAATCGGTTATCGAGCCATAACTCGGAAACCTGGCAACCCATTAAAAAAAGAGTCACACCATCTGAAAGGGCTTAAAGAGAGCTACATTTTCCCATTCTTTTTTTTTTCCTACGATTTTTTTGGTAGAACAAAATTTTGAAAAAACCGTATCGGCGCCCCCACTTTTACATAATCGGTTCTCGAGCCATAACTCGGAAACCTGGCAACCGATGACAAAAAGAGTCATACCATCTAAAAGGGCTTAAAGAGAGCTACATTTTCCCATCATTACTTTTTTCCTACGACTCTTTTGGTAGAGGAAAATTTTGAAAAAACCGTATCGGAGGCACCTCATAATCGGTTATCGAGCCATAACTCGGAAACCTGGCAACCCATTAAAAAAAGAGTCACACCATCTGAAAGGGCTTAAAGAGAGCTACATTTTCCCATCATTACTTTTTTCCTACGATTTTTTTGGTAGAACAAAATTTTGAAAAAACCGTATCGGCGCCCCCACTTTTTACATAATCGGTTCTCGAGCCATAACTCGGAAACCTGGCAACCGATGACAAAAAGAGTCATACGATCTGAAAGGGCTTAAAGAGAGCTACATTTTCCCATCATTACTTTTTTCCTACGACTCTTTTGGTAGAGGAAAATTTTGAAAAAACCGTATCGGAGGCACCTCATAATCGGTTATCGAGCCATAACTCGGAAACCTGGTAACCCATTAAAAAAAGAGTCACACCATCTGAAAGGGCTTAAAGAGAGCTACATTTTTCCATTCTTACTTTTTTCCTACGATTTTTTTGGTAGAACAAAATTTTGAAAAAACCGTATCGGCGCCCCCACTTTTTACATAATCGGTTCTCGAGCCATAACTCGGAAACCTGGCAACCGATGACAAAAAGAGTCATACCATCTGAAAGGGCTTAAAGAGAGCTACATTTTCCCATCATTACTTTTTTCCTACGACTCTTTTGGTAGAGGAAAATTTTGAAAAAACCGTATCGGAGGCACCTCATAATCGGTTATCGAGCCATAACTCGGAAACCTGGCAACCCATTAAAAAAAGAGTCACACCATCTGAAAGGGCTTAAAGAGAGCTACATTTTCCCATTCTTACTTTTTTCCTACGATTTTTTTGGTAGAACAAAATTTTGAAAAAACCGTATCGGCGCCCCCACTTTTTACATAATCGGTTCTCGAGCCATAGCTCGGAAACCTGGCAACCGATGACAAAAAGAGTCATACCATCTGAAAGGGCTTAAAGAGAGCTACATTTTCCCATCATTACTTTTTTCCTACGACTCTTTTGGTAGAGGAAAATTTTGAAAAAACCGTATCGGAGGCACCTCATAATCGGTTATCGAGCCATAACTCGGAAACCTGGCAACCCATTAAAAAAAGAGTCACACCATCTGAAAGGGCTTAAAGAGAGCTACATTTTCCCATTCTTTTTTTTTTCCTACGATTTTTTTGGTAGAACAAAATTTTGAAAAAACCGTATCGGCGCCCCCACTTTTACATAATCGGTTCTCGAGCCATAACTCGGAAACCTGGCAACCGATGACAAAAAGAGTCATACCATCTGAAAGGGCTTAAAGAGAGCTACATTTTCCCATCATTACTTTTTTCCTACGACTCTTTTGGTAGAGGAAAATTTTGAAAAAACCGTATCGGAGGCACCTCATAATCGCTTATCGAGCCATAACTCGGAAACCTGGCAACCCATTAAAAAAAGAGTCACACCATCTGAAAGGGCTTAAAGAGAGCTACATTGACCCATTCTTACTTTATTCCTACGATTTTTTTGGTAGAACAAAATTTTGAAAAAACCGTATCGGCGCCCCCACTTTTTACATAATCGGTTCTCGAGCCATAACTCGGAAATCTGGCAACCGATGACAAAAAGAGTCATACCATCTGAAAGGGCTTAAAGAGAGCTACATTTTCCCATCATTACTTTTTTCCTACGACTCTTTTGGTAGAGGAAAATTTTGAAAAAACCGTATCGGAGGCACCTCATAATCGGTTATCGAGCCATAACTCGGAAACCTGGCAACCCATTAAAAAAAGAGTCACACCATCTGAAAGGGCTTAAAGAGAGCTACATTTTCCCATTCTTACTTTTTTCCTACGATTTTTTTGGTAGAACAAAATTTTGAAAAAACCGTATCGGCGCCCCCACTTTTTACATAATCGGTTCTCGAGCCATAGCTCGGAAACCTGGCAACCGATGACAAAAAGAGTCATACCATCTGAAAGGGCTTAAAGAGAGCTACATTTTCCCATCATTACTTTTTTCCTACGACTCTTTTGGTAGAGGAAAATTTTGAAAAAACCGTATCGGAGGCACCTCATAATCGGTTATCGAGCCATAACTCGGAAACCTGGCAACCCATTAAAAAAAGAGTCACACCATCTGAAAGGGCTTAAAGAGAGCTACATTTTCCCATTCTTACTTTTTTCCTACGATTTTTTGGTAGAACAAAATTTTGAAAAAACCGTATCGGCGCCCCCACTTTTTACATAATCGGTTCTCGAGCCATAACTCGGAAACCTGGCAACCCATTAAAAAAGAGTCACACCATCTGAAAGGGCTTAAAGAGAGCTACATTTTCCCATTCTTACTTTTTTCCTACGATTTTTTTGGTAGAACAAAATTTTGAAAAAACCGTATCGGCGCCCCCACTTTTTACATAATCGGTTCTCGAGCCATAACTCGGAAACCTGGCAACCGATGACAAAAAGAGTCATACCATCTGAAAGGGCTTAAAGAGAGCTACATTTTCCCATCATTACTTTTTTCCTACGACTCTTTTGGTAGAGGAAAATTTTGAAAAAACCGTATCGGAGGCACCTCATAATCGGTTATCGAGCCATAACTCGGAAACCTGGCAATCCATTAAAAAAAGAGTCACACCATCTGAAAGGGCTTAAAGAGAGCTACATTTTCCCATTCTTACTTTTTTCCTACGATTTTTTTGGTAGAACAAAATTTTGAAAAAACCGTATCGGCGCCCCCACTTTTTACATAATCGGTTCTCGAGCCATAACTCGGAAACCTGGCAACCGATGACAAAAAGAGTCATACCATCTGAAAGGGCTTAAAGAGAGCTACATTTTCCCATCATTACTTTTTTCCTACGACTCTTTTGGTAGACGAAAATTTTGAAAAAACCGTATCGGAGGCACCTCATAATCGGTTATCGAGCCATAACTCGGAAACCTGGCAACCCATTAAAAAAAGAGTCACACCATCTGAAAGGGCTTAAAGAGAGCTACATTTTCCCATTCTTACTTTTTTCCTACGATTTTTTTGGTAGAACAAAATTTTGAAAAAACCGTATCGGCGCCCCCACTTTTTACATAATCGGTTCTCGAGCCATAACTCGGAAACCTGGCAACCGATGACAAAAAGAGTCATACCATCTGAAAGGGCTTAAAGAGAGCTACATTTTCCCATCATTACTTTTTTCCTACGACTCTTTTGGTAGAGGAAAATTTTGAAAAAACCGTATCGGAGGCACCTCATAATCGGTTATCGAGCCATAACTCGGAAACCTGGTAACCCATTAAAAAAAGAGTCACACCATCTGAAAGGGCTGAAAGAGAGCTACATTTTCCCATTCTTACTTTTTTCCTACGATTTTTTTGGTAGAACAAAATTTTGAAAAAACCGTATCGGCGCCCCCACTTTTTACATAATCGGTTCTCGAGCCATAACTCGGAAACCTGGCAACCGATGACAAAAAGAGTCATACCATCTGAAAGGGCTTAAAGAGAGCTACATTTTCCCATCATTACTTTTTTCCTACGACTCTTTTGGTAGAGGAAAATTTTGAAAAAACCGTATCGGAGGCACCTCATAATCGGTTATCGAGCCATAACTCGGAAACCTGGCAACCCATTAAAAAAAGAGTCACACCATCTGAAAGGGCTTAAAGAGAGCTACATTTTCCCATTCTTACTTTTTTCCTACGATTTTTTTGGTAGAACAAAATTTTGAAAAAACCGTATCGGCGCCCCCACTTTTTACATAATCGGTTCTCGAGCCATAACTCGGAAACCTGGCAACCGATGACAAAAAGAGTCATACCATCTGAAAGGGCTTAAAGAGAGCTACATTTTCCCATCATTACTTTTTTCCTACGACTCTTTTGGTAGAGGAAAATTTTGAAAAAACCGTATCGGAGGCACCTCATAATCGGTTATCGAGCCATAACTCGGAAACCTGGCAACCCATTAAAAAAAGAGTCACACCATCTGAAAGGGCTTAAAGAGAGCTACATTTTCCCATTCTTACTTTTTTCCTACGATTTTTTTGGTAGAACAAAATTTTGAAAAAACCGTATCGGCGCCCCCACTTTTTACATAATCGGTTCTCGAGCCATAACTCGGAAACCTGGCAACCGATGACAAAAAGAGTCATACCATCTGAAAGGGCTTAAAGAGAGCTACATTTTCCCATCATTACTTTTTTCCTACGACTCTTTTGGTAGAGGAAAATTTTGAAAAAACCGTATCGGAGGCACCTCATAATCGGTTATCGAGCCATAACTCGGAAACCTGGCAACCCATTAAAAAAAGAGTCACACCATCTGAAAGGGCTTAAAGAGAGCTACATTTTCCCATTCTTACTTTTTTCCTACGATTTTTTTGGTAGAACAAAATTTTGAAAAAACCGTATCGGCGCCCCCACTTTTTACATAATCGGTTCTCGAGCCATAACTCGGAAACCTGGCAACCGATGACAAAAAGAGTCATACCATCTGAAAGGGCTTAAAGAGAGCTACATTTTCCCATCATTACTTTTTTCCTACGACTCTTTTGGTAGAGGAAAATTTTGAAAAAACCGTATCGGAGGCACCTCATAATCGGTTATCGAGCCATAACTCGGAAACCTGGCAACCCATTAAAAAAAGAGTCACACCATCTGAAAGGGCTTAAAGAGAGCTACATTTTCCCATTCTTACTTTTTTCCTACGATTTTTTTGGTAGAACAAAATTTTGAAAAAACCGTATCGGCGCCCCCACTTTTTACATAATCGGTTCTCGAGCCATAACTCGGAAGCCTGGCAACCGATGACAAAAAGAGTCATACCATCTGAAAGGGCTTAAAGAGAGCTACATTTTCCCATCATTACTTTTTTCCTACGACTCTTTTGGTAGAGGAAAATTTTGAAAAAACCGTATCGGAGGCACCTCATAATCGGTTATCGAGCCATAACTCGGAAACCTGGCAACCCATTAAAAAAAGAGTCACACCATCTGAAAGGGCTTAAAGAGAGCTACATTTTCCCATTCTTACTTTTTTCCTACGATTTTTTTGGTAGAACAAAATTTTGAAAAAACCGTATCGGCGCCCCCACTTTTTACATAATCGGTTCTCGAGCCATAACTCGGAAACCTGGCAACCGATGACAAAAAGAGTCATACCATCTGAAAGGGCTTAAAGAGAGCTACATTTTCCCATCATTACTTTTTTCCTACGACTCTTTTGGTAGAGGAAAATTTTGAAAAAACCGTATCGGAGGCACCTCATAATCGGTTATCGAGCCATAACTCGGAAACCTGGCAACCCATTAAAAAAGAGTCACACCATCTGAAAGGGCTTAAAGAGAGCTACATTTTCCCATTCTTACTTTTTTCCTACGATTTTTTTGGTAGAACAAAATTTTGAAAAAACCGTATCGGCGCCCCCACTTTTTACATAATCGGTTCTCGAGCCATAACTCGGAAACCTGGCAACCGATGACAAAAAGAGTCATACCATCTGAAAGGGCTTAAAGAGAGCTACATTTTCCCATCATTACTTTTTTCCTACGACTCTTTTGGTAGAGGAAAATTTTGAAAAAACCGTATCGGAGGCACCTCATAATCGGTTATCGAGCCATAACTCGGAAACCTGGCAACCCATTAAAAAAAGAGTCACACCATCTGAAAGGGCTTAAAGAGAGCTACATTTTCCCATTCTTACTTTTTTCCTACGATTTTTTTGGTAGAACAAAATTTTGAAAAAACCGTATCGGCGCCCCCACTTTTTACATAATCGGTTCTCGAGCCATAACTCGGAAACCTGGCAACCGATGACAAAAAGAGTCATACCATCTGAAAGGGCTTAAAGAGAGCTACATTTTCCCATCATTACTTTTTTCCTACGACTCTTTTGGTAGAGGAAAATTTTGAAAAAACCGTATCGGAGGCACCTCATAATCGGTTATCGAGCCATAACTCGGAAACCTGGCAACCCATTAAAAAAAGAGTCACACCATCTGAAAGGGCTTAAAGAGAGCTACATTTTCCCATTCTTACTTTTTTCCTACGATTTTTTTGGTAGAACAAAATTTTGAAAAAACCGTATCGGCGCCCCCACTTTTTACATAATCGGTTCTCGAGCCATAACTCGGAAGCCTGGCAACCGATGACAAAAAGAGTCATACCATCTGAAAGGGCTTAAAGAGAGCTACATTTTCCCATCATTACTTTTTTCCTACGACTCTTTTGGTAGAGGAAAATTTTGAAAAAACCGTATCGGAGGCACCTCATAACCGGTTATCGAGCCATAACTCGGAAACCTGGCAACCCATTAAAAAAAGAGTCACACCATCTGAAAGGGCTTAAAGAGAGCTACATTTTCCCATTCTTACTTTTTTCCTACGATTTTTTTGGTAGAACAAAATTTTGAAAAAACCGTATCGGCGCCCCCACTTTTTACATAATCGGTTCTCGAGCCATAACTCGGAAACCTGGCAACCGATGACAAAAAGAGTCATACCATCTGAAAGGGCTTAAAGAGAGCTACATTTTCCCATCATTACTTTTTTCCTACGACTCTTTTGGTAGACGAAAATTTTGAAAAAACCGTATCGGAGGCACCTCATAATCGGTTATCGAGCCATAACTCGGAAACCTGGCAACCCATTAAAAAAGAGTCACACCATCTGAAAGGGCTTAAAGAGAGCTACATTTTCCCATTCTTACTTTTTTCCTACGATTTTTTTGGTAGAACAAAATTTTGAAAAAACCGTATCGGCGCCCCCACTTTTTACATAATCGGTTCTCGAGCCATAACTCGGAAACCTGGCAACCGATGACAAAAAGAGTCATACCATCTGAAAGGGCTTAAAGAGAGCTACATTTTCCCATCATTACTTTTTTCCTACGACTCTTTTAGTAGAGGAAAATTTTGAAAAAACCGTATCGGAGGCACCTCATAATCGGTTATCGAGCCATAACTCGGAAACCTGGCAACCCATTAAAAAAAGAGTCACACCATCTGAAAGGGCTTAAAGAGAGCTACATTTTCCCATTCTTACTTTTTTCCTACGATTTTTTTGGTAGAACAAAATTTTGAAAAAACCGTATCGGCGCCCCCACTTTTTACATAATCGGTTCTCGAGCCATAGCTCGGAAACCTGGCAACCGATGACAAAAAGAGTCATACCATCTGAAAGGGCTTAAAGAGAGCTACATTTTCCCATCATTACTTTTTTCCTACGACTCTTTTGGTAGAGGAAAATTTTGAAAAAACCGTATCGGAGGCACCTCATAATCGGTTATCGAGCCATAACTCGGAAACCTGGCAACCCATTAAAAAAAGAGTCACACCATCTGAAAGGGCTTAAAGAGAGCTACATTTTCCCATTCTTACTTTTTTCCTACGATTTTTTTGGTAGAACAAAATTTTGAAAAAACCGTATCGGCGCCCCCACTTTTTACATAATCGGTTCTCGAGCCATAACTCGGAAACCTGGCAACCGATGACAAAAAGAGTCATACCATCTGAAAGGGCTTAAAGAGAGCTACATTTTCCCATCATTACTTTTTTCCTACGACTCTTTTGGTAGAGGAAAATTTTGAAAAAACCGTATCGGAGGCACCTCATAATCGGTTATCGAGCCATAACTCGGAAACCTGGCAACCCATTAAAAAAAGAGTCACACCATCTGAAAGGGCTTAAAGAGAGCTACATTTTCCCATTCTTACTTTTTTCCTACGATTTTTTTGGTAGAACAAAATTTTGAAAAAACCGTATCGGCGCCCCCACTTTTTACATAATCGGTTCTCGAGCCATAACTCGGAAGCCTGGCAACCGATGACAAAAAGAGTCATACCATCTGAAAGGGCTTAAAGAGAGCTACATTTTCCCATCATTACTTTTTTCCTACGACTCTTTTGGTAGAGGAAAATTTTGAAAAAACCGTATCGGAGGCACCTCATAATCGGTTATCGAGCCATAACTCGGAAACCTGGCAACCCATTAAAAAAAGAGTCACACTATCTGAAAGGGCTTAAAGAGAGCTACATTTTCCCATTCTTACTTTTTTCCTACGATTTTTTTGGTAGAACAAAATTTTGAAAAAACCGTATCGGCGCCCCCACTTTTTACATAATCGGTTCTCGAGCCATAACTCGGAAACCTGGCAACCGATGACAAAAAGAGTCATACCATCTGAAAGGGCTTAAAGAGAGCTACATTTTCCCATCATTACTTTTTTCCTACGACTCTTTTGGTAGAGGAAAATTTTGAAAAAACCGTATCGGAGGCACCTCATAATCGGTTATCGAGCCATAACTCGGAAACCTGGCAACCCATTAAAAAAAGAGTCACACCATCTGAAAGGGCTTAAAGAGAGCTACATTTTCCCATTCTTACTTTTTTCCTACGATTTTTTTGGTAGAACAAAATTTTGAAAAAACCGTATCGGCGCCCCCACTTTTTACATAATCGGTTCTCGAGCCATAACTCGGAAACCTGGCAACCGATGACAAAAAGAGTCATACCATCTGAAAGGGCTTAAAGAGAGCTACATTTTCCCATCATTACTTTTTTCCTACGACTCTTTTGGTAGACGAAAATTTTGAAAAAACCGTATCGGAGGCACCTCATAATCGGTTATCGAGCCATAACTCGGAAACCTGGCAACCCATTAAAAAAGAGTCACACCATCTGAAAGGGCTTAAAGAGAGCTACATTTTCCCATTCTTACTTTTTTCCTACGATTTTTTTGGTAGAACAAAATTTTGAAAAAACCGTATCGGCGCCCCCACTTTTTACATAATCGGTTCTCGAGCCATAACTCGGAAACCTGGCAACCGATGACAAAAAGAGTCATACCATCTGAAAGGGCTTAAAGAGAGCTACATTTTCCCATCATTACTTTTTTCCTACGACTCTTTTAGTAGAGGAAAATTTTGAAAAAACCGTATCGGAGGCACCTCATAATCGGTTATCGAGCCATAACTCGGAAACCTGGCAACCCATTAAAAAAAGAGTCACACCATCTGAAAGGGCTTAAAGAGAGCTACATTTTCCCATTCTTACTTTTTTCCTACGATTTTTTTGGTAGAACAAAATTTTGAAAAAACCGTATCGGCGCCCCCACTTTTTACATAATCGGTTCTCGAGCCATAGCTCGGAAACCTGGCAACCGATGACAAAAAGAGTCATACCATCTGAAAGGGCTTAAAGAGAGCTACATTTTCCCATCATTACTTTTTTCCTACGACTCTTTTGGTAGAGGAAAATTTTGAAAAAACCGTATCGGAGGCACCTCATAATCGGTTATCGAGCCATAACTCGGAAACCTGGCAACCCATTAAAAAAAGAGTCACACCATCTGAAAGGGCTTAAAGAGAGCTACATTTTCCCATTCTTACTTTTTTCCTACGATTTTTTTGGTAGAACAAAATTTTGAAAAAACCGTATCGGCGCCCCCACTTTTTACATAATCGGTTCTCGAGCCATAACTCGGAAACCTGGCAACCGATGACAAAAAGAGTCATACCATCTGAAAGGGCTTAAAGAGAGCTACATTTTCCCATCATTACTTTTTTCCTACGACTCTTTTGGTAGAGGAAAATTTTGAAAAAACCGTATCGGAGGCACCTCATAATCGGTTATCGAGCCATAACTCGGAAACCTGGCAACCCATTAAAAAAAGAGTCACACCATCTGAAAGGGCTTAAAGAGAGCTACATTTTCCCATTCTTACTTTTTTCCTACGATTTTTTTGGTAGAACAAAATTTTGAAAAAACCGTATCGGCGCCCCCACTTTTTACATAATCGGTTCTCGAGCCATAACTCGGAAGCCTGGCAACCGATGACAAAAAGAGTCATACCATCTGAAAGGGCTTAAAGAGAGCTACATTTTCCCATCATTACTTTTTTCCTACGACTCTTTTGGTAGAGGAAAATTTTGAAAAAACCGTATCGGAGGCACCTCATAATCGGTTATCGAGCCATAACTCGGAAACCTGGCAACCCATTAAAAAAAGAGTCACACTATCTGAAAGGGCTTAAAGAGAGCTACATTTTCCCATTCTTACTTTTTTCCTACGATTTTTTTGGTAGAACAAAATTTTGAAAAAACCGTATCGGCGCCCCCACTTTTTACATAATCGGTTCTCGAGCCATAACTCGGAAACCTGGCAACCGATGACAAAAAGAGTCATACCATCTGAAAGGGCTTAAAGAGAGCTACATTTTCCCATCATTACTTTTTTCCTACGACTCTTTTGGTAGAGGAAAATTTTGAAAAAACCGTATCGGAGGCACCTCATAATCGGTTATCGAGCCATAACTCGGAAACCTGGCAACCCATTAAAAAAAGAGTCACACCATCTGAAAGGGCTTAAAGAGAGCTACATTTTCCCATCATTACTTTTTTCCTACGATTTTTTTGGTAGAACAAAATTTTGAAAAAACCGTATCGGCGCCCCCACTTTTTACATAATCGGTTCTCGAGCCATAACTCGGAAACCTGGCAACCGATGACAAAAAGAGTCATACGATCTGAAAGGGCTTAAAGAGAGCTACATTTTCCCATCATTACTTTTTTCCTACGACTCTTTTGGTAGAGGAAAATTTTGAAAAAACCGTATCGGAGGCACCTCATAATCGGTTATCGAGCCATAACTCGGAAACCTGGTAACCCATTAAAAAAAGAGTCACACCATCTGAAAGGGCTTAAAGAGAGCTACATTTTTCCATTCTTACTTTTTTCCTACGATTTTTTTGGTAGAACAAAATTTTGAAAAAACCGTATCGGCGCCCCCACTTTTTACATAATCGGTTCTCGAGCCATAACTCGGAAACCTGGCAACCGATGACAAAAAGAGTCATACCATCTGAAAGGGCTTAAAGAGAGCTACATTTTCCCATCATTACTTTTTTCCTACGACTCTTTTGGTAGAGGAAAATTTTGAAAAAACCGTATCGGAGGCACCTCATAATCGGTTATCGAGCCATAACTCGGAAACCTGGCAACCCATTAAAAAAAGAGTCACACCATCTGAAAGGGCTTAAAGAGAGCTACATTTTCCCATTCTTACTTTTTTCCTACGATTTTTTTGGTAGAACAAAATTTTGAAAAAACCGTATCGGCGCCCCCACTTTTTACATAATCGGTTCTCGAGCCATAGCTCGGAAACCTGGCAACCGATGACAAAAAGAGTCATACCATCTGAAAGGGCTTAAAGAGAGCTACATTTTCCCATCATTACTTTTTTCCTACGACTCTTTTGGTAGAGGAAAATTTTGAAAAAACCGTATCGGAGGCACCTCATAATCGGTTATCGAGCCATAACTCGGAAACCTGGCAACCCATTAAAAAAAGAGTCACACCATCTGAAAGGGCTTAAAGAGAGCTACATTTTCCCATTCTTTTTTTTTTTCCTACGATTTTTTTGGTAGAACAAAATTTTGAAAAAACCGTATCGGCGCCCCCACTTTTACATAATCGGTTCTCGAGCCATAACTCGGAAACCTGGCAACCGATGACAAAAAGAGTCATACCATCTGAAAGGGCTTAAAGAGAGCTACATTTTCCCATCATTACTTTTTTCCTACGACTCTTTTGGTAGAGGAAAATTTTGAAAAAACCGTATCGGAGGCACCTCATAATCGCTTATCGAGCCATAACTCGGAAACCTGGCAACCCATTAAAAAAAGAGTCACACCATCTGAAAGGGCTTAAAGAGAGCTACATTGACCCATTCTTACTTTTTTCCTACGATTTTTTTGGTAGAACAAAATTTTGAAAAAACCGTATCGGCGCCCCCACTTTTTACATAATCGGTTCTCGAGCCATAACTCGGAAATCTGGCAACCGATGACAAAAAGAGTCATACCATCTGAAAGGGCTTAAAGAGAGCTACATTTTCCCATCATTACTTTTTTCCTACGACTCTTTTGGTAGAGGAAAATTTTGAAAAAACCGTATCGGAGGCACCTCATAATCGGTTATCGAGCCATAACTCGGAAACCTGGCAACCCATTAAAAAAAGAGTCACACCATCTGAAAGGGCTTAAAGAGAGCTACATTTTCCCATTCTTACTTTTTTCCTACGATTTTTTTGGTAGAACAAAATTTTGAAAAAACCGTATCGGCGCCCCCACTTTTTACATAATCGGTTCTCGAGCCATAACTCGGAAACCTGGCAACCGATGACAAAAAGAGTCATACCATCTGAAAGGGCTTAAAGAGAGCTACATTTTCCCATCATTACTTTTTTCCTACGACTCTTTTGGTAGAGGAAAATTTTGAAAAAACCGTATCGGAGGCACCTCATAATCGGTTATCGAGCCATAACTCAAAAACCTGGCAACCCATTAAAAAAAGAGTCACACCATCTGAAAGGGCTTAAAGAGAGCTACATTTTCCCATTCTTACTTTTTTCCTACGATTTTTTGGTAGAACAAAATTTTGAAAAAACCGTATCGGCGCCCCCACTTTTTACATAATCGGTTCTCGAGCCATAGCTCGGAAACCTGGCAACCGATGACAAAAAGAGTCATACCATCTGAAAGGGCTTAAAGAGAGCTACATTTTCCCATTCTTACTTTTTTCCTACGATTTTTTTGGTAGAACAAAATTTTGAAAAAACCGTATCGGCGCCCCCACTTTTACATAATCGGTTCTCGAGCCATAACTCGGAAACCTGGCAACCGATGACAAAAAGAGTCATACCATCTGAAAGGGCTTAAAGAGAGCTACATTTTCCCATCATTACTTTTTTCCTACGACTCTTTTGGTAGAGGAAAATTTTGAAAAAACCGTATCGGAGGCACCTCATAATCGGTTATCGAGCCATAACTCGGAAACCTGGCAATCCATTAAAAAAAGAGTCACACCATCTGAAAGGGCTTAAAGAGAGCTACATTTTCCCATTCTTACTTTTTTCCTACGATTTTTTTGGTAGAGGAAAATTTTGAAAAAACCGTATCGGAGGCACCTCATAATCGGTTATCGAGCCATAACTCGGAAACCTGGCAACCCATTAAAAAAAGAGTCACACCATCTGAAAGGGCTTAAAGAGAGCTACATTTTCCCATTCTTACTTTTTTCCTACGATTTTTTTGGTAGAACAAAATTTTGAAAAAACCGTATCGGCGCCCCCACTTTTTACATAATCGGTTCTCGAGCCATAGCTCGGAAACCTGGCAACCGATGACAAAAAGAGTCATACCATCTGAAAGGGCTTAAAGAGAGCTACATTTTCCCATCATTACTTTTTTCCTACGACTCTTTTGGTAGAGGAAAATTTTGAAAAAACCGTATCGGAGGCACCTCATAATCGGTTATCGAGCCATAACTCGGAAACCTGGCAACCCATTAAAAAAAGAGTCACACCATCTGAAAGGGCTTAAAGAGAGCTACATTTTCCCATTCTTTTTTTTTTCCTACGATTTTTTTGGTAGAACAAAATTTTGAAAAAACCGTATCGGCGCCCCCACTTTTACATAATCGGTTCTCGAGCCATAACTCGGAAACCTGGCAACCGATGACAAAAAGAGTCATACCATCTGAAAGGGCTTAAAGAGAGCTACATTTTCCCATCATTACTTTTTTCCTACGACTCTTTTGGTAGAGGAAAATTTTGAAAAAACCGTATCGGAGGCACCTCATAATCGCTTATCGAGCCATAACTCGGAAACCTGGCAACCCATTAAAAAAAGAGTCACACCATCTGAAAGGGCTTAAAGAGAGCTACATTGACCCATTCTTACTTTTTTCCTACGATTTTTTTGGTAGAACAAAATTTTGAAAAAACCGTATCGGCGCCCCCACTTTTTACATAATCGGTTCTCGAGCCATAACTCGGAAATCTGGCAACCGATGACAAAAAGAGTCATACCATCTGAAAGGGCTTAAAGAGAGCTACATTTTCCCATCATTACTTTTTTCCTACGACTCTTTTGGTAGAGGAAAATTTTGAAAAAACCGTATCGGAGGCACCTCATAATCGGTTATCGAGCCATAACTCGGAAACCTGGCAACCCATTAAAAAAAGAGTCACACCATCTGAAAGGGCTTAAAGAGAGCTACATTTTCCCATTCTTACTTTTTTCCTACGATTTTTTTGGTAGAACAAAATTTTGAAAAAACCGTATCGGCGCCCCCACTTTTTACATAATCGGTTCTCGAGCCATAACTCGGAAACCTGGCAACCGATGACAAAAAGAGTCATACCATCTGAAAGGGCTTAAAGAGAGCTACATTTTCCCATCATTACTTTTTTCCTACGACTCTTTTGGTAGAGGAAAATTTTGAAAAAACCGTATCGGAGGCACCTCATAATCGGTTATCGAGCCATAACTCAAAAACCTGGCAACCCATTAAAAAAAGAGTCACACCATCTGAAAGGGCTTAAAGAGAGCTACATTTTCCCATTCTTACTTTTTTCCTACGATTTTTTGGTAGAACAAAATTTTGAAAAAACCGTATCGGCGCCCCCACTTTTTACATAATCGGTTCTCGAGCCATAGCTCGGAAACCTGGCAACCGATGACAAAAAGAGTCATACCATCTGAAAGGGCTTAAAGAGAGCTACATTTTCCCATTCTTACTTTTTTCCTACGATTTTTTTGGTAGAACAAAATTTTGAAAAAACCGTATCGGCGCCCCCACTTTTACATAATCGGTTCTCGAGCCATAACTCGGAAACCTGGCAACCGATGACAAAAAGAGTCATACCATCTGAAAGGGCTTAAAGAGAGCTACATTTTCCCATCATTACTTTTTTCCTACGACTCTTTTGGTAGAGGAAAATTTTGAAAAAACCGTATCGGAGGCACCTCATAATCGGTTATCGAGCCATAACTCGGAAACCTGGCAATCCATTAAAAAAAGAGTCACACCATCTGAAAGGGCTTAAAGAGAGCTACATTTTCCCATTCTTACTTTTTTCCTACGATTTTTTTGGTAGAACAAAATTTTGAAAAAACCGTATCGGCGCCCCCACTTTTTACATAATCGGTTCTCGAGCCATAACTCGGAAACCTGGCAACCGATGACAAAAAGAGTCATACCATCTGAAAGGGCTTAAAGAGAGCTACATTTTCCCATCATTACTTTTTTCCTACGACTCTTTTGGTAGAGGAAAATTTTGAAAAAACCGTATCGGAGGCACCTCATAATCGGTTATCGAGCCATAACTCGGAAACCTGGCAATCCATTAAAAAAAGAGTCACACCATCTGAAAGGGCTTAAAGAGAGCTACATTTTCCCATTCTTACTTTTTTCCTAGGATTTTTTTGGTAGAACAAAATTTTGAAAAAACCGTATCGGCGCCCCCACTTTTTACATAATCGGTTCTCGAGCCATGACTCGGAAACCTGGCAACCGATGACAAAAAGAGTCATACCATCTGAAAGGGCTTAAAGAGAGCTACATTTTCCATCATTACTTTTTTCCTACGACTCTTTTGGTAGAGGAAAATTTTGAAAAAACCGTATCGGAGGCACCTCATAATCGGTTATCGAGCCATAACTCGGAAACCTGGCAACCCATTAAAAAAAGAGTCACACCATCTGAAAGGGCTTAAAGAGAGCTACATTTTCCCATTCTTACTTTTTTCCTACGATTTTTTTGGTAGAACAAAATTTTGAAAAAACCGTATCGGCGCCCCCACTTTTTACATAATCGGTTCTCGAGCCATAACTCGGAAACCTGGCAACCGATGACAAAAAGAGTCATACCATCTGAAAGGGCTTAAAGAGAGCTACATTTTCCCATCATTACTTTTTTCCTACGACTCTTTTGGTAGAGGAAAATTTTGAAAAAACCGTATCGGAGGCACCTCATAATCGGTTATCGAGCCATAACTCGGAAACCTGGCAACCCATTAAAAAAAGAGTCACACCATCTGAAAGGGCTTAAAGAGAGCTACATTTTCCCATTCTTACTTTTTTCCTACGATTTTTTTGGTAGAACAAAATTTTGAAAAAACCGTATCGGCGCCCCCACTTTTTACATAATCGGTTCTCGAGCCATAGCTCGGAAACCTGGCAACCGATGACAAAAAGAGTCATACCATCTGAAAGGGCTTAAAGAGAGCTACATTTTCCCATTCTTACTTTTTTCCTACGATTTTTTTGGTAGAACAAAATTTTGAAAAAACCGTATCGGCGCCCCCACTTTTACATAATCGGTTCTCGAGCCATAACTCGGAAACCTGGCAACCGATGACAAAAAGAGTCATACCATCTGAAAGGGCTTAAAGAGAGCTACATTTTCCCATCATTACTTTTTTCCTACGACTCTTTTGGTAGAGGAAAATTTTGAAAAAACCGTATCGGAGGCACCTCATAATCGGTTATCGAGCCATAACTCGGAAACCTGGCAATCCATTAAAAAAAGAGTCACACCATCTGAAAGGGCTTAAAGAGAGCTACATTTTCCCATTCTTACTTTTTTCCTACGATTTTTTTGGTAGAACAAAATTTTGAAAAAACCGTATCGGCGCCCCCACTTTTTACATAATCGGTTCTCGAGCCATGACTCGGAAACCTGGCAACCGATGACAAAAAGAGTCATACCATCTGAAAGGGCTTAAAGAGAGCTACATTTTTCCATCATTACTTTTTTCCTACGACTCTTTTGGTAGAGGAAAATTTTGAAAAAACCGTATCGGAGGCACCTCATAATCGGTTATCGAGCCATAACTCGGAAACCTGGCAACCCATTAAAAAAAGAGTCACACCATCTGAAAGGGCTTAAAGAGAGCTACATTTTCCCATTCTTACTTTTTTCCTACGATTTTTTTGGTAGAACAAAATTTTGAAAAAACCGTATCGGCGCCCCCACTTTTTACATAATCGGTTCTCGAGCCATAACTCGGAAACCTGGCAACCGATGACAAAAAGAGTCATACCATCTGAAAGGGCTTAAAGAGAGCTACATTTTCCCATCATTACTTTTTTCCTACGACTCTTTTGGTAGAGGAAAATTTAGAAAAAACCGTATCGGAGGCACCTCATAATCGGTTATCGAGCCATAACTCGGAAACCTGGCAACCCATTAAAAAAAGAGTCACACCATCTGAAAGGGCTTAAAGAGAGCTACATTTTCCCATTCTTACTTTTTTCCTACGATTTTTTTGGTAGAACAAAATTTTGAAAAAACCGTATCGGCGCCCCCACTTTTTACATAATCGGTTCTCGAGCCATAACTCGGAAACCTGGCAACCGATGACAAAAAGAGTCATACCATCTGAAAGGGCTTAAAGAGAGCTACATTTTCCATCATTACTTTTTTCCTACGACTCTTTTGGTAGAGGAAAATTTTGAAAAAACCGTATCGGAGGCACCTCATAATCGGTTATCGAGCCATAACTCGGAAACCTGGCAACCCATTAAAAAAAGAGTCACACCATCTGAAAGGGCTTAAAGAGAGCTACATTTTCCCATTCTTACTTTTTTCCTACGATTTTTTTGGTAGAACAAAATTTTGAAAAAACCGTATCGGCGCCCCCACTTTTTACATAATCGGTTCTCGAGCCATAACTCGGAAACCTGGCAACCGATGACAAAAAGAGTCATACCATCTGAAAGGGCTTAAAGAGAGCTACATTTTCCCATCATTACTTTTTTCCTACGACTCTTTTGGTAGAGGAAAATTTAGAAAAAACCGTATCGGAGGCACCTCATAATCGGTTATCGAGCCATAACTCGGAAACCTGGCAACCCATTAAAAAAAGAGTCACACCATCTGAAAGGGCTTAAAGAGAGCTACATTTTCCCATTCTTACTTTTTTCCTACGATTTTTTTGGTAGAACAAAATTTTGAAAAAACCGTATCGGCGCCCCCACTTTTTACATAATCGGTTCTCGAGCCATAACTCGGAAACCTGGCAACCGATGACAAAAAGAGTCATACCATCTGAAAGGGCTTAAAGAGAGCTACATTTTCCCATCATTACTTTTTTCCTACGACTCTTTTGGTAGAGGAAAATTTTGAAAAAACCGTATCGGAGGCACCTCATAATCGCTTATCGAGCCATAACTCGGAAACCTGGCAACCCATTAAAAAAAGAGTCACACCATCTGAAAGGGCTTAAAGAGAGCTACATTTTCCCATTCTTACTTTTTTCCTACGATTTTTTTGGTAGAACAAAATTTTGAAAAAACCGTATCGGCGCCCCCACTTTTTACATAATCGGTTCTCGAGCCATAACTCGGAAACCTGGCAACCGATGACAAAAAGAGTCATACCATCTGAAAGGGCTTAAAGAGAGCTACATTTTCCCATCATTACTTTTTTCCTACGACTCTTTTGGTAGAGGAAAATTTTGAAAAAACCGTATCGGAGGCACCTCATAATCGGTTATCGAGCCATAACTCGGAAACCTGGCAACCCATTAAAAAAAGAGTCACACCATCTGAAAGGGCTTAAAGAGAGCTACATTTTCCCATTCTTACTTTTTTCCTACGATTTTTTTGGTAGAACAAAATTTTGAAAAAACCGTATCGGCGCCCCCACTTTTTACATAATCGGTTCTCGAGCCATAACTCGGAAACCTGGCAACCGATGACAAAAAGAGTCATACCATCTGAAAGGGCTTAAAGAGAGCTACATTTTCCCATCATTACTTTTTTCCTACGACTCTTTTGGTAGAGGAAAATTTTGAAAAAACCGTATCGGAGGCACCTCATAATCGGTTATCGAGCCATAACTCGGAAACCTGGCAACCCATTAAAAAAAGAGTCACACCATCTGAAAGGGCTTAAAGAGAGCTACATTTTCCCATTCTTACTTTTTTCCTACGATTTTTTTGGTAGAACAAAATTTTGAAAAAACCGTATCGGCGCCCCCACTTTTTACATAATCGGTTCTCGAGCCATAGCTCGGAAACCTGGCAACCGATGACAAAAAGAGGCATACCATCTGAAAGGGCTTAAAGAGAGCTACATTTTCCCATCATTACTTTTTTCCTACGACTCTTTTGGTAGAGGAAAATTTTGAAAAAACCGTATCGGAGGCACCTCATAATCGGTTATCGAGCCATAACTCGGAAACCTGGCAACCCATTAAAAAAAGAGTCACACCATCTGAAAGGGCTTAAAGAGAGCTACATTTTCCCATTCTTACTTTTTTCCTACAATTTTTTTGGTAGAACAAAATTTTGAAAAAACCGTATCGGCGCCCCCACTTTTACATAATCGGTTCTCGAGCCATAACTCGGAAACCTGGCAACCGATGACAAAAAGAGTCATACCATCTGAAAGGGCTTAAAGAGAGCTACATTTTCCCATCATTACTTTTTTCCTACGACTCTTTTGGTAGAGGAAAATTTTGAAAAAACCGTATCGGAGGCACCTCATAATCGGTTATCGAGCCATAACTCGGAAACCTGGCAATCCATTAAAAAAAGAGTCACACCATCTGAAAGGGCTTAAAGAGAGCTACATTTTCCCATTCTTACTTTTTTCCTACGATTTTTTTGGTAGAACAAAATTTTGAAAAAACCGTATCGGCGCCCCCACTTTTTACATAATCGGTTCTCGAGCCATGACTCGGAAACCTGGCAACCGATGACAAAAAGAGTCATACCATCTGAAAGGGCTTAAAGAGAGCTACATTTTCCCATCATTACTTTTTTCCTACGACTCTTTTGGTAGAGGAAAATTTTGAAAAAACCGTATCGGAGGCACCTCATAATCGGTTATCGAGCCATAACTCGGAAACCTGGCAATCCATTAAAAAAAGAGTCTCACCATCTGAAAGGGCTTAAAGAGAGCTACATTTTCCCATTCTTACTTTTTTCCTACGATTTTTTTGGTATAACAAAATTTTGAAAAAACCGTATCGGCGCCCCCACTTTTTACATAATCGGTTCTCGAGCCATAACTCGGAAACCTGGCAACCGATGACAAAAAGAGTCATACCATCTGAAAGGGCTTAAAGAGAGCTACATTTTCCCATCATTACTTTTTTCCTACGACTCTTTTGGTAGAGGAAAATTTTGAAAAAACCGTATCGGAGGCACCTCATAATCGGTTATCGAGCCATAACTCGGAAACCTGGCAACCCATTAAAAAAGAGTCACACCATCTGAAAGGGCTTAAAGAGAGCTACATTTTCCCATTCTTACTTTTTTCCTACGATTTTTTTGGTAGAACAAAATTTTGAAAAAACCGTATCGGCGCCCCCACTTTTTACATAATCGGTTCTCGAGCCATAACTCGGAAACCTGGCAACCGATGACAAAAAGAGTCATACCATCTGAAAGGGCCTAAAGAGAGCTACATTTTCCCATCATTACTTTTTTCCTACGACTCTTTTGGTAGAGGAAAATTTTGAAAAAACCGTATAGGAGGCACCTCATAATCGGTTATCGAGCCATAACTCGGAAACCTGGCAATCCATTAAAAAAAGAGTCACACCATCTGAAAGGGCTTAAAGAGAGCTACATTTTCCCATTCTTACTTTTTTCCTACGATTTTTTTGGTAGAACAAAATTTTGAAAAAACCGTATCGGCACCCCCACTTTTTACATAATCGGTTCTCGAGCCATGACTCGGAAACCTGGCAACCGATGACAAAAAGAGTCATACCATCTGAAAGGGCTTAAAGAGAGCTACATTTTCCATCATTACTTTTTTCCTACGACTCTTTTGGTAGAGGAAAATTTTGAAAAAACCGTATCGGAGGCACCTCATAATCGGTTATCGAGCCATAACTCGGAAACCTGGCAACCCATTAAAAAAAGAGTCACACCATCTGAAAGGGCTTAAAGAGAGCTACATTTTCCCATTCTTACTTTTTTCCTACGATTTTTTTGGTAGAACAAAATTTTGAAAAAACCGTATCGGCGCCCCCACTTTTTACATAATCGGTTCTCGAGCCATAACTCGGAAACCTGGCAACCGATGACAAAAAGAGTCATACCATCTGAAAGGGCTTAAAGAGAGCTACATTTTCCCATCATTACTTTTTTCCTACGACTCTTTTGGTAGAGGAAAATTTTGAAAAAACCGTATCGGAGGCACCTCATAATCGGTTATCGAGCCATAACTCGGAAACCTGGCAACCCATTAAAAAAAGAGTCACACCATCTGAAAGGGCTTAAAGAGAGCTACATTTTCCCATTCTTACTTTTTTCCTACGATTTTTTTTGGTAGAACAAAATTTTGAAAAAACCGTATCGGCGCCCCCACTTTTTACATAATCGGTTCTCGAGCCATAACTCGGAAACCTGGCAACCGATGACAAAAAGAGTCATACCATCTGAAAGGGCTTAAAGAGAGCTACATTTTCCCATCATTACTTTTTTCCTACGACTCTTTTGGTAGAGGAAAATTTTGAAAAAACCGTATCGGAGGCACCTCATAATCGGTTATCGAGCCATAACTCGGAAACCTGGCAATCCATTAAAAAAAGAGTCACACCATCTGAAAGGGCTTAAAGAGAGCTACATTTTCCCATTCTTACTTTTTTCCTACGATTTTTTTGGTATAACAAAATTTTGAAAAAACCGTATCGGCGCCCCCACTTTTTACATAATCGGTTCTCGAGCCATAACTCGGAAACCTGGCAACCGATGACAAAAAGAGTCATACCATCTGAAAGGGCTTAAAGAGAGCTACATTTTCCCATCATTACTTTTTTCCTACGACTCTTTTGGTAGAGGAAAATTTTGAAAAAACCGTATCGGAGGCACCTCATAATCGGTTATCGAGCCATAACTCGGAAACCTGGCAACCCATTAAAAAAGAGTCACACCATCTGAAAGGGCTTAAAGAGAGCTACATTTTCCCATTCTTACTTTTTTCCTACGATTTTTTTGGTAGAACAAAATTTTGAAAAAACCGTATCGGCGCCCCCACTTTTTACATAATCGGTTCTCGAGCCATAACTCGGAAACCTGGCAACCGATGACAAAAAGAGTCATACCATCTGAAAGGGCCTAAAGAGAGCTACATTTTCCCATCATTACTTTTTTCCTACGACTCTTTTGGTAGAGGAAAATTTTGAAAAAACCGTATAGGAGGCACCTCATAATCGGTTATCGAGCCATAACTCGGAAACCTGGCAATCCATTAAAAAAAGAGTCACACCATCTGAAAGGGCTTAAAGAGAGCTACATTTTCCCATTCTTACTTTTTTCCTACGATTTTTTTGGTAGAACAAAATTTTGAAAAAACCGTATCGGCACCCCCACTTTTTACATAATCGGTTCTCGAGCCATGACTCGGAAACCTGGCAACCGATGACAAAAAGAGTCATACCATCTGAAAGGGCTTAAAGAGAGCTACATTTTCCATCATTACTTTTTTCCTACGACTCTTTTGGTAGAGGAAAATTTTGAAAAAACCGTATCGGAGGCACCTCATAATCGGTTATCGAGCCATAACTCGGAAACCTGGCAACCCATTAAAAAAAGAGTCACACCATCTGAAAGGGCTTAAAGAGAGCTACATTTTCCCATTCTTACTTTTTTCCTACGATTTTTTTGGTAGAACAAAATTTTGAAAAAACCGTATCGGCGCCCCCACTTTTTACATAATCGGTTCTCGAGCCATAACTCGGAAACCTGGCAACCGATGACAAAAAGAGTCATACCATCTGAAAAAGCTTAAAGAGAGCTACATTTTCCCATCATTACTTTTTTCCTACGACTCTTTTGGTAGAGGAAAATTTTGAAAAAACCGTATCGGAGGCACCTCATAATCGGTTATCGAGCCATAACTCGGAAACCTGGCAACCCATTAAAAAAAGAGTCACACCATCTGAAAGGGCTTAAAGAGAGCTACATTTTCCCATTCTTACTTTTTTCCTACGATTTTTTTTGGTAGAACAAAATTTTGAAAAAACCGTATCGGCGCCCCCACTTTTTACATAATCGGTTCTCGAGCCATAACTCGGAAACCTGGCAACCGATGACAAAAAGAGTCATACCATCTGAAAGGGCTTAAAGAGAGCTACATTTTCCCATCATTACTTTTTTCCTACGACTCTTTTGGTAGAGGAAAATTTTGAAAAAACCGTATCGGAGGCACCTCATAATCGGTTATCGAGCCATAACTCGGAAACCTGGCAATCCATTAAAAAAAGAGTCACACCATCTGAAAGGGCTTAAAGAGAGCTACATTTTCCCATTCTTACTTTTTTCCTACGATTTTTTTGGTAGAACAAAATTTTGAAAAAACCGTATCGGCGCCCCCACTTTTTACATAATCGGTTCTCGAGCCATGACTCGGAAACCTGGCAACCGATGACAAAAAGAGTCATACCATCTGAAAGGGCTTAAAGAGAGCTACATTTTCCATCATTACTTTTTTCCTACGGCTCTTTTGGTAGAGGAAAATTTTGAAAAAACCGTATCGGAGGCACCTCATAATCGGTTATCGAGCCATAACTCGGAAACCTGGCAACCCATTAAAAAAAGAGTCACACCATCTGAAAGGGCTTAAAGAGAGCTACATTTTCCCATTCTTACTTTTTTCCTACGATTTTTTTGGTAGAACAAAATTTTGAAAAAACCGTATCGGCGCCCCCACTTTTTACATAATCGGTTCTCGAGCCATAACTCGGAAACCTGGCAACCGATGACAAAAAGAGTCATACCATCTGAAAGGGCTTAAAGAGAGCTACATTTTCCCATCATTACTTTTTTCCTACGACTCTTTTGGTAGAGGAAAATTTTGAAAAAACCGTATCGGAGGCACCTCATAATCGGTTATCGAGCCATAACTCGGAAACCTAGCAACCCATTAAAAAAAGAGTCACACCATCTGAAAGGGCTTGAAGAGAGCTACATTTTCCCATTCTTACTTTTTTCCTACGATTTTTTTGGTAGAACAAAATTTTGAAAAAACCGTATCGGCGCCCCCACTTTTTACATAATCGGTTCTCGAGCCATAACTCGGAAACCTGGCAACCGATGACAAAAAGAGTCATACCATCTGAAAGGGCTTAAAGAGAGCTACATTTTCCCATCATTACTTTTTTCCTACGACTCTTTTGGTAGAGGAAAATTTTGAAAAAACCGTATCGGAGGCACCTCATAATCGGTTATCGAGCCATAACTCGGAAACCTGGCAACCCATTAAAAAAAGAGTCACACCATCTGAAAGGGCTTAAAGAGAGCTACATTTTCCCATTCTTACTTTTTTCCTACGATTTTTTTGGTAGAACAAAATTTTGAAAAAACCGTATCGGCGCCCCCACTTTTTACATAATCGGTTCTCGAGCCATAACTCGGAAACCTGGCAACCGATGACAAAAAGAGTCATACCATCTGAAAGGGCTTAAAGAGAGCTACATTTTCCCATCATTACTTTTTTCCTACGACTCTTTTGGTAGAGGAAAATTTTGAAAAAACCGTATCGGAGGCACCTCATAATCGGTTATCGAGCCATAACTCGGAAACCTAGCAACCCATTAAAAAAAGAGTCACACCATCTGAAAGGGCTTAAAGAGAGCTACATTTTCCCATTCTTACTTTTTTCCTAAGATTTTTTTGGTAGAACAAAATTTTGGAAAAACCGTATCGGCGCCCCCACTTTTTACATAATCGGTTCTCGAGCCATAACTCGGAAACCTGGCAACCGATGACAAAAAGAGTCATACCATCTGAAAGGGCTTAAAGAGAGCTACATTTTCCCATCATTACTTTTTTCCTACGACTCTTTTGGTAGAGGAAAATTTTGAAAAAACCGTATCGGAGGCACCTCATAATCGGTTATCGAGCCATAACTCGGAAACCTGGCAACCCATTAAAAAAAGAGTCACACCATCTGAAAGGGCTTAAAGAGAGCTACATTTTCCCATTCTTACTTTTTTCCTACGATTTTTTTGGTAGAACAAAATTTTGAAAAAACCGTATCGGCGCCCCCACTTTTTACATAATCGGTTCTGGAGCCATAACTCGAAAACCTGGCAACCGATGACAAAAAGAGTCATACCATCTGAAAGGGCTTAAAGAGAGCTACATTTTCCCATCATTACTTTTTTCCTACGACTCTTTTGGTAGAGGAAAATTTTGAAAAAACCGTATCGGAGGCACCTCATAATCGGTTATCGAGCCATAACTCGGAAACCTGGCAACCCATTAAAAAAAGAGTCACACCATCTGAAAGGGCTTAAAGAGAGCTACATTTTCCCATTCTTACTTTTTTCCTACGATTTTTTTGGTAGAACAAAATTTTGAAAAAACCGTATCGGCGCCCCCACTTTTTACATAATCGGTTCTCGAGCCATAACTCGGAAACCTGGCAACCGATGACAAAAAGAGTCATACCATCTGAAAGGGCTTAAAGAGAGCTACATTTTCCCATCATTACTTTTTTCCTACGACTCTTTTGGTAGAGGAAAATTTTGAAAAAACCGTATCGGAGGCACCTCATAATCGGTTATCGAGCCATAACTCGGAAACCTGGCAACCCATTAAAAAAAGAGTCACACCATCTGAAAGGGCTTAAAGAGAGCTACATTTTCCCATTCTTACTTTTTTCCTACGATTTTTTTGGTAGAACAAAATTTTGAAAAAACCGTATCGGCGCCCCCACTTTTTACATAATCGGTTCTCGAGCCATAACTCGGAAACCTGGCAACCGATGACAAAAAGAGTCATACCATCTGAAAGGGCTTAAAGAGAGCTACATTTTCCCATCATTACTTTTTTCCTACGACTCTTTTGGTAGAGGAAAATTTTGAAAAAACCGTATCGGAGGCACCTCATAATCGGTTATCGAGCCATAACTCGGAAACCTGGCAACCCATTAAAAAAAGAGTCACACCATCTGAAAGGGCTTAAAGAGAGCTACATTTTCCCATTCTTACTTTTTTCCTACGATTTTTTGGTAGAACAAAATTTTGAAAAAACCGTATCGGCGCCCCCACTTTTTACATAATCGGTTCTCGAGCCATAACTCGGAAACCTGGCAACCGATGACAAAAAGAGTCATACCATCTGAAAGGGCTTAAAGAGAGCTACATTTTCCCATCATTACTTTTTTCCTACGACTCTTTTGGAAAAACCGTATCGGAGGCACCTCATAATCGGTTATCGAGCCATAACTCGGAAACCTGGCAACCCATTAAAAAAAGAGTCACACCATCTGAAAGGGCTTAAAGAGAGCTACATTTTCCCATTCTTACTTTTTTCCTACGATTTTTTTGGTAGAACAAAATTTTGAAAAAACCGTATCGGCGCCCCCACTTTTTACATAATCGGTTCTCGAGCCATAACTCGGAAACCTGGCAACCGATGACAAAAAGAGTCATACCATCTGAAAGGGCTTAAAGAGAGCTACATTTTTCCATCATTACTTTTTTCCTACGACTCTTTTAGTAGAGGAAAATTTTGAAAAAACCGTATCGGAGGCACCTCATAATCGGTTATCGAGCCATAACTCGGAAACCTGGCAACCCATTAAAAAAAGAGTCACACCATCTGAAAGGGCTTAAAGAGAGCTACATTTTGCCATTCTTACTTTTTTCCTACGATTTTTTGGTAGAACAAAATTTTGAAAAAACCGTATCGGCGCCCCCACTTTTTACATAATCGGTTCTCGAGCCATAACTCGGAAACCTGGCAACCGATGACAAAAAGAGTCATACCATCTGAAAGGGCTTAAAGAGAGCTACATTTTCCCATCATTACTTTTTTCCTACGACTCTTTTGGTAGAGGAAAATTTTGAAAAAACCGTATCGGAGGCACCTCATAATCGGTTATCGAGCCATAACTCGGAAACCTGGCAACCCATTAAAAAAAGAGTCACATTATCTGAAAGGGCTTAAAGAGAGCTACATTTTCCTATTCTTACTTTTTTCCTACGATTTTTTTGGTAGAACAAAATTTTGAAAAAACCGTATCGGCGCCCCCACTTTTTACATAATCGGTTCTCGAGCCATAACTCGGAAACCTGGCAACCGATGACAAAAAGAGTCATACCATCTGAAAGGGCTTAAAGAGAGCTACATTTTCCCATCATTACTTTTTTCCTACGACTCTTTTAGTAGAGGAAAATTTTGAAAAAACCGTATCGGAGGCACCTCATAATCGGTTATCGAGCCATAACTCGGAAACCTGGCAACCCATTAAAAAAAGAGTCACACCATCTGAAAGGGCTTAAAGAGAGCTACATTTTCCCATTCTTACTTTTTTCCTACGATTTTTTTGGTAGAACAAAATTTTGAAAAAACCGTATCGGCGCCCCCACTTTTTACATAATCGGTTCTCGAGCCATAACTCGGAAACCTGGCAACCGATGACAAAAAGAGTCATACCATCTGAAAGGGCTTAAAGAGAGCTACATTTTCCCATCATTACTTTTTTCCTACGACTCTTTTGGTAGAGGAAAATTTTGAAAAAACCGTATCGGAGGCACCTCATAATCGGTTATCGAGCCATAACTCGGAAACCTAGCAACCCATTAAAAAAAGAGTCACACCATCTGAAAGGGCTTAAAGAGAGCTACATTTTCCCATTCTTACTTTTTTCCTAAGATTTTTTTGGTAGAACAAAATTTTGAAAAAACCGTATCGGCGCCCCCACTTTTTACATAATCGGTTCTCGAGCCATAACTCGGAAACCTGGCAACCGATGACAAAAAGAGTCATACCATCTGAAAGGGCTTAAAGAGAGCTACATTTTCCCATCATTACTTTTTTCCTACGACTCTTTTGGTAGAGGAAAATTTTGAAAAAACCGTATCGGAGGCACCTCATAATCGGTTATCGAGCCATAACTCGGAAACCTGGCAACCCATTAAAAAAAGAGTCACACCATCTGAAAGGGCTTAAAGAGAGCTACATTTTCCCATTCTTACTTTTTTCCTACGATTTTTTTGGTAGAACAAAATTTTGAAAAAACCGTATCGGCGCCCCCACTTTTTACATAATCGGTTCTGGAGCCATAACTCGGAAACCTGGCAACCGATGACAAAAAGAGTCATACCATCTGAAAGGGCTTAAAGAGAGCTACATTTTCCCATCATTACTTTTTTCCTACGACTCTTTTGGTAGAGGAAAATTTTGAAAAAACCGTATCGGAGGCACCTCATAATCGGTTATCGAGCCATAACTCGGAAACCTGGCAACCCATTAAAAAAAGAGTCACACCATCTGAAAGGGCTTAAAGAGAGCTACATTTTCCCATTCTTACTTTTTTCCTACGATTTTTTTGGTAGAACAAAATTTTGAAAAAACCGTATCGGCGCCCCCACTTTTTACATAATCGGTTCTCGAGCCATAACTCGGAAACCTGGCAACCGATGACAAAAAGAGTCATACCATCTGAAAGGGCTTAAAGAGAGCTACATTTTCCCATCATAACTTTTTTCCTACGACTCTTTTGGTAGAGGAAAATTTTGAAAAAACCGTATCGGAGGCACCTCATAATCGGTTATCGAGCCATAACTCGGAAACCTGGCAACCCATTAAAAAAAGAGTCACACCATCTGAAAGGGCTTAAAGAGAGCTACATTTTCCCATTCTTACTTTTTTCCTACGATTTTTTGGTAGAACAAAATTTTGAAAAAACCGTATCGGCGCCCCCACTTTTTACATAATCGGTTCTCGAGCCATAACTCGGAAACCTGGCAACCGATGACAAAAAGAGTCATACCATCTGAAAGGGCTTAAAGAGAGCTACATTTTCCCATCATTACTTTTTTCCTACGACTCTTTTGGAAAAACCGTATCGGAGGCACCTCATAATCGGTTATCGAGCCATAACTCGGAAACCTGGCAACCCATTAAAAAAAGAGTCACACCATCTGAAAGGGCTTAAAGAGAGCTACATTTTCCCATTCTTACTTTTTTCCTACGATTTTTTTGGTAGAACAAAATTTTGAAAAAACCGTATCGGCGCCCCCACTTTTTACATAATCGGTTCTCGAGCCATAACTCGGAAACCTGGCAACCGATGACAAAAAGAGTCATACCATCTGAAAGGGCTTAAAGAGAGCTACATTTTCCCATCATTACTTTTTTCCTACGACTCTTTTAGTAGAGGAAAATTTTGAAAAAACCGTATCGGAGGCACCTCATAATCGGTTATCGAGCCATAACTCGGAAACCTGGCAACCCATTAAAAAAAGAGTCACACCATCTGAAAGGGCTTAAAGAGAGCTACATTTTGCCATTCTTACTTTTTTCCTACGATTTTTTGGTAGAACAAAATTTTGAAAAAACCGTATCGGCGCCCCCACTTTTTACATAATCGGTTCTCGAGCCATAACTCGGAAACCTGGCAACCGATGACAAAAAGAGTCATACCATCTGAAAGGGCTTAAAGAGAGCTACATTTTCCCATCATTACTTTTTTCCTACGACTCTTTTGGTAGAGGAAAATTTTGAAAAAACCGTATCGGAGGCACCTCATAATCGGTTATCGAGCCATAACTCGGAAACCTGGCAACCCATTAAAAAAAGAGTCACATTATCTGAAAGGGCTTAAAGAGAGCTACATTTTCCTATTCTTACTTTTTTCCTACGATTTTTTTGGTAGAACAAAATTTTGAAAAAACCGTATCGGCGCCCCCACTTTTTACATAATCGGTTCTCGAGCCATAACTCGGAAACCTGGCAACCGATGACAAAAAGAGTCATACCATCTGAAAGGGCTTAAAGAGAGCTACATTTTCCCATCATTACTTTTTTCCTACGACTCTTTTAGTAGAGGAAAATTTTGAAAAAACCGTATCGGAGGCACCTCATAATCGGTTATCGAGCCATAACTCGGAAACCTGGCAACCCATTAAAAAAAGAGTCACACCATCTGAAAGGGCTTAAAGAGAGCTACATTTTCCCATTCTTACTTTTTTCCTACGATTTTTTTGGTAGAACAAAATTTTGAAAAAACCGTATCGGCGCCCCCACTTTTTACATAATCGGTTCTCGAGCCATAACTCGGAAACCTGGCAACCGATGACAAAAAGAGTCATACCATCTGAAAGGGCTTAAAGAGAGCTACATTTTCCCATCATTACTTTTTTCCTACGACTCTTTTGGTAGAGGAAAATTTTGAAAAAACCGTATCGGAGGCACCTCATAATCGGTTATCGAGCCATAACTCGGAAACCTGGCAACCCATTAAAAAAAGAGTCACACCATCTGAAAGGGCATTTTCCCATTCTTACTTTTTTCCTACGATTTTTTTGGTAGAACAAAATTTTGAAAAAACCGTATCGGCGCCCCCACTTTTTACATAATCGGTTCTCGAGCCATAACTCGGAAACCTGGCAACCGATGACAAAAAGAGTCATACCATCTGAAAGGGCTTAAAGAGAGCTAAATTTTCCCATTCTTACTTTTTTCCTACGATTTTTTTGGTAGAACAAAATTTTGAAAAAACCGTATCGGCGCCCCCACTTTTTACATAATCGGTTCTCGAGCCATAACTCGGAAACCTGGCAACCGATGACAAAAAGAGTCATACGATCTGAAAGGGCTTAAAGAGAGCTACATTTTCCCATCATTACTTTTTTCCTACGACTCTTTTGGTAGAGGAAAATTTTGAAAAAACCGTATCGGAGGCACCTCATAATCGGTTATCGAGCCATAACTCGGAAACCTGGCAACCCATTAAAAAAAGAGTCACACCATCTGAAAGGGCTTAAAGAGAGCTACATTTTCCCATTCTTACTTTTTTCCTACGATTTTTTGGTAGAACAAAATTTTGAAAAAACCGTATCGGCGCCCCCACTTTTTACATAATCGGTTCTCGAGCCATAACTCGGAAACCTGGCAACCGATGACAAAAAGAGTCATACCATCTGAAAGGGCTTAAAGAGAGCTACATTTTCCCATCATTACTTTTTTCCTACGACTCTTTTGGAAAAACCGTATCGGAGGCACCTCATAATCGGTTATCGAGCCATAACTCGGAAACCTGGCAACCCATTAAAAAAAGAGTCACACCATCTGAAAGGGCTTAAAGAGAGCTACATTTTCCCATTCTTACTTTTTTCCTACGATTTTTTTGGTAGAACAAAATTTTGAAAAAACCGTATCGGCGCCCCCACTTTTTACATAATCGGTTCTCGAGCCATAACTCGGAAACCTGGCAACCGATGACAAAAAGAGTCATACCATCTGAAAGGGCTTAAAGAGAGCTACATTTTCCCATCATTACTTTTTTCCTACGACTCTTTTAGTAGAGGAAAATTTTGAAAAAACCGTATCGGAGGCACCTCATAATCGGTTATCGAGCCATAACTCGGAAACCTGGCAACCCATTAAAAAAAGAGTCACACCATCTGAAAGGGCTTAAAGAGAGCTACATTTTGCCATTCTTACTTTTTTCCTACGATTTTTTGGTAGAACAAAATTTTGAAAAAACCGTATCGGCGCCCCCACTTTTTACATAATCGGTTCTCGAGCCATAACTCGGAAACCTGGCAACCGATGACAAAAAGAGTCATACCATCTGAAAGGGCTTAAAGAGAGCTACATTTTCCCATCATTACTTTTTTCCTACGACTCTTTTGGTAGAGGAAAATTTTGAAAAAACCGTATCGGAGGCACCTCATAATCGGTTATCGAGCCATAACTCGGAAACCTGGCAACCCATTAAAAAAAGAGTCACATTATCTGAAAGGGCTTAAAGAGAGCTACATTTTCCTATTCTTACTTTTTTCCTACGATTTTTTTGGTAGAACAAAATTTTGAAAAAACCGTATCGGCGCCCCCACTTTTTACATAATCGGTTCTCGAGCCATAACTCGGAAACCTGGCAACCGATGACAAAAAGAGTCATACCATCTGAAAGGGCTTAAAGAGAGCTACATTTTCCCATCATTACTTTTTTCCTACGACTCTTTTAGTAGAGGAAAATTTTGAAAAAACCGTATCGGAGGCACCTCATAATCGGTTATCGAGCCATAACTCGGAAACCTGGCAACCCATTAAAAAAAGAGTCACACCATCTGGAAGGGCTTAAAGAGAGCTACATTTTCCCATTCTTACTTTTTTCCTACGATTTTTTTGGTAGAACAAAATTTTGAAAAAACCGTATCGGCGCCCCCACTTTTTACATAATCGGTTCTCGAGCCATAACTCGGAAACCTGGCAACCGATGACAAAAAGAGTCATACCATCTGAAAGGGCTTAAAGAGAGCTACATTTTCCCATCATTACTTTTTTCCTACGACTCTTTTGGTAGAGGAAAATTTTGAAAAAACCGTATCGGAGGCACCTCATAATCGGTTATCGAGCCATAACTCGGAAACCTGGCAACCCATTAAAAAAAGAGTCACACCATCTGAAAGGGCATTTTCCCATTCTTACTTTTTTCCTACGATTTTTTTGGTAGAACAAAATTTTGAAAAAACCGTATCGGCGCCCCCACTTTTTACATAATCGGTTCTCGAGCCATAACTCGGAAACCTGGCAACCGATGACAAAAAGAGTCATACCATCTGAAAGGGCTTAAAGAGAGCTACATTTTCCCATCATTACTTTTTTCCTACGACTCTTTTGGTAGAGGAAAATTTTGAAAAAACCGTATCGGAGGCACCTCATAATCGGTTATCGAGCCATAACTCGGAAACCTGGCAACCCATTAAAAAAAGAGTCACACCATCTGAAAGGGCTTAAAGAGAGCTACATTTTTCCATTCTTACTTTTTTCCTACGATTTTTTTGGTAGAACAAAATTTTGAAAAAACCGTATCGGCGCCCCCACTTTTTACATAATCGGTTCTCGAGCCATAACTCGGAAACCTGGCAACCGATGACAAAAAGAGTCATACCATCTGAAAGGGCTTACAGAGAGCTACATTTTCCTATTCTTACTTTTTTCCTACGATTTTTTTGGTAGAACAAAATTTTGAAAAAACCGTATCGGCGCCCCCACTTTTTACATAATCGGTTCTCGAGCCATAACTCGGAAACCTGGCAACCGATGACAAAAAGAGTCATACCATCTGAAAGGGCTTAAAGAGAGCTACATTTTCCCATCATTACTTTTTTCCTACGACTCTTTTAGTAGAGGAAAATTTTGAAAAAACCGTATCGGAGGCACCTCATAATCGGTTATCGAGCCATAACTCGGAAACCTGGCAACCCATTAAAAAAAGAGTCACACCATCTGAAAGGGCTTAAAGAGAGCTACATTTTCCCATTCTTACTTTTTTCCTACGATTTTTTTGGTAGAACAAAATTTTGAAAAAACCGTATCGGCGCCCCCACTTTTTACATAATCGGTTCTCGAGCCATAACTCGGAAACCTGGCAACCGATGACAAAAAGAGTCATAACATCTGAAAGGGCTTAAAGAGAGCTACATTTTCCCATCATTACTTTTTTCCTACGACTCTTTTGGTAGAGGAAAATTTTGAAAAAACCGTATCGGAGGCACCTCATAATCGGTTATCGAGCCATAACTCGGAAACCTGCAACCCATTAAAAAAAGAGTCACACCATCTGAAAGGGCATTTTCCCATTCTTACTTTTTTCCTACGATTTTTTTGGTAGAACAAAATTTTGAAAAAACCGTATCGGCGCCCCCACTTTTTACATAATCGGTTCTCGAGCCATAACTCAGAAACCTGGCAACCGATGACAAAAAGAGTCATACCATCTGAAAGGGCTTAAAGAGAGCTACATTTTCCCATCATTACTTTTTTCCTACGACTCTTGTGGTAGAGGAAAATTTTGAAAAAACCGTATCGGAGGCACCTCATAATCGGTTATCGAGCCATAACTCGGAAACCTGGCAACCCATTAAAAAAAGAGTCACACCATCTGAAAGGGCTTAAAGAGAGCTACATTTTCCCATTCTTACTTTTTTCCTACGATTTTTTTGGTAGAACAAAATTTTGAAAAAACCGTATCGGCGCCCCCACTTTTTACATAATCGGTTCTCGAGCCATAACTCGGAAACCTGGCAACCGATGACAAAAAGAGTCATACCATCTGAAAGGGCTTAAAGAGAGCTACATTTTCCCATCATTACTTTTTTCCTACGACTCTTTTGGTAGAGGAAAATTTTGAAAAAACCGTATCGGAGGCACCTCATAATCGGTTATCGAGCCATAACTCGGAAACCTGGCAACCCATTAAAAAAAGAGTCACACCATCTGAAAGGGCTTAAAGAGAGCTACATTTTCCCATTCTTACTTTTTTCCTACGATTTTTTTGGTAGAACAAAATTTTGAAAAAACCGTATCGGCGCCCCCACTTTTTACATAATCGGTTCTCGAGCCATAACTCGGAAACCTGGCAACCGATGACAAAAAGAGTCATACCATCTGAAAGGGCTTAAAGAGAGCTACATTTTCCCATCATTACTTTTTTCCTACGACTCTTTTGGTAGAGGAAAATTTTGAAAAAACCGTATCAGAGGCACCTCATAATCGGTTATCGAGCCATAACTCGGAAACCTGGCAACCCATTAAAAAAAGAGTCACACCATCTGAAAGGGCTTAAAGAGAGCTACATTTTCCCATTCTTACTTTTTTCCTACGATTTTTTTGGTAGAACAAAATTTTGAAAAAACCGTATCGGCGCCCCCACTTTTTACATAATCGGTTCTCGAGCCATAACTCGGAAACCTGGCAACCGATGACAAAAAGAGTCATACCATCTGAAAGGGCTTAAAGAGAGCTACATTTTCTCATCATTACTTTTTTCCTACGACTCTTTTGGTAGAGGAAAATTTAAAAAAAACCGTATCGGAGGCACCTCATAATCGGTTATCGAGCCATAACTCGGAAACCTGGCAACCCATTAAAAAAAGAGTCACACCATCTGAAAGGGCTTAAAGAGAGCTACATTTTCCCATTCTTACTTTTTTCCTACGATTTTTTTGGTAGAACAAAATTTTGAAAAAACCGTATCGGCGCCCCCACTTTTTACATAATCGGTTCTCGAGCCATAACTCGGAAACCTGGCAACCGATGACAAAAAGAGTCATACCATCTGAAAGGGCTTAAAGAGAGCTACATTTTCCCATCATTACTTTTTTCCTACGACTCTTTTGGTAGAGGAAAATTTTGAAAAAACCGTATCAGAGGCACCTCATAATCGGTTATCGAGCCATAACTCGGAAACCTGGCAACCCATTAAAAAAAGAGTCACACCATCTGAAAGGGCTTAAAGAGAGCTACATTTTCCAATTCTTACTTTTTTCCTACGATTTTTTTGGTAGAACAAAATTTTGAAAAAACCGTATCGGCGCCCCCACTTTTTACATAATCGGTTCTCGAGCCATAACTCGGAAACCTGGCAACCGCTGACAAAAAGAGTCATACCATCTGAAAGGGCTTAAAGAGAGCTACATTTTCTCATCATTACTTTTTTCCTACGACTCTTTTGGTAGAGGAAAATTTTAAAAAAACCGTATCGGAGGCACCTCATAATCGGTTATCGAGCCATAACTCGGAAACCTGGCAACCCATTAAAAAAAGAGTCACACCATCTGAAAGGGCTTAAAGAGAGCTACATTTTCCCATTCTTACTTTTTTCCTACGATTTTTTGGTAGAACAAAATTTTGAAAAAACCGTATCGGCGCCCCCACTTTTTACATAATCGATTCTCGAGCCATAACTCGGAAACCTGGCAACCGATGACAAAAAGAGTCATACCATCTGAAAGGGCTTAAAGAGAGCTACATTTTCCCATCATTACTTTTTTCCTACGACTCTTTTGGTAGAGGAAAATTTTGAAAAAACCGTATCGGAGGCACCTCATAATCGGTTATCGAGCCATAACTCGGAAACCTGGCAACCCATTAAAAAAAGAGTCACACCATCTGAAAGGGCTTAAAGAGAGCTACATTTTCCCATTCTTACTTTTTTCCTACGATTTTTTTGGTAGAACAAAATTTTGAAAAAACCGTATCGGCGCCCCCACTTTTTACATAATCGGTTCTCGAGCCATAACTCGGAAACCTGGCAACCGATGACAAAAAGAGTCATACCATCTGAAAGGGCTTAAAGAGAGCTACATTTTCCCATCATTACTTTTTTCCTACGACTCTTTTGGTAGAGGAAAATTTTGAAAAAACCGTATCGGAGGCACCTCATAATCGGTTATCGAGCCATAACTCGGAAACCTGGCAACCCATTAAAAAAAGAGTCACACCATCTGAAAGGGCTTAAAGAGAGCTACATTTTCCCATTCTTACTTTTTTCCTACGATTTTTTTGGTAGAACAAAATTTTGAAAAAACCGTATCGGCGCCCCCACTTTTTACATAATCGGTTCTCGAGCCATAACTCGGAAACCTGGCAACCGCTGACAAAAAGAGTCATACCATCTGAAAGGGCTTAAAGAGAGCTACATTTTCCCATCATTACTTTTTTCCTACGACTCTTTTGGTAGAGGAAAATTTTGAAAAAACCGTATCGGAGGCACCTCATAATCGGTTATCGAGCCATAACTCGGAAACCTGGCAACCCATTAAAAAAAGAGTCACACCATCTGAAAGGGCTTAAAGAGAGCTACATTTTCCCATTCTTACTTTTTTCCTACGATTTTTTTGGTAGAACAAAATTTTGAAAAAACCGTATCGGCGCCCCCACTTTTTACATAATCGGTTCTCGAGCCATAACTCGGAAACCTGGCAACCGATGACAAAAAGAGTCATACCATCTGAAAGGGCTTAAAGAGAGCTACATTTTCCCATCATTACTTTTTTCCTACGACTCTTTTGGTAGAGGAAAATTTTGAAAAAACCGTATCGGAGGCACCTCATAATCGGTTATCGAGCCATAACTCGGAAACCTGGCAACCCATTAAAAAAAGAGTCACACCATCTGAAAGGGCTTAAAGAGAGCTACATTTTCCCATTCTTACTTTTTTCCTACGATTTTTTTGGTAGAACAAAATTTTGAAAAAACCGTATCGGCGCCCCCACTTTTTCCCCCCATTTCTCTGTCGTTTCAATTGTTACAGGTTCTACAATTTCTTTATAAGTAAAAAATATATATTAAATGAAAAATTCTCATAACTTACTTGTTGAAGTGGTACTTTTCACTAAATCCTCTCTATTGTGGCATAGAATTTTCATAAAGGTATAAATCTAGAGAATTGTGATTAATATTTATCTACTGTCATCAGACTAAGCTTTATTTGATGTTCCTTCCTTATATTCAAAGAATTTAAAGACTGGCTTCCCAAAATTATCAAACCATCCTCGTACCGAACAATTTATTTTTTTGTTGAACCTTTCTTTACTGAAAAGTTAAACATACTTTAACAGAAATGCAAGGAAGTATTTATTGCATTATTTAAAATAAGCTTCATTTTGCTGTCAGTTTTTTTTATAGATTTTTTATGTAAGAAGTATGCAAAATTGTTTAATCGAAATATTGTTAACCCAACGTGTGTGAATTTGAAATACTTCAACACATTTTGGATATTTTTTGATTTTTGTGCTCCTTATCGTTCGTCCTCAAGTTATAAATTTTTAAATTAAAAAAATAAAAAAAATGTTGATCATGAGAATATTGTTGGTTATGTTCAAATGTATAATAAATAAAATTTTTTTTCTTTAATGTCATATCATCATACTATACGGCACTTTAGGCGCCATATTCCAATTTTTGGTCACAAGCTCCTGCTGTTTCGTAAGGGTACACGGATAGACTTCAGGGATTGGCATAATTTGAATGTTAGGATGATGTTATGGATACATATGCATGTATGTATATGCGATGTACGATATATACGTACATACGTACATAATATACACTACATATATTTGTACATTGTACATATGTATGTATATAATATGTGGCTTTTGAGAACGTAATGGCGTTTTAAACAAATTCAGCATTATAGTCATAAGGAAATAAATTTTTCCAGTCCGCCTAATTTAGTAAAAAAAAGAAAAAATTTTAACGATAAAAATAAATTAAAAATTATATATGATCCAATTTCCGAGATGCAGTTTAGGAATTCATTCTGACAAAACAAAAGCATTGAATGATGAAACACATTTTCAAAAATCTACATAATTTGATACAAAAGAGTACTTTTTGTGCCCTTACACTAACTAAGATGGTGGCCTCTACCAGAATCAATTGTTAGAGCCTTGTTATATAAAAACAAAAATTTAAAAGTGTAAAAATTCTCAACTTTTGCAAAAATTAGATGACTTCAAATTTTTATGAATAAAATTAATATTTAAGCATCAATTTTCATTAAATAAAGCTTATTTTATTTGTAGTATATGTGGCTTAATGATCACTTAACAAAAATGGTAAGTTTTTAACATTTTAGATTATTTATAAATGTTTAGCAAATAAAAATTCTCCAATTTGGCATTGCGGTCTGAATAATTCCGAAACCGATGAGTATATTAAATATATTATATTAAACCGGCTTAAAGGTAATGTTATTCCAAGTTTTTTGTTGTTTTTGTAATTGAAATCGGTGTAGCAACCGCTTGAAAAATCACTAATGGTAGCAAAAATTATAAAAAAACGTATCCTAAGAATTTTAAACTTCGACTGGTTTTTTAGTAGGGGACCATAAAACGCCAAAAAAAGTATAGTGTGATTAAAGGTCATGACAAAAGCTTAATTTTGTTGCATAGTGTAATTAATTAATGATACAAAATAACTATACCATACTTAAATTAAAAACACGTTGAAATACACAAAACAAAATGCCTTCAAATTAGCTACTTTAAGTTATTGAGCTTTCTTCTTTTTTTGGATTATGCCTTTCCTACAATAACACCAGTTCAAAGAAGAGAAATAATAATACTGTTTACAGACCAAATTTGACGTGGGATGACGGAAAATCGTTCCAAGTTCAAAAAAACCCCGTCGGAAGAAAAACACAACACTCAAATAATATTGTATTATTATTCCCTTTGCAAAAACTAGAACTGCAGATGCTCGTGCATGTGCTGTTTTAACTTTAAGCCATTGTTGTCAGTTTCATAGCACAATTGCGGTAGCTAAACTAACTCATATTAATAAACAATTAGCTACTGGCTTGAGCTTTTCACATGTTTACATGTTCATATGTACTTAAGTATAAAATCAAACCAAAAATGTTTGGGAGTGATTTAATTCTTGTATTCAATTTTCACGAAAAAGTTATACATATAAGAATTAGTATCACATTCAACAGAGCCACCTGACAAGTGGTGATAAGTAAAATACACGTTAGCACTGACGATGAAAGTGTAGTGGCTTCCGAAAGTGACACTACTCTGTTCTACTGTGTACGTTGAAAAATTAAGTTGAGGCTAATTTTTTCCCTTGTTCCTTGGAATATTAACCATGCCCAATTCTTTCTGAATATAACGTTACGAACCTTAGCCTTATAATCAGTTTGGATTCAAATCACACACACTCTAACGCTCTTTCAATTAGTCATCATTAAGGTTTTTCCCGGGATTTCCCGTTGCGGTAATTCGCGCGATGTCGGTTATTTTCGTTCCCCGCTTTCCCCGGAATTTTATGCTGGCATTCCCGGATTAAAAATCTATTTGTATATATGAACAAGTACTGATTTATGTACCTAAAAATTATTCATTTTCTTTAAATTATTTTCGTTCATCATGAAATAATATCTATGTTAGGTAAAAGAAACCAACGAAGGCTCAATGTGTATGTATATTAAATCGGCACAAAACATAAATGTGAAATTAATGCTAAATTCCTATCTAAGAATTTCGGTCGTAAAAAGTACTGAGATCAAAATAAGGACCAAGTTCTTGATAGGCACAATACCATCTCATTTCTAGGCAATATGTAAGCTTGGCAACATTTTTTCATAATTCTTACCCATATTAGAAAGGTAAAAAAATATTGCCAAGCTCACAGGTTGTCTAAAAGTAAGATGGTATTTTACCTATCAAGAACGTTGTTACTCTAGTTATTTGCAAAATACAAATTCAGCATCAACTATTTAGAGAAGCACAAACTAGATAGACAAACGAAATCACTTGTGAGGTTTCCAGATCCATCTGGCCTCAGTATAATTTCACAAGATATGCAACCATACTGGGGTTTCTTTGTCAACAGCTGCGTATAATCATAGCGGTCAAAACGGGGCACTGTTTCATTGGTTCTCATGTCAGAAGATTAAATCTATCCTTTCATAGCCTGCAGAAGTTTTAAAAATGAGGGGTAGCAAGAGACTGTCAAGCACCTCCTCTGTCGATGTCCATCACTATTTAGAAATAGGGCGTCATATTTTGGAAATCCGTCACTATCCGAACTAGTAGACCTGGAGGAATGCCACATTAGGCGAATAAATTCATTCATACGCTACTCTTGCTGGTTTAGCACCGACCCAACCTCTGGCATAGGCAGGGCATTTTCTTAAAATTTGTTACTAGCCATCCCAGGCATCACAAATGGACCAAAGACCCCAAGTGGGCCGGTTTTTAGAAACCAGGCTTCCGGTTCATCAACCTAACCTATACAATAAAAAATTTAAATAGTAACGGCTATGTGTTTCTGGTGCCTCAAAAATTATCCAAAATTATCAAAAAAAAAAAACACTTGCTATAGTTTTTTGCTTAGAGCTTTCATAATAATGGTTCAAAAAATAGCAAAAAAAATTTTTCCAAGTGTTGTTGATTAAGATTTTTGGATTTAAAATTTTAAATCTTGTTTTTGAATGAGTGTATTCCTCGATTTGTTTTAATTTATAATTTTAAACTTCTGTTGACTCAGCAACTCTTAAGCCCGGTATAAAATATAGTATACATCTTCATAAAATATAGTATACATCTTTTCAATATGTTTTTTTAACTAAAAACCTAAAGCGATTATAAAAAAGCATGAAAATTGTAAAATTGTTTAATTCGGATGTCTAGTAATCAGAAGTTATACAATAAAAAATTTAGATGGACGCGGTTTTGTGTTTCTGGTATTTCCCCCAATTAGATTTACATATACTTACATAGTTTGTTTTATAGGAAAAAGTCTGGACTCTTTTCGCTAAAACAAAAAAGTTATATAGCTTGTGTTAAAATAAAGAAAACTGTTGGAAAATTAAAAGGTGTTCTAGAAGATTCCAAAATTTAAATAAGGAAAAAATTATTTTCTATAAATAATTTAAGTTGTATTATAATTTTTCAAATGAAACTTTGACATCCTGTAATAGCATGATTCACTAACAAGGACAAAAATGTTTGTTAAAAATTTTTATAAAAAAGTCAGTTTATAAATTTTTTTAAATTGTTGTTCATACTTACCTTTGATTCAAATTTCGTTTTATTTCTACTGAATAAGGCGCTGAAACACTTTTTTAAGATAGCCTATATATAAAAAATTAAAAAAATTTATGTCACTCTTTGAAAATTTTATAGAATTAAATATCAATTTCATAAGTAGTAACAGAGTATGTTCTTATTAAACTTCTTAGTAAAGATTTATTTCTTGGAAAGGAAGTAAGCAAAATAAACATTTTTTTATATCAGCATCATACTCATGTAATCATATCAGAATGCAAACAAAGATGTTAAAATGTGAATTCGTGGTAACATATTTTAAGTGTTGTCACACCTGTATACCAAAATGCACATAAATTATGTTCAAACCATGCATTTTTAGTATACGTGAGTGTATCTTATGAACGAAGTAGCGACAAAAAAAGCAATCTATAACAAGAAAAACGTAAATTGGGCTTGTCCGACAATAAGATATACTACTGCAGTTTCAATTTCTTAAGTTGGACGGGTTAAAGTATAAAAAAAATTCACTAGTATTTATATTACTTCTTTGACCTTGATACATCGTCAGTAGACCATTAACCGTATAATACTGATTGCAAAAACCAAATTTTTTTACTGTAACAGGGGTTCTCATCAAATTCCTATTCACGGACCCCTTGTAAAAAAAAATATTTTGCGGAACCCCTCTGAGACCAGGTTGTATTTTGTTTTTTAGGTTTAATTAAAAACTCATAAATATGTTTAAACCACGGGCCGGAAAAAGTTTTTTATTTTGTTTGTTTCTAAAATTATTATTGAAGCTCAAAAAATATATTTAACTGTACAGAAAACAAAAAAATATTTAAAATAATATAAAATAAATATCGCTCAAGTTCTCAAAATAAAAATATTTCTTTTGAGAAAAAACTTGAAAAAAAGTTTATTTTGTACATATTGTTTCTAACGTTCAATTCACAAGAAAGCATTTAAAAACAAATTTAAATTGCCGTGATGGGGGCTTATTACAATATCAAAGCTAAACAACAAGAACGGTTACTAGACATTTCACTAGTAATCTCTTCACTACGTTTTTAAATTTTCGCGGATTTGCGATTTTTTCGAATTCTTTCACATTTTTTATCGTTAAAAGTTTTGACGATATCTAGTCAATTTTAGGGCTTGTTTCTGATCTGATAGTGATGGCAATAACAGTCAGTACAGAGTCTGGGGCACTTTATAAATATTAAGCAGAGAAGAGTAAAAGGTCGCACTAATATTTTGTTGTTTGTTTCAAAACATAAATATATATGTCTGTATGTACGTATATAAAATAATAATAAATAAAACATAAAAAGAAGTATTTTTTAAAACACTGTTTTTTCCACCCTTCACGCGGACCCCTTGGAGGGTCGCTACGGACCCCCTGGGGTCCACGGACCCCATTTGAGAACCCTTGCTGTATAATATAGCCAAGAGAGCATTGCCGTGGAACTTTCAACAAGCCCACAGTGGGAATTAGCAGGGCTTTGATAAGTCCAGAAAAATTGTGTAATGGAGATCCCATTTCCTCTGGCATTCTGATATCAGTACCCTATTCCACAAAATAACTTATCAACTTTTCTCTTTTCACTTTGCACTTATCAAATTTTTCGTCAATTTTCAAAACTTTGTGCTCCTCAGAACTATAAAATTGTATAACTGATAAGTCGAAATTGGTAAGTGTAATATGCAAAGTCTTTGCCATTTTTATATTCTATTTGCATTTTCTGTTCCACGTAAGTTCTCTTGTGCAAAGTGCAAAGTTCATATTGAAAAGTGTTCTACAAAAACAGTAAATTATATTTTTGCAAAGCAAATTTTGATAAGTTTATCAAAAATTTGCAAGGTAAACGATCGCTTTACAAATTCATATTATTATAACTAGTGAAGCCTTAAAAATGTTAAGACGTGAGTTCTTTGTCGGGACAAAAAAACTTTAATCTTAAAGAGTGCTTTCGTTTAAATCAAACTCCAGTTGATTTGAGTTTAAATAAAATTAGAAACAAAATTAGAGCACACTACGCAGCACAGTCATGCTTCGTCGGCTCAAACAAACTGTCCCTCGCATATGTCAACATTTTTTTCTGCCGACGGCAGTTGCAGGGATTGGGCTTTTTTCAAAACTTTCTCTCAGGCAGCCTGTTTATTTAATTTATTAACCTTAAAAATGAAATTTAAACTTTAATATGCTCTAAATATATACAATAATTTTATAAAAAATACTTACTTTATTGTTTTGAAAACTAGAAAATAAAATATATATGTATATGTATATTTTTTCTTTTATAACATGTAACACTGCAAGTTTTTATTTATTTTGCGGCTCACTTTAACTAGTTCTATTTAGCAATGCAAAGTGAAAAGCGATAATATAAAACTGCAAAGATGATTAAATGATTTGTGGAACACTTTGCATAGTCACTTTGCAGGAGAGCGCAAAGATTTTACAAAGAGTGCATAGTCTTTGCAAAAATTTGCTTAGTGCAAAGTGAGATTTGCAAAGAATATTGTGGAACAGCAACACTTATCACTTTGCCAAAAAAAATGTAATTTGATAAGTTGATAAGTTTTTTGTGGATTAGGGCCAAATGTGATGCAGTGTACGCTCTTTGTTTAGGTTAGAGTATACAGGCTGCTATTCGTTTAAATTTGGATTATTTGGTTTCGATGTGGTCACTTTGCATTGCACCGGATTTATATCTACTACTATGTAAATGCATTTACTCTTTTCACTTTGTATTTGAATAGGTCAGCCAGTAGTTCATTGAATGTGTACTTGCCTCCATAACGTGGAATTTCCAGTCTTTTACTGCTCTTCGTTTTGATAACCTTATAGAATTCGTTATACTAAAGATTCAATTTACTAGCATGATCACCTATAAAAGAGTATCAATGCTGCTACCTTTCATACTTTTCTGTATGAAGTATGCTACTCTAGATGATGGAAAGGACTTAGCAAAGAGTGAAGGGAAACCTCTTCTAAAGAACGATCATATAGCAAAAAAAATTTAGTTAAATATAAGTCTTGTCATTATTGTAGAATAGCTTTAATTAATATATGAGGCAAAATATTTGGTTATGAAAATATTATAGTATTTTTCGGTACCCACTTTCACAAGATTTTCTAATTATCTGCACTAATTTCGGAGAGCATAATTAACAAGGAAGCTGTGAAAAACTGAGAAATTTTAGTTATGTTCAAGTTGTTTTAAAATTAATCAAATTACTTCAAAGAAAAATAGTCTTATCCGCAATTTTTCACAACCTTTTCTACAGTATCATTAAAAGCTGAAATTAATTCCAAATCAAAATTGTCTCATTTTAAGCTTGGGTATAAAAAACATTATCATATTTGTTGATAACAATTATCAGTATAAGCACATTACAACTTACACATTGTAGGGTATTATTAAATAATGTATGTTTATTTTGTGCGAGTAGTATAAAGTAGATGATGACTGCAGTGTTACTGTTTGCATAAACTTAACAACATTGACTTACGTTAGCACCTCATTTCTTTCCCGGCAACATAAGATCTTTAGTCATCTTCTCCTTGCACGTATAGTTTGTACAGAAGTTCATAAGCCTGTCGTTCACTTTTTTTTAGAGCCACCAAATAAAGATATCAATGTATGGTTGTTTACTAAAAGCATGCATTCTGTGACGTGCCTTTGATAATGTGATGCATATCTTAAAGATATATTTTAAATTTAATGTTTGTATGTAACCCATTTATCAAACTGCATGAATTTTGTGTTAAATTCATGCATACGTACATATAAATTTTTATATTACGAAGAATATGTCAGCTGAATAACTCTTCGCGCATGCCGAAATCCTTTGCGACATTTCTACTTGATACATATTGATGCTGTTACTTTATCGGACTTTACTCCATTTCATAAATTTGGCATTTTCCGTTATTTTACAGAGGAAATATTATGCTTTTGGATGAAAGGTAAAATTCAAATTCAAAAACTATTGTTGCAAACACACTGATATCGACGTTGGTGAAAAGTACAAAAGTGCATCAAAATCAGCGTATTACAACAAGCTCAAGATCTTATATTTTTCTTATTGGGTTTTCAATTCCACATGAGATATGCAACATTTTGCAACAAGACGTACACAATGAAGTTCTAAGGTAACAATTCTGAATAGAAATACATGACTGAATTTCCAGTACGTGCCTCCACTTCCCTGAACTGAAGAACATTGCCCTCATTTTGATCTCAGTACTTTTAACGGCCAAATTTTTTGACATGAACTTGTACTTATTTTCACATTTATATGTTTGTGCGTATCTGACTCCCTTTTTGCAAGTTGCAATCTGTTAAAAAAAACGGGCACCAAGATTTACCTGTATACCAATTTTAGGTCTAACGTTAGTAGAAGTGCTCCATAAAAAGAAAAGACATCCTAGGGCGACTAGATAGAAAATTCCCGTCGTTATAGTGGAAATTTCCCATAACGTTGATGAGTGAGTGAGTGAGGGAGTGAATTAGTAAATAAGTACTAGAATATGCCTATGATGAGCAGCATTCGATTTTCGATTGTGATCGAATTAATTGATCGAACGAATTTTCATTTGGTATTATGGCACATTCGATAAAAATGGCGCTATTGTGAATTTCACATAATTGGGTCGTTCAAAATAATACATATTTATCACATGGTACTATAAATAATTATTGCTTGTTTACAAATTTATAAAAAAAAAGTTGAACTAATTATTAATTAACATGACCATAAAATTAAAATAAAATTATTAACAAATTGTATTTGTAGAAAAAACAAACAAAAAATTGTAAAACATATTCAATAAGTTTTACATAATTCCATACCGCATCGAAGGAAAAATTGTGTTCGATTAAAAATTCGTTGGTCAACGAAATTTTCGACAGTGCTGCCAGCTCATAATATGAATTTGACATTCGATACTCTATGTTCGATAGCCAGCGAAGATCGAACATCGAGTGCAACTTATAATAGGTGCCTGAGCTCTGAATTTTAAGTCAAACTGTATGGTTTATTATGCGAAGTTATTTAATTAGTTTAGCTTAAGTTCATTTTCAATTTAATCTTTTGATCAAATTATTATTATTTTTATTTAAGAAAGAAATTCTAAAGCATGTAAATATTGAACATCCAAAAAAAATTTTGCATGTACGGAAGGTTGAACTGGCAGCTGTTTCGAGACTACGTTGTCTACTCATCAGAGCCCTTTACGAGTACCTACACTACCAGCGAAAATCCTACTAATTTTAGTAAGCTCAATTAACAGACTGACGCACTTATTAATGAACTTTTTCTAAATGTTTGGAACTTCACTAACTATCTGTTCTTAGCATGTTTAACTATTTTTAGGTTTTTTTCATTTCGGTCTTACCTGCGTGGAATATGATCGATATTTTCAATGCTGGGATTTTTTTAATGTTTATTTTGTCCAAGTTTTTTGGAGCAGTACACATTCATGTTTTAGCTAAGTGCCCTTAATGTTTTAATAATTGAGTTATGAATTTTAGAATATTAAAAAAATATCCAAGATCTAATATGGAAACTAACTGTAAATCGTCAAGGACTTAAACAATTTAGAAAATTGGTTCTGGAAACAAAAAAATAATAAAAACTTTAGAAATACTTTTTATCACATATTTTTCAGTTCACTAGCAAGCTTGAATATTTAAAATTTACTGTTGTAAATTGAACTGGATCTTAAAGAGCTTTTCCATACAATTGGAAATTAAAAACCACTGCATCTTGTAAATTGTACACTTATTTTTTGTGTCAAATTGTCCAGTAGAACTCGTTAAGACCCATTTCTGTCTTTCTGTCTGTCCGAGCACGCATCACACAAAAACCACTGAATCGATTTTCTTGAAATTATGATGAAGGTATTTTAGAGTCGTAGTTCAAACTTTGGGTACTTTCACCGTAACATAATATGTATGTCTTTTCGAAGTGATATTAGAGAAAAATCTAATACGTAATTATACTAGTATAAATGTTGGTTGTAATTAGAACGATATTTTTTAACGTTGTTAGCACTGTTTATTTTATATTATGAGAAATGTAAAGCAGATGACCCCGCGCGAAGCGGGCACATTTCAGCACAGTTCAGTACTAAACATTCCACAAACAAGTTTATTTCCAAATTCAATTGTACCGGTTTCTCTACTGTATTAAAAAAAACTGTTGCTAGAATTAAATATTCCTGAATTGAGGCTTAAAATCCATTTATTTAAGACTTGATTTCGTCTATACTTAAATCAAGATTTTTAATAAAATTGTTTGTAATAGTATTATTGGCTTTCATCAAATTATAATTATTGATCAAAAATTCAATAATTTCCTCAAGTTAAATTAGATTAATATAATATTTATTAAGCTATTTTATAGCCACGTCCAAGGATTTGTATTAAAATATTTTCACAGCACATATCTTATGGATACGATACGAAAAATTTAATTTAACACATAAAAATATGTTCAAATATCACAAAAATGAAAAAAAATTGTTATACCGGTTAATCGGACGATGCTAACCGGATTAGTCGTCAATGGAAAATAGCCAATTTTCAATTAATCGAATAGTTAATCAGGTAGCAATAAAAAGGTTAACCAATTAACGGTTAACCGTTTGCATACCTTTGTATGTAAGTATTGTTATATTATAAACAAAATTGTATGAAAAAATATAAATTTTTTTATTTATACGACAATAGATATTTATTAAAGCAAAATGAGAACTAAAATTCAATTTAACGCATTTAATAAATTTATTGTTCGAGGTATTCTACCAACGGGACACTAATTGTATAAAGGTTTTGAAAAATAAAATAAATTAATGCCAAATATAATGTGCTTGTTTTGTTTTGTATAAGTTTCTAAGCCTATTGTAACTCTCAAATGAATCTATTGCAATTCTTAAATGATTTTTGAAAGTATGTGGATAAGGTAAGAGGTTCGAAACTGTCAAAAGATATGACTAAAGTCTACTGATGATTTGGTAATGCACCAATGAAATGCAAGCATATAGACATGATTAAGCTTCAACAAATAAAAACTTTTTTAAAAGGCGATTGGGAGAATATCGCAAATAATGCTTTGAAATTGTATGATTATTTTAGTTTAAGTATATATAATTAATTGAAAAAAATGTACTTTTTACATTTTATTAAAGAAAATAAATTTCGAAATACACATATTTAGTCCAAGTGGGTAAATTTTTTAATTAAACATATTTTGTTTAAAAATCAACAAAAAGAATGTATGTGTAATATTAGGTCGATAGCAATCTGTAAAGTGTTGGCGACTATTATCAACCTAATTTTCAACAAAAGTGTTTTAAAGTGTACTTTATCATAATTTACTACACTTTCAAGTTGTTATAGTCAATTACTATGAGCATGTTACCATAAACATAACAATATGTAGTAACTAAAGATGCAGCGAACATGCAGCAGCAATAACAACAAAGTACAAAAATCAATACTATATGATTTTAAAATTCTCAAGCAGCAAATTTAACGCAAAATTGAACTTAAATATTTACTTCCTTATTTATGTAATGCTTATAATATATATAAATAGTATTAGCAAAATGTTCATCGTGTGAATAAGAACCAGAATAGATAGACAATAAAGAAATAAACCAGTGAATTAGAAAAGTCAGTCAGTTGAAGTATTTACCTATCATAAGTGGTGTCAAAAAGAGATTTTTCTAAAAATTGTCATTAAAAGTTTATAATTAAAAGTTGTTCTTTCTTAAAAGTTGTGAAATGTAATTCATAAAAGTTGCAACCAATTAAACGTTAAATTAGACCTAAACCTAAAATACTTAAAATTAGTGCAAAGAATATTTATGATATATTTGAAATAAAAAAATGAATTATATTTTTTTATAAAATACTTTAAATAAATTTTAAATAAAATAAGCATACATTTTTATTAAAAAAATGCCCTTCTTACATTTATAAACATAAGTATGGAAATTTATGAACTTTATATATATAAGGCTTTTAATTAAGTTTCTACTAATTATATCGAACCAATAAAGCTAACTTATCGAAAGGGGTGTGTTTTTTTTTAATGTTTTATTATAATAATTTAAGAGTAAAACATATTTTTAAAACTAGCTTTTAATGTAATTGCTCTAAAAGGAAGATAACAAACTTTAAATAAAGTCAAACCTATCAATTTATGACGTTGTATAAATTATGATATTTGCGAAATACATGGACTGTTCATTGCGAGGAAAAAATGTCCTCACGAGAATATATGTAAGCATACTTGGGTGTTTCCAGGCGCACAATATAGATCACAAGGAGATCACGTTTTGATAGAGAGTAAATGGCTTCGAGTTTTAGCAGATGTACGAAGTAAGCGAGAAGCGGAAATCGCACCTACTTGTGGTGGGAAAACTCACGCTGACTCTGAGAATGTGCACTATTACAAATTTGATTCTACTATGTCTACACGAACTCGCGATCAAAATATAACCTCAGAATGGGAAAGCGCAGAAAAGGCACTAATTAGAGCAGCAAATTCATCACTCGATATGAAAGAAAAAAGTGAATTCATCACTCGATATGAAAGAGAAGAGTGGATTTCAGATAGAAGGTGGGATAAAATAGTAGCACGAAAGCGTATGCTACAACTCATCAACAGCTGTAATAATACCAATATTGTACGCCTTACAGAGCTTAAACAGCAATATAGCAACCTATATCGCGAGATCAAACCCTCAGCAAGAACTGACAAAATATTTTTTTTTTGCAAAGCATCTCGGAAAAGCAGAAACGGCGGCACAACAAAACAACTTCAGAAAACGTACAAAGCCATTGCATCTGCATTTATTTAAATTAAAACTACAATTTCAGTAATTGAACTTCAACAATACAATTAATTGAATCTGCAGGCTTAGAAATTGAAATTGTATTTTAGTTTTTTTCTCCGTCAGGATAGCATTATCCAAATATATCAATATTATTAAGAACTTTAAAATATAGACTGTTAAATTTTATCATAATCTATGTTTTTATTAAATATATAATGCCTAAGGTCTAGTTTCCGCATACACAGCAATCGTCGACGAAAATAAAATTCCAGACATTAGTAACAACAAAATTTCGTTTTTGAGCTTTTTTTCAATTCTAATGTATGTAGTTTCTTTTCGTCGACGATTACAGTGCATACGGAAGCGAGCCTGAAGCCCTTATGTGCTATAAATAAACTTTTTGTAATATACATTTTTTGCATTAGTGTAGTTTTACTGCTCTGTCGATTTTTTTAAATATTAAAGCTATTACAAAATTTTGCACTAATACATTATTCGAATTAGTGTGTTGAATATATTCTATGGTCTAATCTAATCTGGTATGAACGTAAAAGCTATTAATTTTCTTATATTAAATGTAAAACACATTTTTAATGACCACTAACTGTGAATATTTTACTCCCTTTTCCCTAAAAATAATTTGTTTTTATAACAACAGATAAAATGAGCGCAAAAGGTATAATTAAAATTTTATCTACAGGAGCCAGATATAATTAGAGTGTTCATGACAACACATTGATTAAATAAAGTAAACTGAAAAATATTGAAACGGCGGTAAATATGCGAAGACTTTTTTCTTTGAAATGGTATGGAAGACTGAAAAGTAGTTGTGGTCTTTTTCGTATTTTCTCATTAATACATACAAAAACCTGTCTTCAGTTTAAGAGCTTTCCACGGCCTTTTAATACTAAATTTAAACGCCCTTGTTTATATATTACAAGTACTTTATTGACTAATATTTTTTTAATTTTTAATAATTTATTTCTTTAAGTATATTTGTATATCTTTATTTTTGTTTTTTTTGTTTTGTTTTTGAGAAGTATGACAGGTAATTATCAAAATGATAGTCTTGTTAGTGCAACGATTTCACCACATTAAAAGAAACTAGCCCCACCCGGTGTGCTTCGCTAGTCCATTGTTCTGCAGGTATAAAAAAGTTTTTAATTACCTTGTATGGGGCCACGCGCCTCTCCTCTCTGATACCCTCAGGATTTTACTGGAAATCGCACTTTATTCTACGTCAAACTTTGGACATTTCGCTATTGAATTAGTGCTGATATAGAAATATTAATAATTACTTTGTGTGAGGTGACCTTTCCCCTCTGATAACAAAATTTTTTTAGAAATTTAAATTTCTTCAAAGAGTAGCCCATATCAAGTTTTGAGATTTTCACGATTGTAGATGTGCTTATATTGGAATATAATTAATTTATTTTTATGGGTGGTACCCGTTTTTAGGCTCCTTTGCCACCAAGATTTTGCAGAAAATGGCAAGCCATTTCAAGATCAACACACATAAAATTTAGAAAGCCTCACTGGAGTGACTGTATAGATATAGAAAAATATATAATTAGCTTATACCCCCCACTGATACCCTCAAGATTTCGCCAGTTATTGCAATTTGCTTAAAGAGTAATCCAAGTTAAATTTTGAGATCTTCACTATTGTAGTTATGCTGACATAGGAATATTATTAATTACTTTGTATGTGGGGTACCCGTTTCTCCCCTACTATACACCAAAGATTTCTCTTCGAATTTTACTTTGTTTCAAGAGAGCCTCACTCGTAAAGCTTTGCATATATATGAAAATTAATTATGACTTTATAAGGGGGTAACCGTTTCCCCCTCCTTAGAGAACAGGATTTTGCTGAAAATTGCAAGCTATTCTAAGATTAGCGCACATAAAATTTAGAGAGCTGCTCTCTTATAATTGTACAGATAATATTACAAAAATATTAATTAACTACCTTATATGGAGAGTACTTCCGCCCAGCACTGATACCCTTAAAATTTCGCTAGAAATGGCAATTTGTTCTAAGAGTAACCCATACCAAGTTTTGCGAGCTTCACTATTGTAGATGTACTGATATAGAAATATTATGTAATTACATTGTATGGGGGTAACCGTTTCCCTATCCTACACCGCCAATATTTTTCTGGAAATTCCACGTTATTCTAAGAATAAAACTCATCGAATTTAGAAGGCATCAGTCGTACAGTTGTGCACATATGACATAATTATTAGTTACCTAATATGGGGTACCCGTTTCCCTCTCCTATACCACCAATATTTTGTTCAAAATTGTACGTTATTCTGAGAATAAAACACAAGGAATTTAGAAACTTTCACTTATATAGTTGTGCAGATATAAGAAAATTAATAATTACATCTAATGCGGGTACCCGTTTCCCCAGTCCTATACCGCCAATATTTTGCTGGAAGTTGCACATTATTCTAATAATAACACATATGAAATTTAGAAATCCTCACACTTATAGTTGTACAGATATAAGAAAATTAATAAATACCTCCTATGGGGGTGCCCGTTTCCACCCTGCGAATTTAAAGAGCCTTACTACTATAGTTGTACAGTTACATAACTATAAGAGAATTAATAATTACCTTCTATTTTAATTACCAATATGTTGCTTGAAATTTCTCTAAGAATAACACACATTGAAATTAGGAAGCCTCACTCTTATAGTTGTAAGGATATAAGAATATTAATTATTCCCCCCTCCCACACCACCGATATTTAGCTGGAAATCGCACGTTATTCTAAGAATAGCACACCTCAAATTTAGAAAGCATCACTCTTATAGCTGTACAGATGTAAGAAAGTTAATAGTTACCTCCTATGGTGGTACCCGTTTCCCCCCCTCCCGATACCTTCGAGATTTTGCTGGAAGTTTTACTTTCTTCTAAGAACACCTCATAGTAAATTTGGAGAGTTTCACTGTTGTAGTTATACAGATATAGCGAAATTAAAAAGAAATTAAAAATTACTTTTTATGGGGGTGCCCTATTCCCAAAATTAAAAAAAAATTAAATAACCTATTTGAGTTTCCTCTCATCAGTAAGACAGTTCTCATATTTCACAACGATCGGTCGCTCCGTTTGGCGTCCTATAAGGAGCATGCAAACAAACAAACATACAAACGCTGACTCATTTTTATACATATAGATAAGAGAAATATAATGCAAAAATCATATTTCTGAGAACAGGTTAGGTATAAGTTTTATACCGTTTATGTATGTATGTATTTATGTACTTAGTGTATATATACATACTTTATATGCCACACTTATATCCTTTCAGTGGATTAAAAGGTAAATTTATTATTAAAATTTATTAATAAATAATGGATCATAAAATGTTTATGATCCGATTTGTAATGTGATTTAAATCAATTTTTTAAGTAATATTATATTCAGTAGTTTAATAATGGCGTATCAAATATGTTCCACGTGTGGTTTAATTTGACGTTTAAAATCTTCCCTTTGACATTAGTCTCTAAAAGACAAATACAAATAAATTATACAGGGTGATCACATAAGATTGAATGGAAAATTTTAAATAAAACAAAAACATTGTGAGATATTAAATGAATTCTGGCTTTGTGTTGAAGCTACATATATAAAGTTATGAAGAAATTGACGTTTAGCAGTGGTTTTTAACGCTGAAATAATGAAAAAATTCAATATCTTGAGTATTACTGATCCGATAACTGGGTTATGAAAACAATTATAAGTTCATAACTCTCACAAATGTGAACTGATTGGAAAGATTTAAAAATTATTTGAAAGCAAATAATAAAATAAAATAGAAATGTGTTAATTGCTTTGATTATATTCTACAGTTTAGAATATACACTCATTTGAGTTTCCAAATTCTTATTTTTGGCCTTGATTTAATTTGGTTTTCCGTTTTTATCGTCTGTTATTTTTGCCGTTTTTCTGTTAATTAATATTTTTTTTATTAATTACATGAAAAAGTGATAAATAAGATATTTCTTCTTGTTATTAACCGACTGTAAAAGAGGAAGGCTATCAATTCGTGTGTATTTGTTTAAATGTTTGCATAGGCATAACTCTATCATTTGTAAACCGATTTTCAAAATTTTTTTGTTTGAAGGCGTTTGCCTGCAGTTTGGTCCCATAATTTTTTTTTTCGAAAATCAAAGGGGAACAGTTGCTTCCCCGTTGCATTACTCTGTTATTTGTGAACCGATTTTCAAAATTCGTCTTTTGTCTGAAAGGGGTTGCCCATAATTGTTTTCGAAATTCGGTGGGGAAATTATTCCCCCCCCCCCCTCTACCAACCAATCATATTTTCATCATTTGTGAAGCGATTTTCAAAAAAATTTTTTTTAAAGGGTTTGATTGCAGCTTAGCACAATTATATTTTAAAAAATCGGTGGGGAGCTTTTCTCCATCCATGAATAACTCTGTTATTTGTGAATCGATTTTCAAATTTATTTTTTGTTTGAAAGGGTTTGCAGTTTTGTTCCATAATTTTTTAAAAAATAACTGTCATACGTAAACCGATTTTGAAAATTACTATTTTTTGTTTAAAAGGGTTTGCTTGCAGTTTCGTCTCATACTTTTGCGGCATTCTCCTCCCCCACCGAAATATTTATTACACAGCACAGCAAAATGGCTGACTCTTATGGCTTTCCCATAGCAGTTCTAGTTTTAAAGATATAGTGACATTTAGTATTTTCAAAACTCACCCAAAATTTTCTATTATTTGCTTAATATTTCACGAATGATGCTCCACATTTTAAACTACTTTCTGAATTATGAACCGATTTCCAAAACTCTTTTTTGTTTGAAAGGGTTTGCTTTGAAATATTGATTATCGCACAACTACTTATTTGTATACCGATTTTAAAAATTTTTTATATGAAAGGCCATGCAAGGTTTCGCTCTTTGTGTTGACGTCGGCTCTTTTTCCAGAATTAAATTTTCCAGCTTTTTGCAACTTTAAAACGAAATTGATTATCTTTTAGCTTATAAATAGAAACATATCACTTATATATATTTTTGTTTTCAAAAGAAAGATTTTTTTGGGTGGGACTACCCTAATTTTTTCGTTATCGTTTATCCGCCATATTTTTAGCCATTATTCGAATGATGATGTGTGTATGTAACTGTGTGTATGTATCGGCAGGTTTTTTTTTGCTTTTTTTTTGTTAGTAAACACAACCCGCGAAGCGATCACTTTGTCTGCGGAAAACACCCTGGATCTATGCCGGAAATAAAACCCATGACCTCTGGACTCACAGGCTAGTGTCGCTACTCCTCAGCCAGATGGGCATGTATCAAATATAATATGTTCCATAGGAAGTAGTCAACCCATTGTTGACAATTAATGTATGTACATATGTAGAAGGAAACTCAAACATAATTACATATTTCTGTGTTTGCCTCAACTATACCGAAAAAATTTTTGTTTTGTTTCGCTAGTGCACTCGACAAAATATCAGTTATCACGACTTTTTTTTAGATATTTTGAGGCGCTAGTTTCCGAATTAGGAGGACCTTAATGTCGAAAAATCAATATTTTTTTCTTATGAATATTTTCAAACGCCTTTATCAATCCAGGCAAAAGAGCATTTTAGGCATTTTTGTTCCATGGACTCCTTTGAAAACAAATTTTTGTTAGGTTTGTTACAAAACCGCATTACTTAATTTTTTGAAAATGCTGATCTTGAAATTTTTAATTGTGACTAAAATATTACGGTACATACTTTACCATATGCGATATACGCTCTAAAAATTTCAGGATGTGTCGCTCACCGGGAGCAAAGTTATTCTGGATAAAGTATAAAAATCCAATGCTTCTGCCTTTTTCAGGAATTTAAAGTGGCTTGTAGATATCTAGGAATACTTCATAGCGAAAAAATTGGCATAACCTTCTTTGTTCAAAGGCCTTCAAGGAAAAGTGGGTTGCACCAATCGCATTAAAATTAATAATTAGTTTTACCCCCTTCCTGTTGACCAATCGATCTGAGATTTGGTAACCACCTTTACTTTTGATGACAAAACAATTTTGCAAGTAGGAAATAGTGCTGTGAAACACCCATAGAAAACTATATTTAATTTTACCTTGTTCATCTCGACTGATGTATCTGAAATTTTGTAGATCCCTTTATTTTTGATGACAATAGAAATTTTGGTTATAAAAGTGGGCTGCAACCAGGCTCATAAATCAGTATTTAGTTTTACCATCTTCCTTTTGACCGATTGATTTGAAATTTGGTAAACACCTTTACTTTTCGATTTTCTATAGTAAACCGCTCATATAATTAAATTCTTGTTGATGTATATTTTCAATAACTTAAAGCCGTCACTATGATCGAACAACATCGCAGAACGATAATTATTATATTTACTTAGGTTACGCTACGACCCATGATTTTCTTTTAGTCTGACCAATGCAGTATATTAGTGAGAAAATTAGTTGGCTACTAAGACCAGGAACAACCTAATTATTTCTAACTTTTTTTGCATTATGTGTGTGCAATGTACACACTGTACATCATTACTATGTTTCGTTACAATAAAATCGATTGACCTAAATATTTTTTTATTTATTTATTTTATTTTACTATACACATCATTTTAATATTGGATTAGTAGTTCAGAAGATACAGTTGTATTACTAGTATCTTTGCATTGCGCGCAATGTTAGCTTTGACTCATTCTGTCATATAACAATTCTAAAAACAATACAGCTCCGAGTTTTTGAATTAACAAATTGACACAGCTCATGTGCATAGTAATCGACATACCTAAAATAGTATGTTGGCGAAGTGTATAACAATTTCCCTTCATCTCTTTTTGTCATATTTCACTTCAACCACATATAAGATATTAATACTAATTTGTTGTTCTTGTTGTGTATTTTCGTTTTGTTTATGTGTTTGATGTTATCTTTTCCGTCACTTGTTTGATGTCATGTCAAAATATGTTTTCCATAATTTATGACACTTGACGACATCTTGGTCGCTGAGTTGTTTTATGCAAATGAAGGTGAAATAATAACAAAAATGAAGTGGTTGAAAAACAAAAATTCAAAAACTCTGATGCTTGTGTTTTGGTTTAATGTGTGTGGTCTGGTCTTGTCTGAACGATAGGACATTGAAAGAAACATAAAAAACGTTTGACTAAAAATCAATTTCACAGTATTTAAGTCAATTAAATTTGAGTATGAGAGCACATAGACCTTCATTGATGAAGGTAGTATATATATTTTGAAATTTATAGTAAAACTTGGATAAATATTTTGCTGCGAGCTTAATGTGGGTATCGAAGTGAATTCAAGCAATATAATTAAGTATGATTAGGTTCTGTTTTTGTATTATTGTTATTCTTATAACAATTATGGGAAAAATATGTAATATGGAATATTGGCTAATATCCTGTCCGTATATATGTTTTTGGCTATCGAAACTTTAATTTTTTTTGTAGTATGATAAAAGACATGAGAAACATTTTAGTGCAATTTTTGAGAAAATAAATTATTGAGGTGGAAATTTAAAAACATCTTATATTTAGGACTCTATTGTTTTATAATCTACTAATACTACACTTTCCCACAGTACATATTACACTTAAGCAGGCGTCTTCAACATTTTATTCCGTGTTCCGATTTCCTTAACAAAGGACTTTGAGGTTTTTAGGAATAAATTTAAAATTTTTTTGCTGATACAATTTTTGTCAAACAATTTTAATATTGTCATTACATAAAGTATCAATCACTACTGCTTCATGCAATTATTTTAACAAAAGCAAAAAACGATACAAAGGATCCACTTAGAAAATTTTTTTGGGAAAAATATATATATTGAAGACTTGAACATATCGAACTTTGATTATTCTAACTTTATTAGTCAAATAAAAGAAAAGTTTAATTTTAGTAAAACTTTTTCATAAATTTGCTACATATACATATATGTGAGCTGCTTCAGCTTCGTTTTCTTCTATTCTAAGTAGGGGTAACTACCCCGAAACAACGTCCGCTATACAACAAGAGTCTTACTAAGTTATATTATGTGATAGTGAAAAAGTGGTACAATGTCGACATTGCTGTTGGAAAGAAGTTTATCTAATCTAAGCCACAAAAAGGAAAACTAAAAGATTTACAATATATCCCGTTATAACATGTTACCTTAAAAAGAGTCAATAAAAAACGAATAACTTTTATAAAAATTTTCTTTTGCCTGTAGAACTATTTTCCTGTAGAACTATGTAGATGTGAATATTCACTTAACTTCCGTAAGTAAATGTAAACATACATACATGGAGAAAACCTAGGTTGTTATTATTAAAGCTCTTAGTTTACTAAATCCCCAAAATTAAATTTATAATTGAGGGACTAAGAAACAAAGGACTACAAGCGCCAAAAAAATAAATTCGGATTTATCAATCTACAAAGGGTTTTGTTCCTATGCTCTTCATACTGAATACACAATGGTTCCAATATTCACATACATTTTCAGGTTAATATTATTCATAAGGTTTAGCGAAGCTTTCATTACATACCTGAGCTTATTACAGTCAATTATTAATATCAATTTTTGTTACACATTTCACAAAATCAAAATATTTGGAGCATAAATCAGGCATTTCTAAACGGATAGTTCTATCAGAAAAAAATAAAAAATAAAATTCACACGGGGATAGCAAAGAAATATTTCTATTTATGTTTTAAATAGCACCTCTCTTATCTGCTCAGTCGTGGAGCTATGAAGTATCAATATGTCACTTCGGCCACGTAGAATTTTACTGCTTCCAATTTTTTGTTTCCTATCCAATTTCAAAACTTTTTTGCTGTATTACAGCTAGTAATAAGATCTAAAATATATGTGTTCAATTGTATATTTATCTCTCATAGTTAATGAGTTATGCTTAATCGAAAATTGATATTTCTCTATTTTCCAGATATTCAATTCATATATCATCCATCAGGAGTAATTAGTCGTGATCCCAAGAACGTATGCTTGGGGTTGTAGTCACCAGCGGCCGAAAAGCGTGGTTGTACTGATTCAAAAAAATGTACCACTTTCACTTTCTGCAATAGAAACCCTGGGTGGAGAGTAAATTGAGGAAATCACCCAGTTTTGAAGAGCATTTTCAACCCAGATACTTATTGCTTGACTATAAAAAAATAGAGGAAATGTGTGCTCCAAATAGCGGTACTACGACACCTAGTGAATCTTTTGTGTCATAGATATATAAACTAATTCAAACTTTACATGACTCTCATTGTAAGAGTCAGCGCAAAGGTGGGAGAAGCCCGCCTAATATCATCCGAATACAGAACCTCAGAATAGAAACACACCTTCTACTATTACATAAGATAATACACAGATAATGTGTGTCGTTGTCTCGTCCTCTTCCAAACATAAACGGCACAAGGATGAACGAACTTGCTTGTTTTTCCACAGATGATAGTTCAGTCCAAAGTAACTAGAGTGAAAACGGGTAACAAGCCGTAAATCACTCCTGTTGAAATTCAGGATGCCACCTTATGAAAATGGCTGCAGCAATGTTTTGGCTTCCCTTAAAGCAGAAGCAGCCAGACACATTTCGTTTGCGGGTTATATTTAATTTCCTTTGATCAAGGACTTTACAGTCGACTAGCTTACGCTACAAAAGTTCTCTGGGCCAATAAGAGGCACAGCAGAGGCCCTTCTGGCCAATTCGTTCGCCTCGTCGTAACCCGGATTACTACTGTGGCCAGGTATGCAGTAAATGGAAACCCTGTTCCGTATCGGTAGCTCCTGTAGTGAGTCAAATCACTCTAAAACAAGCTTAGAACGGAATTCCCATGAAAGGAGGGACTTAAGAGCTGCCTGACTACCGGAGAAAATAGCTATACGCGCGCCCTTAATTCCACTACTTAAATTAATATGAACACACTTGGTGATCACCAGTATCACGTCTTGATACTGGTGATCACCATAGACAACACTGCCAACCGCATCTTCCGTTTTGGATCCATCCGTAGACTAGCGTAAGCTTCTGGAAGCCATAGTCGGATCGTTTTCTTTCCACGTTGCTCTATGCGGAGTTGTGATATTGATTCTTCTGTCGAACCTAAGTTGACAGTTTATCCTGTCACTAGGATAAACTGTCAACTTAGGTACCACAATTTAGCAGCTCTCTGCAGGGCATAGTACTAAGAATAGATGAGTTCCCGTTGCCAACATAACGGGCAGAGTTCCCGAGACCCATGCTACATATAAGCAGCCATTGCCGCAGGGGATTGTATAAAGATTTATATGGGTGTTAATGCAATCAAGGCCTCAATGGCCAAGGTTGGACATGACCTCATTGCGCCGTAGTCTTGTCATAATAGTGCACAAATCATCATTCATGATGTCTGAGAGAGCGTTGCCGAATTTGACGGCTGCCATCACACCCAGGTCATCGGCATACCCTATAACTTCATGTCGTTGTCCACTTAGAATAAGGAGTGGTTCATCTATCAGCACTGACCAAAGGAGTGGTGATAAAACACCAACTTTGGTAAACCCTTTGACTACATTAATAGTAACCATATCGTTACGCTTTGCGGCACTTATGTCCCTGCTCTCAAGCATAGAGCTGATACATCTCACAGAAGCGTGGCCAAGACCTTTTTGCCTGAGGGAGAAGTCTATTGAATCATTATTTGTGTTCGGAGATCGTCTTGAGTTGCTACCCAAACTGATTGACATCACTTAACTATTTTATTACATTTACATTTACTTTCGTTATTTTATTGGTCTGGCAGCGCCAGCTTTTTTCTTGATTTTGCTTGGTATTATTACTTTGTTATATCTTAGCATACAGTCCTTTTTGCTTACAAATAAATTAAATGTTCAGAGAATTATTAAAGTTCAAAATTACTGAGTTGATTTATTGGTTCATATTTTTTGGTCCTTACTGAGCCGGATATAAGATCTGCAAGGAGTAACACACATTATCCTGGAGAATCATTTCATAAACAATTATTTAATTTCTGTGAGAATTGGACGCGTATTTCCGTAATATACATACATATTAGATCATACAAGAGGAAGGTGGAAGTTGCACGACGGATTTTTCAAATATTGCAATAATTGCGCTTTCGACAATATTCAATTGTATTATCGATAGAAAGAGGAGTACATTGTGTTCCACACACCGAATTCATACATACACGTATACAAGTATACAAGCAGCAACAAGCATACATAACACCGGTTAATTCAAATTTTAGTGTTGGTAAACGGAGGGAAACAATAAACTAATTTACGAGATGGGAGAAATTGATAAACTAAAACGACAACGACAATCATTAAGATCGGCCATATCAAGAATCTATAATTTCTGTGTCGGTGAGAATGCAGGGGAAGAAGGTGTAAAAGTTCGTGCTGTTAGAGCAGACGAGTTATTCAGTGATTTCGAAAATGTGCAACGGGATATAGAGCAACTTACAATAGAGGATAAACTCCCCGAAGTGGAAAAGTACAGAAGTGAATTGGAACATAAATATTTTACAGTCAAGAGCATTCATTTACGATTGAATGACGATTCTAGTAGTAATAGAACGATTATTAGTGGTCAGGTTTCAACGGCAGCTGAATTGCCCGCTGCTATAGGTGCTTTAATAGATCACCAGAGTACACTGGGAAATCTTTTGGGACGTTTTATTGAAACTAGTCGGGCCGAGCAGAATTTGACACCAGATCAAAGTAGCAATGTCGCACAATGTGAATTGCGTTTGCCTAGAATTCAGATTCCCGACTTTGATGGGAGCAGTCTAGATTGGATTCGTTTTCGAGACTTGTTTAAAGCAATGGTACATTCGAAAACCACAATTTCAGCGGTCGAGAAATTTGAATACCTGCAAACAAAATTAAAAGGTGAAGCCCTTTCATTGATCAAACATTTACAGCTGTCAAATGAGAATTATCAGATTGCTTGGCAAATAATAGAAAAGCGTTACGACAATTCTGATAAAGTTAAAAAGACATATTTGGAACTATTGATAGACCAACCGCGATTGAAAACAACATTTAATGAAATGAGACAATTTTTTAACAACGTAAATGAGAGTTTTAATGCATTGAAGGTTCTTGGGGAACCCGTAGAGCAGTGGAATTCAATTCTGCTGTATATCTTAGAAAAGAAACTCAACGATGAAACCGCTACATTGTGGTTCACCAACATTTGTAAGCTTTTTAGATTTTGTAGAAAGGAGAGTTTCTGAACTCGAAAATACCCAAAAGAATGAAGTAAGAAAACGAAACCAAACGCGCATATTCGCTACAACGTTTCAGACATGTCCCATTTGTGATGAAGAACATTTACTATTTAATTGCAATTCATTCAAGGAATTGCACATTGAGAAACGCAGGGAACTCGTTCGTCAACACAATATTTGTTACAATTGTCTACAACCAAATCATAAGGCATCAGAATGTAAACGATCGTCATGCAAAATATGTAACCGAAAGCATAATACATTATTGCACATTCCAACAACAGCGATTGATCAGCAACAAATACAACCAACTACATCTGGTGAGTCCGTAACTTCATGCGTAGGTATTCATTATACACAACAAAGTTATAGTTCGCACGTTCTACTGCCATCAGCAAACATAATGGTTCGTGACAAGTTTGGTGTACCCCAGAAATGCCGCGCTATGCTGGATAGTTGCTCTCAAAGAACCCTTATATCGGAATCTTGTATTCAACTCTTGCAAATTGCTCGTGGTTATGACAGAACAATTGTAAAGGCAGCTGGTGATGTTGGAAGTTGTCGCACAAGAGGCAAGGCTCAAATTCAGATATGTGCAGCTAGAAAGGTAATAACCACTAATGCTCTTTGTTTATCAAGGCTAACAAAACTATTACCCTGCCATGAAGTAAATGACGAAAACCTAAAGTATTTCGACAAATTAAACTTAGCCGATGCATCCTATCGCAAACCTGGCAATATTGACATAATTATTGGAGCAGATATTTATATAGACTGTTGTTTAGAAGAAATTATCAAACATCCAAGCGGACACCCAGCTGCAATCAAAACTATCTTCGGATGGGTCATTATTGGGAAAACATCAATACCATCAGACTCATTAATAATATCTGCTGAGGAGCTGTAGGTAAAAATTATGCATTTAACACCTGAAGAGCAACAAGCTGAGGAACATTATAAAGAACATGTACAAAGAAACAGTGATAGTCGATATATTGTTAAACTGCCATTGAAAGAAAACAAAATTAATGCAGGTGAGTCTAAGTCAAATGCTTTAAAAAGACTTTATGCTATGGAAAGAAAGTTCAAAAATGATGAGCATCTTCATGCTGAATATACTAAATACATGAACACATATTTAGATTTGGGACACATGGAGGCAGCAACCAACGTACCTACAACCGGATTATGTTTCTTGCCACACCATGCCGTAATGAAACCATCAAGTGCCACCACAAAACTGTGTGTCGTTTATGACGCGTCCTGCAAAACTTCGAACGGCTTGTCTTTGAATGATAACTTGTTGGTTGGTCCAGTAATACAGAATGATATTTTCGATATCATAACTAAGTTTCGCTTGTATCAAATTGGGTTTACGTCTGATATAGAGAAAATGTACAGACAAATCTTGGTACACCATGATGATCAATCGTTACAGCGCATTGTATGGAGGGACTCAGCCACGCAACAACCGATGGAATATAATTTAAAAACTGTCACATATGGAACCTCCGCAGCGCCATTTCTTGCAACAAGAACTCTGCAACAAATTTCTGACGATTATGCTGATTCACATCCAATTGCTGCAGAGGCTATCAAACAAAATTTTTACGTTGACGATTTTATATACTGTACAACAGATGTCAAGCAAGCTATTGAACTCAAGAATCAGATTTCTCACATTCTTTCATGTTCTGGTTTACATTTACGTAAATGGGCGTCAAATTCATCGCAAGTTTTGGACACGATTGATATTAAAGATCGAGAATCAAATATAGTAAAGTTAGTAGATGAGTCCCAAACCGTAAACACCCTGGGGTTGTTATGGGACACCGAAACCGACACATTCAAGTATAAGGTAAATATCTGTGACGTACCCAACCATATGACAAAGCGTATGATTCTCTCAGATATAGCTCGTATATATGATCCAATGGGATGGCTTTCCCCAATTGTTGCTTATATGAAAATTTATATACAGAAACTTTGATTGGATGGTCAGGGATGGGATGACATTTTGCCCATACAACTGTACAATCAGTGGATACAATTTTATCGACGAATTAGTGAAATTTCAGAATTAAAGATACAAAGATGGTTAGAGTTTGGAAATGAAACTGATGTTGAGCTACACGGGTTTTCAGATTCATCCGAATCGGCTTACGCGGCGGCTGTATATCTTAAGGTAAAGAGATCAGACGGTACAATTCACACAAATTTGGTTGCAGCGAAAACCCGAGTGGCACCAGTGAAACAGGTGTCACTACCACGCTTGGAACTATGTGCTGCCACATTAATGGTCAGATTGATGTCAAGGGTTAAGAATGCATTCAATATACAAAACGCCATCGTGTATGGCTGGACGGATATCCGATCATCCTCGCAGATGGAAAACTTTTATTGCAAACAGAACGTCTCAGATAATTAACGAAATTCCAGCGCAGTTTTGGCGCCATATCCCATCTCAACAGAATCCGGCTGATTTGGCCACTAGAGGTATTATGCCGTCTGATAGCATTGGCAATAAATTGTGGTGGTATGGGCCAAAAATCTTAACGCAATCACCAAGTGAATACAATCGCCTCCGTCCTGACATTCTTTGAAACATTAATCTTGAAAAACGGAAAGAAATTATTGTCAACACAATGATCGAATCTGAAGTCGATATCAGCTGTAGGTATTCTGAGTTTGGAAAATTAAGTCGCATAGTCGCCTTAATTTTTAGATTTACTAATAATTGCAAAAATAAGCATTCGAAATCAACGGGTGTCTTGAAATCAACTGAAATAGAGAACGCCCATAGCATATTAGTGAGAAAGTCTCAAATATCATCATTTTCATCTGAAATTACACTGCTTTTAGCAAATGAGCAGTTACCTTCCACAAACAAATTGTCATCACTTAACCCATTTATTGACAACCAAGGAATTATGAGGGTTGGAGGTCGAATAGCTAACTCCAAAGTTACCTTTGATCAGAAACACCCGGTAATTTTGGATAGGAACCATAACTTAACAATATTAATTGTGAACTTTTACCACGTAAAACATATGCATGCTGGCCAAAGACAACTGCAATATATTTTAGGTTTAAAATATTGGATCCCTGCTGTGATTTACCTAATTAAACAATGCATTTATAAATGTGTTTCATGTATGCGACAACGAGCTAAGCCATTCCAGCAGCAGATGGGCAATTTACTATTACATCGTTTAGAAGCTGGGTGCGTATTCATCAACATTGGGATAGACTATGCTGGAGCAATTAAAATACGGTCCTGGAAAGGCCGTGGCTCCAAGTTATACAAGTGTTGGTTGGCTGTTTTCGTGTGTCTAGTGTCCAAAGCCATACACATCGAATTAGTGACTGAATTATCTACGTCCGCATTTATTGCGGCACTAAGAAGATTTGTTGCCAGACGAGGAAAGCCAAATCATATCTACAGTGATAATGGTACTAATTGTGTGGGGTGCAACCAGTATTTCAAAGATTTGTACCAATTTCTCAATTCGACACACACACAAGATGACATCGTTGGCGAATTAAATCAACAACAGATTGAATGGCACTTTTCCTCACCATCGGGACCACATTTTGGCGGTATCTGGGAGGCCGGAGTGAAGTCCATCAAATATCATTTACGCCGAGTTCTAAAGGATGCCACCACAACATATGAAGAAATGTCTACAGTATTATGTCAAATTGAAGAATGTTTGAATTCGCGCCCTCTCTGCTGCCGTTTCGATGGGGATGTAGACCCATTAACACCTGCACATTTTATTATAATGCGTGCTATGTTGGCAATACCTTGCGAAGATGCTACAAATACGAAAGAGAGCATACTCAACCGTTGGCAGTATCTTCAACGATTGGTGCAGCAGTTTTGGAAGAAGTGGTCCCTAGAATATATCTCACAACTGCAGCAACGTCCTAAATGGAAACAAAAATTGGAAACTATTCACATTGGAGACGTTGTTTTATTAAGGCTGACAACGTTCCTCCCACTCAATGGCCAATTGGGCGAATATCAACACTACATCCTGGAGCTGATGGGCTTGTGCGAGTCGTCTCAGTGACTACAGCAAAGGGAACCTTGAAGAGACCAATAGTTAAACTATGTCCACTATTTAAGGATGATTGAAAGCTGAGCTTTCAAGGTTGGCCGGGATGTTCGGAGATCGTCTTGAGTTGCAACCCAAACTGATTGTCATCACTTATCTATTTTATTACATTTACATTTACTTTCGTTATGTTATTCGTCTGGCAGCGCCAGCTTTTTTCTTGATTTTGCTTTGGTATTATTACTTTGTTATATATTAACATACAGTCCTTTTTGCATACAAATATATTAAATGTTCAGAGAATTATTAAAGTTCAAAATTACTGAGTTGATTTATTGGTTCAATTTGTATTATCAAATGCGCCATCAATGTCTCAAAAGGCACACAAAGCGACTTCCCCCGGCCAATGAGCCCTCTCAATATTTGTAATAAGATTATGTAGAGCAAGTTCAGTCGATTTACTCTTAGCATATGCATATTGATTTACATGCAAAAAGGATGTTAAGCTAATTGCGTTTTCAGCAAAAAGGATGTTATGTGAATTAGTCTGAATGATTTGGTAAAGTAAAGTTGGACCTAAATAGGGCAGTTAGGGCAAAAAGTAGTGTAATAGTGCACCTTTGTAAGAGTGCTGGAAAGATACCATCCCCGCTAGAAGCATTAAAAGGCAGAAAAGAGCCAATAGAACTTTTTATTATATCCGTATTGAAAATGGGATTTTGAGAATTTAAAAGATTCTCAATAGAAAACAGGGGGCCATTCGTCGACTCATCATCACTTTGAACCTTATAAATCGAGTCAGTAAAATGCACACTATGTAACAGTTCCAGTGTCTTTCTGCGGTTCTTGGTATATGTACCATCAGTCTTTTTTAGAGAGCTTATATCACTAACTTGAGAGCGAGAGAAAGCCTTATACAATCTCGCTGTTGTTGGAGTATTCTCGATGTCTTCGCAAAATTTTCTCCAGGATTCCATTTTGGATGTCCTTATTTCTTTATTGTAATCGGTTAGATACCATCTGTACTCCAGGATTCCATTTTGGATCTCCTTATTTCCTTATTGTAATCGGTTAGATACCATCTGTACTCTTCCCAGTTACCAAAACTCTTTGAGGTATTAAAAAGCTTTCTAACTTTCTTCCTCACGCCATCAAGGTCACTTCATCGCAGCACCTTTAATGGCGTTTTATGGCTTCTTAAACTACTCTTTGATGTAATGAGGATATATCGACCTGATCAAGCTGATCTGCTGCTATCTCTAGTTTCTCCACAGAGGTAATATCAGAAGTTAGCAGATGGGCCACCTTAAAATCGAACCTTATGGAACGATGATCCGACAGGGAGACCTCGTCAGACACCTTCCAATTAGTCATATAGTTTGAAATTGATTACCTAGAAGGATGATATCTAATACTAGATAATAATCTTCCTTAATGGTATTCAAAAAATTGGCTCCGAGCCTCTATTTAAAATCTCTATACCGTCACAGCCTAGAAACTCTAAAAGAACTTCGCCCCTCCAATTGATGTCACTACACGATGTGATGAGCAATAGCGTCACAAAATAAAATTTGTATGTAAGGTCTAAGCTTTCGTAGTCAATTTACATATACTTGGTACTGAGCATCAATGCCTATAAATTACTTTTTTTTTAATTGACTCGGTATTTCGAGATTTTCCGTTATATAGAAAAAAGAGGATGCTGGATCACATAATTTTAGTTAACTCAAGAACTAGTTCTTCGATTAAATTAATAAAAATACAAGGATCGGAATCAAAATAATCTATAATTACGTCCTAATTATTTTTTAGCTGTCTTATAGTTTCGCAGATATTCAGAAAGTTAAATAAAAAATTAATTTCAAAAAATCCCAGCATTGAGAATATCGATGATATTCCACTCTGGTAAGACTGAAATGAAAAAGCTTAGAATAGTTGAACATTCTAAGAGAAAGACAGTTAGTGAAGTTCCGAACATTTAGAAAAGCTAATTAATAGGTGCGACTCGCCACAAGACGGCGACAGTCTGTTAATTGAGCTTACTAAAATTAGCAGGATTTTCGCTTCAGTGTTGTTGCCACTGTCAGTGGTGGTGTAGGTAAAGGACTCTGCCGAGTAGACTTGGTGGTCACGAAACAGCTGTCAGTTCAACCCTCCGTACATCCAAATTTTTCTTTGAATGTTCAATATTCTCATGCTTTAGAATTAGTTTCTTAAATAAAAAATAATTTGATCGAAAGAATAAATTAAAAATGAACTTAAGCCAAACTAATTAAATAAATTTGGATTTAAACCATACAGTTCTCAATTATTAAGTTATTTAAATATTTTAAACTGACTTAGAAAAATTAATAAAAGCTGTTAATAAAAACGTTTTGTGCGGGATTTCCTATTATATTTTAGTTCATGGCAATCTCTTTGTAAGTTCCAGCAGTCGTCTGCCATCATATGGCGATCCCATTAGTATTGATATATTTCCGCTATGGTTTTGATATCTTGGTGGTATCGTTCAAAAGAGTGTGCAATATTTCCGTTCCGGGAACTCCCGTTAAAAATTCTACTGATAAGCCACTTAATTGAGATACATGGATTGTATTTGGATAAATTCAGAACTTATGAAATGGTTTTAATAAATTTTAGCTCATTTTATTTATAACATACGAAGTTGTCACAATTAAGAATAATATTTAAAGTTTTCTACGGTTTAATGAGTTTTTAAAAAAATTCAAATTTCTTTGAAAAAATTTATTTTTTGATAAAACGTTCTGAATATCTCTGAATCTATAAGACTGTTAAAAAATTAATAAGGACGTAATTTAAAGGTTTTTTTATTTTCGATCTTTTTGTGTTTTCCTTTATTTTGATCGAAGAAATAATTCTCGAGTAAATGCGTTTTATGTGATTCAGCATCCTCTTTTTTCTTTACAACAGAAAATCTGGAGATACAGAGTAAATTCAAAAAAAAATAATTTATAGGCGTTGGAGTTTAGAATGATATGTACTCGAATTGACTAAGAATACACGAGCCTCACAAATCGTGTTGAACTGTGTAATTATTGTTATGGCAATACCTTACCAGTTCCGTAATTTCCGTAGGTGGAATAGCTAAATCAGCTGAAAAATATTCTGACTCAAGGACTACTTCTCTAGGCTCTTGTTCTGTTGTGATCGCTATAACAGCCGACACCAAGTACCTTCGGGGAAATTTCAACTTTGGGAAGATTAAACCTTGTTGTATTATCTGTTTATCGGTCTCAGCGTTGTAGAATAAATAACTTCTTACTAAAAATGGGAAGAATTTTCGAAGAACTGGGAGCTGGTCAGACGCTACTTGTTGGAGATATAAATATAGATTTGTTGCTATCAAATAGGACCCAAAAACTAGTGGTGAATCTCTTTCACGATTTGGATTTGCATTCTTGTAAAGAACATGTTACTAAACCAGCTAGTAAAACTTGAATCGACTAGATATTTAGTAGTTTTTACGATAAAGTCTTTGTACATAGCCACGAAAATAATCTTTCTGATCATAACTTTCTTAGTTGTGGCGTTTATTTAAACGTTCAAATAACAGAAAATATAAGGGAGCACAAGAATAGAATAACTACAATAAATTTGATTTGATTTTGGATAACACATTGGGCTAAGTACGTGGCAGATCCACTTCTTATATGATATATGTGAGAGATATATGTGAGAGATATATGCAATTTCTAACTTCTGCTGCTTTGGAAAGAGACTTTGTCGGTACTATTTAATATGAGTTTTAAAGTGGCTCCTTGGATGACTAAGAGCCTATACTGTTTAATATGCTATAAAAATAAACTTTTAAAAGCAAGAAGAAAAAATAAGGATCTAGTATTGGTAGTCTAGTATTGGTGAATAAATAAAAAGGAACAGTAAAGTTATAAAAATTTGCTATAAAAAACTTACAGATGATTACTAATTACACAAGCTGAAATCTTTTCGAACCGATGTTAAAGAAAATATGGAATTTTTAAAACAAAGAGCTTGGTCGATGCAATAAGCCTATAACTGAAATAATTGGAGATGATGGTCAAAGTATTTTAGAAGACAGTGTTAAAGCTAATGATCTGACTGTATATTTTGCTTACTGTAGCCATAAATTATAAAGCAGCATTAAATGCTATCCCAATGATGATATTGATATGTTTGGAACTTTAATACCAGAACGCGGTTCTTGAAATTTAACAGAAGTATGCCAAGGTGATATTGAGAATGTAATTGACTCACTGAAGAAAAAGAAAGATGCTGGATACGACAATATAACTATTAATATGTTGCTTATCAGAAAATCAGTAATTTCTTATATACTAAAAAAATATGTAATGATATGATTAAGACTCACAAATATCCTGATATCTTAAAGGGTACACAAATTCGTTCCCATACCTAAAAAATATGCCTCAAAATATATATGGCTGACTTTCGTCTAGTGTCGGTATTATCTATCATTGACAAAATTTTTGAAAAAAAATAATATCAGACCAATTGTCACTATATCTCCAAGGAAGGAATATATTGTACAAAAATCAATATGGTTTCACAAAGTGTTCTGGTACAGAAGAAGCCTTAGTTTATGTTATAGAATATATTTGTGGTGGAATCGATGAAGGGTATAGGGGTGTTGCCGGAATATTTTCAAAAGCTTTTGATTTAGTTCAGCATGATATTTTACCAATAAAAATAAGAGTTGAAAAATTGGAATAAAGAATCAGAAGGTGAAATTTGTTCGGCTTACCATATTAATAAAAGGAATAGGACTCACATTCTATTTCCTCATAAAATTTGGTTAAATAGCTGATGTTTCATTAATACTAGTATCCACGATCAAACGTGGTAAAAAGCGAACAAAGGACGCTGATGATTACAGCGTAGCGGCTGTCGAAATTAGTAGTACTACTCCGTTCTGCTAGTCTGATTAGATATTCTAATATTCCACTCTTAAAAATAATTTGAATTTACATTAATTCAATTATTGTGCACTTAAGCCAAATAATAATAACTTCCGACTTATACATGATATTTTAATTCAAAAAATTTTAAAATATTGGAGTTGCTAACGAAACAATACTACTTTTAATTACTATCTTCAAAACAGACTTCAGTTTGTTCAGATTGGGAACTCGAAGAGCAGCGTCCTACCAGTAAAATATGGCGTTCCTCAGGGGAGTGTCCCAGGACCGTTACTATTCAAAATATATGCAAACGATTCATCAACTTTCATGATAACTTAATTATTCATCGCACAGGGGTGGCACAGGGTGGCTGAAATTCCTTTGGCGTAGTGCAATTTTTCCTGTAGTATCTGTATTGTGCTTACACTTCTTCTGTGTCGTTAGAAGAGGTAGCAACTACCCTTGACGATGATTTTCACAATGCTTACCCATTAAGTTGTATAATTATTGCGGCAAGCGGGATCGAAAATGAGTCCTGAATAGTAGTGGTCTGCTTCGAAATTCCTCAATACATGTATAGCAATGCTACAGGATGACAACAAAGTCCCTTTCAAAATTGATCAAATCAAAAACTATACGCTACAAGTACATTCACAATTAAAATAAGGGGCCAACTATAGTGAATACAGGACTTTAAAGAAATTATCTAGTCGGCATAACATTTTCTAATTTATTATCTAGCTTTTTCAAAGTGTGAATGGAGTTATTTTGTTGCGGACATGATCCATTTTAGTCTTATCGACTGCGAAAACAAATTAAAATTATTCAAAGCTCTGAGTTTTTCTAATTTATATTGGATTTTGGATACCTTTAATGAAAGAGTACAACAACTGTATTTATTATGCGACTTTGAAATTGGTCTACTTATTTCAACCCAACCTGAACGATCCTTACCTTCCAGTAAGAAAATAGAGGAATATCACAATTAGATCAAAACCAGCAGTTTTTTATTCTTTTAAAGCTAAGATCTTTTGTACTGAGCAGTACCATAATATGCAGTACCACATATGTATATATAAATAAGTATGTCTAATTAGATAAAGTAAGATATCTTTATTTATTGAATGACCAATAATTGTTTAACCTTCCTATACTCATGCATACGGTTTGTGTGACCGACTTATAGTATTGTCATTTTTCTCTTATGAAAGTAGAGCACGATCGTATTGTAGTTTCGGTTAGCTTCATCATTCTCAATGCACTTCAATTAAGTGCCGTTAAAAAGTTTGTGCGAGACTGACTTGAGTATTGGCGTAACAGTTTTTCATAGGTTATATTTTGAACATATATTTTAATTTTGTGTTATTTTTAGACTTAGTTTATGTATTTTTAATTGCCTGTGTTATATTTTGGTTTGTTTGGTTTTAATAGAAATATATTTTTTTGATTTTTTTTATCGCTAAGAATTTAACCATATCTTACAATGATTGCCATGAAAGACTATTATTCATATACAAAAAAGAATTTTTCTTTAAAACTTAAGCTTCTATTACTAACAACATACATATCTAAAACTAAATGGAGTTTTATTAAAACTTTTTTAAACTAATATAAGTTTTGTAGGCTCTACAAACATCGGTTTGACAGACCGTGAGCGAGTATACGCGTTTCATATTTTGACGTGAGTATAGGAAGCTTAAGCTTAAATTTCGTTTAATTAAATAATAAATATAACAACTTGGCTGCAAACTCTTTTGTAGGAAATTTAAATAAAGAGTTCACCACACTGAATTTTAGTTTACACAAAAGTAGCCGATATTACTATTTTGGATATACTAAAGTTGCAAGCTTACCTAATTTTTTTTAATAAATTTCTTATAAACTTTGTAACGAAACATTTGTTGATCTGATCACAGAAATATTAAACAAAGTTGGCCTTTATAAATTTTGAATTTCCAAGTATCAAAATGCAAATTAAAACTGACCAGATTAAGAAATGAACAAGTAAAAATGATATATTCGGCTATGTCGAATCTTATATACCCTGCACCAATAACCATTCTGGGCCAGTCCTAACGGGCGTTTGAAAACGCATTATACCACTATTTTTAAATAAATTTGCGATTTTTAATCAGGTTAGATGATTTAAAGGCCTATATTCATCTTCCTCATTTCTATAACTAAAAACAATGCTCTTTATTTAACATCATGTAATGTTAACGTGACCAGAAGGTTTTTGCCAAAAGCGGAACAAGAACATTTGAAAAGCGGGATTCCGAAAAAATGACCAAAAAAGCGGGATTTTATAAAATTTATTATGGAAAGCCGGATGTTGTAAATACACTGATAATAATACATGATTTTTTTTTATAAATGTATGCAACTACACAGTTCCATATCGTTAGCTGAAATGCGAAATAGCGTAAATAACGAAAAATTTTAAGTCGCATTTTCAATTATCAATTATTACGTCGAAGCGCCCTAAAAAATTTCAAACTGTTATCATAAAAATCAATCGCATTAAAAATGAAAATGAAGAGACTTTGTTTCAGCCACTTAAAGTATTTTATTTAGTCTTCTTCTCTCCTATAAAATTAAAAATAGTGTAATTATGTGATTTTGTATTTCAGCTAACGATATGTTCTTAGGAAATTCATTGAGTTACAGGCCATAACATTTAAAAATGTGCGTTTTTAGATGTTTTTTAAAAATTGATCAGTTTTATGAAACAAAAATTTTATAAATTGCTTTAAGCCTAAAAATAATTTTGTCTTTAGCACATGAAACATGAAGTCGTTAGGACCCGACAAAAATAAGGAAGTGTATGTCAATGAGTCAAAAAATCCGAAGTCAGCTTTTATAAAATTCATTTTATAGTCAAAAGAATATTTTTGATCAAAAACAGTTCTGTTTTTTCACTTAATGTCTTGTAACTTTGCTCTATTTTGTCGGTTCTTAAGCATTTTATATATCATGTGTTCGGCACCAAATTAGTGTCAACTTTGGGCTTTGAAGGCTTTTTCTGGATTATCGTTTCATCTTAATAGAAAAATAAATAAATTGAAGGTATCAATGTTAGTCGAACTCTATGTTAAGTCGTTCAATTTAAGTTTTGCAATAATCAAAAATTTTCAATAGTACGTGCCTTACTTGACTTCACTACCCTCACACTGTGAAAGGTATAACAAGAGCTCTGTAAGTCTGTAATTAGCATGGTGTTCAGTCAACGCTTATACAGTCTTTTATACAGTCTTATACATGCTTTTAAATAAAACTACCTTTTCAATAAAAATAATTTGATTGAAGAATTAAATTGAACAAACTTAAGCCTGAATAATTAAGTATCTTTGGATTAGTAATTTTTAAGTATTGAGTTTTGAAGCAAGGTCTAAAAAACACTTTTTTCAATTTTAAGTTCCTTTAACTGAATGAGTTTTTATTCGATCAACGCAAGAAAGATCTACTTTGCTCAGTTGAAACATTTTCGATATTTTGGGAAGAATTGAAATAACAGAACAATATTTTTTAAAACTCCAAAAAGCGAGATAAAGCGTGATAACAATTTTAGGCGGGATCGACCTCTAAAAAGCGGGATAGTCCCGCCTAAAGCGGGATGTCTGGTCAGGTTTTATAATTCCCTAAACGTGCTTGTCATGCCAGTTGAAGACTTTTTAAAATTTTTCAATACTAAATTATTTGAGACAAATCCTGCTTTATTAGTCAAAGCATGAAGTCTGTAGCTTTTCTAGCGTCTTCGGGAAACCGATTTCACGTTTGAAAAGACGGAGAGATGTACATAGTTAATTCGACTTCCCACATTATCAGCACCCGATATATATGTAACTTTTTTTGCTATTATCTTTTTGGCAACACTAGTTTTGACAGCTCACGCACGTTTTGTATCTTGTGTCACTGTCAAACATCTTCAGTTTGGTCTATAATTTAATCATGAATCGTCTTACAAACGAACAACGCTTGCAAATTATTGAATTTTATTACCAAAATGCGTGCTCTGTTAAGTTAGATGAATATCCACTTTTTTATCGAAGAATTGTGTTCAGCGACGAGGCTCATTTCTGGTTGAATGGATACGTGAACAAGCAAAACTGCCGTATTTGGAGTGAAGAGCAGCCAGAAGCATTGCAAGAGCTACCAATGCATCCACAAAAAACAACCGTTTGGTGCGGATTATGGGCTGGCGGCATCATTGGGCCGTATTTCTTCAAAGATGATGCGAATCACAACGTTACTGTGAATGGTGAGCGCTACCGTGCGATGATAACAAACTTTTTTCTGCCCAAAATGGAAGAGCTTGACTTGCATGACATGTGGTTTCAACAAGACGGTGCCACATGCCACACAGCACGCGAAACAATGGACCAATTGAGAGGCGAGTTCGGTGAACAGTTTATTTCACGCTTGGGACCAGTCAATTGGCCGCCCAGATCGTGCGATTTAACGCCTCTACACTATTTTTTGTGGGGCTATGTTAAGGCTAATGTCTATAGCGACAAGCCCGCTTCGATTGACGCACTGGAAGCCAACATTGCCAACATTATTCGTGAGATACCGGCCGAAATGTTGGAAAGAGTATGCCAAAATTGGACTAAGCGGATGGACCATTTGAGGCGCAGCCGCGGCCAACATTTGCATGAAATAATCTTCAAACATTAAATTATATCGACCCAACTATCGATCCAAATAAATATTTCATGCATTTTTCTGAATTTTATGTGTTTTTTTCTTTTTTACTTTCCGATAGTTCTTATAAAATCACCCTTTATATACATTATGTCGCAAATGAATATTGTAAAAATTACAAATGGAATGAAAATCCATACTATTTTTGGTGAAGGGTATCATAAATGAATGAAAACAGAGTGACACCCTTACAAATATAATGTTTTTTATTATTTGCATTATACTTCGAACTTTTTCGATGGACCACACAATATGAAATCATAAAAAATATGCATTTGGCTCCAAATGTTGTATATATGTATGAGTACAAATGTAGATTTCATTTAAATTGAGCTTTTACATTTTTTAGCCTTCCTGTCAGTGCAATAAATCCTTCTTAAAATTTAAAGACACAGCAGGCTGCCATTTGGTGCTCTTCATAAGGGATAAACTATGTTGACGGCGCCAAAGCAACTTTAACTTTTTACTTCTGTTGCATGTAATGATATATTATATGCGGTTTTCACGAATAACGACATATTTCTTTAAAAACATTTTTAAGGAGAGTTAAAACAAGTTGAATTTGCAATTGAGTTTTTTCAAAGGTTTCTGCTAAAACAGTTCATAGTTATGTAAGTATGTATATATATTGAAGGAATTTCATATACAAATATCAAGGAAGAATTAAATTGCAATCAGATCAAAGCAAAGTTGAGAGAAATACATTAATATTTGTATATCATCTTAAATGCTATTTATTACTTGAAAAATTATAAGAAAGTTTAAGAATGTCTGACATAATAATGTATCTGGGCCTGTGCGTGGAGCATACATATCTGGAGAGGTTTGACAAAACTACATAAGTATAATTTTCATAACTTTGAGGAAAGAAAAATTACTGTTAACCGTAGATCGAGCCTTGTAGCAAATATTATACACTTTGTTTTTTGTTTTATTGTTTTATTGTGTTATTTCGTTAAATATATTTGTATATTATCAAAAAACTTTTCTACATTTGCATTTAAAATTTGTAATTATTTTGCACTATTTTCATTTGCAATTGCTGACCTCTTGATGTAAGTATACAACTAAATTTTTTCATCCTTAGTATTGTTCTTTTTCTTACATATATTATTAGTTGAAGTGTTGCTGGTGGTAAGAGTATCGGTTTGGGTTTTTTTCTTCTATTAAGGCTATTTCGGCATCTGTTTCAGCAATTTCTATACCAATTCATTGCATGTAGTTATCGTCGAGAATAAGAGTTTTACCTTTATTTGATGAACTCGGTTCTTCTTCATTTGTGGATCTTGCTATTGTATTCTGTAACATGATATATATGTACTTACCCCAAAATGGGAAGATTTTCTATTCCATCAATAGTAATTTGGCCAAATTTGGCACGAAATCGTTTAGAGCATCCCTCTTTGGCGGACCAATCCCAGTAACTTTTATGTCTGCAATGCACTCACGAGCTCTACTTTTTAGAGGGTTCTTCCAATACATTAATTACAAACTTTTAAAAAGCAAGAACACCATTTAATAGCTTTTTAATAATTTACCTCTTTCCACTGTTTTGGGGATCTTGTAGAACCTACCATTCCATTAAGGTTATTGGAGAGATTTTCCCACAAATCAAATTTTGGATCGAAATAAAAGGAAATAGTAGATTTGAATTTCTGCTACAAAAGCTGATGAAAAACTCCAACTGCTCATTAGTGGTACGCTTTCTTTTGATTAAAATATGAAATTATATTATTTACATATATGTACTTATGTATGTGTCGGTATTTTTGCATTGATACTTACTTATTTTTTCTGCGAATTCGTCCATTTGTTTATTTAACTAGCTTCATTCGATTTCAATATTCAAATATCATAATTTTTTAAGTCATACTTTTCATTTAACATAGAATGTTAACTATAAAATTTTGTTTTTTCTCACTATATTATGAGAATATGAATACATATAGCACTCGGCCTTAACAAAATTTGTGACGGTTCTAAAATTTTTTCTGTGAATAGGCATGTAAGTCGACTAAAGATCTTTTATAAAAAATTCACTTGCATGTAATTCGATATTGGTGAAAATTATTGAAAATATTAAAGAAATTTATTATATAACATATTGTCATAATTTTATTTTAAATTAAATTTTTGTGTATAAAGGTGTAAAAAAATAAAATAGATACATATAGAATGCAAATTATTTGCTGGGTTTTGTATAATTTTCAAAGCCTACTATGCTTATTTTTGAAAATCATTTATATATTTGTAAATTTCCAAATGGTTTTTGAAAATCCGTACATAAGAGAAGGGGTTTGTAACTATTAAAAATTATTTTTGAAGTCTACTGATGATTTGGTAAATCACCAATGAATTGCTTAAATACCAGCAAATAAATTTCATTTAAAATTATTGAACATATATAAAAGTTAAGTTATGTTGCAGTAAAAAGCGGGAAAAGTCCTTGATATTCCAAATATCTTTACACTCAAGCAAAACTCCCATTGAAAACTCAGAGTCTACCTAATACGAGTTACGCTGATAATCCGAAAACCCACAATTATACCAACGTAAATGTTGTTGTTGATTTTGTGCTTCCTTTGGGCTTAGTAACAAAAAAGTTTGTATTGAAGTTATAATTCTTTATTATATTTTTTTACTACCAAATGACTGCCATTATCAAGAACTGGCTTCTTTTTGTCCTCATATTTTCCACTGTTTGTGTGTACATAAGGGAATGTAAATGAGCCCGATCTCCTCAGTTTTAAGACTTACACGCAAATGTTTCATAAAAAACCGTTGATGATTTTTTAATTTCATTTTCATTTTTCATATTTATTTATTTGGTTAATATTTTTTTCTGTGTTGTAATTTTATTGTATTTTTTTTATTTTGCTTGATACTTGTTCCTCGTTTTATTTATTTTCATACTTTGCTGTTTCTTTGTAATATTAAAGTCTGTACCATTAATCCTTTTTTTAATACCTCTACATGAAAGAGTATTTGCCCATAAAGAATATTTATGTATAACGCTTTTTTACATTAATACCTACAGATATACTCATCAGAGTACGGCCTTTTCACAGAAAATCAAAATAAGACACTGTGTTACGGTATTGCCAAATAGCACATAAATATTGGTGTTATGAGATAAAATTTTCTACTTTTCAAACTAACAAAACAATCGAAAATTTCTGTTCATTAATTTTTACCAGAAGCTAGAATTCTTAACTAATTTTAAAATAAAGCTTTTATATCTAATTTACGACTTAATTCTAGGGCGGTTGAAAATGGCCCGAATGAGGTCGCAATAAAATTTGTGAGCTTAACTTTTTGCGTGTAGATATTAAAACCAAAATTAATCCAGGAATACACACAAAACTACTTAGGCTTTTGACTGAATTATATTGCCTTAGATGAATTTATTTTTGAATGTTGGCAATCTTTTTTTTTTGCTTCTTGGTTGTAAATTGCATATGTCCAGGTTGTGTTTAATAATCCTACGGCTAAAAAGTATATCATTTTGATGTTGATTTCTTTAGGTTTGTTATTAATAAGCGTTATATTATTGAATACACACAAACATGTTAATGCGTACATTTCGACGTCAACAGTAGATTAACGAACATTTGAAATCATTAATCAGTAAATCATTTATTTTTTAATATAATTTTTTTTCTTTGAGCAGTTGAACAACTGTATTAGTATGAGTAGCAGCATCATGCAAAAGTTATAAGCAGAGTGAAATATTGCATGTAATTAATATTCGCTTTTAATGATGACAATTTAACAAAATGTAAGAAAAACTTGTTTTAACATTAAATAAATATTAATGTGAATAAAAGTTTTTCATTTATCAAATTCACATGCTTAATAAATGTTTCATATTGTACGAGTACGAATCGCTCACGTGGAGTGCTACTGGCTTATGATTTAATCTAGCAAGCATGCAGTTGTAGTCCTGTAAGGATATTTGCTCACAAGTAAAAGACGTTGATTATTTCGTATGCTACTTTATATAGCTAACCCGCTATTTTCAGTGTATTATACAGACTGGTTGTTAGCCGATCACACATTTTATTTGCTATTTTTAATGATCTCGACTTACGCTATTTCAAATGTTTTTTCCCTTGCCCATATGTTTTTGTTGTAAAAATTAATACGCAAATTTTTTAAAGTCATAGCTTTGAGTGTCTTGAATAGTTTATATTGACAGACTAATTCGCTAGTTTCAGTTAAGCTAAGATCCCACTCTCGTCGCACATGGCGCAATTTATAACAAGTTTTATCGTCCTATATCGGCACGTAGTTTATAACATTGTTGCAAACTTTTTCTGCTCATATGTGGCAAAACAAAATTGCGACAATAATCTGCTCAATTTGGTCACACTATCGTTCTTTATTCTGCAAGTTAAATCATATCATTTTGTATATTTTCTTGTTGGAGTTTTACTTTTGGAATGGATTACGTACTCTCAAAAACATGAAACTGCTAATATATTATGGTGTTAATTGTTAAAAAAGGAACAATTGAAAAGTATAATAATAAAAAAAATATCGCTATGTTGGTTTAATTGTAAATCCTTCTTTTCAATTGTAATTTCTTTTGTTCAACAGTAGTAATAAAGATAAATGTACTATTTTATGATTTTAATTTATATGAATTATAGATAAAAAAAAATTATTCATAGTAATATTAAGTTGGAAAAGTTAAATTATACGGGACAGATTGTGTAATTTCAAAATTCCTTTTGCCATGCCTGTGTATCTGTGCTGCTAGTCGATTTTTCTCTGTGTAAATGTGGCCAATAAAATCGGTGAATATTTTACAATTTGATTGCCTGACATTTTGCAAAAAAGTATTCACATTATTGGCGCATCAGTCCTGTATTTGATTGCTCATACTCAGCACAATTTCTGCAAAGATTGTCGCCTTTGCTAAAATTATGTGCGTTCACATTATCGGTACATGAATTGCGACGAAAAAGGAGGCATTACGCCGATAGTGAAGGAGAAGCGGAATATTCCAAATATTTAGATCTTGCTTTGTTAAGTTATTGTTTGTTTTTACTAATAAAAAATCAAATAAATGAGTAAGTATATTTCTATATTGAAGTTATTTAGTTTACAAAAAATTTTTATTAATCGGCTAACCGATTAACAACTTTGTAGAAAATAATAGGGGAAACATTTTTTTGGAGCATTTTAACCATCTATCTCTTCGTTTTATGCGCCTTTTTGTACATTTCTTAAAAAAGGGGCAAAAAACTCACCTTCAACGGTGATATACCGGGCAAAAATGTTCTACAGAAAAGTTTCGCGTGGTCTTGTACATAAAAAAAGCCAAACATATCTTATACCTCTAACGTATTTTCTATGCCAAGTACGAATTGTGTATAAGAACGAAATTAATCGTTAACCCTAGTCCTTATACCCGGATACAGGTGTGCCCAGTATGTATTTCCTAGTAATGTACCTCCTAAGCCGCTTCAGTTTGTTTGCTGAAAATCCGGATCTAGGAAGATGGTGCAAATCTGCGGCGATTTACATCAACTACTGTCCTAGATCAAGGCATTGATGAGCTATGAGCTTCCAAAGTCGAACCCCCAAGAACGTATGCAGTTGTACAGGTGTACCTACATTGTGTAATTTTAATAAAAATTTATGATTTAACTACATAACCAAAGAAAGTTTTTGTGTTGGTTATGTTTTTATGTTATGTTATTATGTTTTTATGTTATTTATGTTTTTATTTTTATATAATAATAATAATAATAGCATTAATATTGTAATAATAATTTATTAAATGATTAACTTTTGTGCTCCTTATATTGCAAGTTTCACACACAAACGAATTTCTTGAATGCTGCACACATATTGGCTATATTAGGATGTTGATAAAATAGGGTGTAGAAGTTATGCCGATCACATTGTATTCTTATGACCACTTAAAATGTTCGTAAATATAAACAGATACAATATCGCATTAAAAATATTTAATTTTTCTTTAAGAATATTAAAGAAAAACGGATAAAATTGATATTGGCCACACCTGTACTTGGGTATACGTTCTCGTAGGAAAAGTTTGGTTTAAGGACTAGGGTTAAGCACATTTTAAGTTTTGAATGATTTCCAGCGTCATTTAAAACCTGCAATAGAATTTTATGGCAAATATTTTTATAGATCATTTCATATAGAAAGTGCAATAAATACTAAAGATGACATTGACAATATTAACGCGAATTACACCATAGTTTTAGTATAGTGACGAAAATAGTGAGATACATATTTTAAAATATTTTGTTATTTTTTTATATATGTATATATTAAGTTTGTGTTTAGTTTTTGTCCATTTTTTACAAAACACTGTGATATTTTAAATTATATAAAAAATTTTCTAAAGATTAAATGTGAGTTAGAGTAATAAGTAAAATTTATTATAATTGTTTAGTATAAGCTTTTATTCTGTTTTTATGTAAATGTGGTTGCCAGATTTTAATAAAGAAACATCCCTGAAGAACTTGGAAAAACACCAACGAAACGTCTGATAAAAATTTTAAATAATTAATCTTATTATTTATTTATATACAATTTAAATGTCCTTGAAAGCCTGCATTTTTGAATTAAGCCAAATTAAATAATAATCCTAGAAATCGGGTTTGTACGTAATTTGCTTGTATCTGTTCCAGCTATGATACAAGCTTCATAAACCCTAATAGTAATATAGTCGGTTACTAATCAAAATATTATGTTATTTTGTATTAGTTTTAATGATGTGTAATCACTTTTGAAAGAAAATAAATTTATGTAAATAATTTTGAAAACTTGGGTATTAAATTCTTTCGTGGTTTTAATGGAGAACTAGTAATTTTTTTTTGTATTAGCCATCACACAGATTTAGGTTTGCAATAGGGAAAGCCATCTATTTCAAACTTATTCATGGGGGCGGCAAATTATTTTGTATTTCAAAGCTGACTTCAAATTTTTATATGTGAAATATACATGAATAGTTGAGATTAATTTTCTCTCTTACATATCCGTTTTAATATTTTATTACACTTTTTTCTTTATTTCGGACTTATTTATTATTTATTGATTTAAAAGAAATCAACAGCAACATTTTTAATACTATTATTTTCCCTTAAAAAGGTTTTAAGTATTTGGTTAATCTGTTGTGACATATAAATAAGATCATCATTTTATGATAAAGGTATTCAACAGATTGGCTTTTTATAATGTCATCAAAATCATCACAAAAGTAGTTCTCTAAATTCTCTTTAATTTCTTTTTTATGTAATAGTAGCCAACAAGTTAACTAAGAAATGGTATGACAAGGGGTTGTTATCTTGTTTCATGAATTATATAAATAATAAAAGTAGAAATAAAATTTTTTGTTATAAATGTTGGAAAGCGTTCATTATTTTAAGACGTAAAAAATATGTATTTTTTAATTTATTATAGTGTAAGACACTACATGAAAATAGATGATAACTTCGAAGCGGCTGGACCAATTTTCTTCAAACATATGTTAGAGAATTTTGGATTAAGTCACCTTTCAAACAAAAATTACAAAAATACGTTTTTCATCTTCATGCAAATCGAATACCTATTTTGTTTCCTTTTTTTGTTGAAAATTTATCGTTTTATTCAAGGCAAATTGATAATCATGTGACATTACTCTGGCAGATGATTCTTTTTTGCTCGTGTTGTTCGGACCGCATACAAGTCATACTGAATTTAAAAAAATTTAAGTATTTTCGTAAGATAATTTAATATGAGGTTTGGGTTGTATGCGGTAAAAGCGAATAGACCACGGAGAACTGAATGCACCACTTACATCACTTCTGTAAATCGATCGCCGTACATTCATGTGTTTATCCTGACTATATCACGAAAATTTAAAGTATTTTATCTGAAAATATAAAGAAATTGTAAAAAGGAGAACTTTTCAGGCTACAACAATTCTATTTATTTTTGCCAGGTGACAATTATAGTACAGACTCTTAACTAGAAGCAAGCAGTGAAATATGCTCATGTTTAACATAAGCATATGCATCGTGTCATAGTGTCCACAAAAAGGAGATTATGCGTTACATAGTTTTCTCACTGTTTGTAATATATAAGCAGGGAATCTTAAATTCCATGCTAAATAGAAATGTTCGGCTAAAGTTCCTAGTAAATTGTTGTTATTTTTATTTAATTATATTTCAGATACATAGTTATGGAGTCTAAACCGCAAAAATTGCTTACTTCACTTTTTTTAATTTGTTCGGAACTTTTTAACCCTTATGTGCGCGGCAAAAAAACACCTTATATTGCGCTGCAAGGTACCCGGGTACCTACGTGAAAGTTACGTGGAAAAAAGAATTTCCCACTAAATATGTAGTTGTGAAATATTTTTCGGATTGCAAATATATATCTGTTGCAAATATATATTTGTTGCAAGATGCATTTGGTAAGATTTTCAAGATAATGGAGAATTAAGGTAAGTGAACAAAAATGTGTACAAATCACATTTTCATTACGCATGGAAACATGGTCACCTGTCCAAATTATTAGCCAGAATATATCGTATCACTGAACATAACCTATCGACTTAAAATTTAACAAAGTATTTATACTATAAATATGCTGAATACTTAAAGTACTTGCGTACAATTTTTTTGTCGTTTTGACCAATCAGAATAATTTTGCTTATTTTAAAAAAATTATATTAAATAAATGTGTTGACTTTACTTTTTAGCAAACATAAAATTAATGGTAAATCAACCAATAACAATGAGGTGTAATTGAAGATACCAAAAGCACAAACTACATTAATGTATTCACTTTATGTTCAAAAATAATATGATTATTCCCTTAAATGTATTTATTTAATAAAATAGTATAATAATTATTTTCTTAAGATTATTTAATACATAAGAATTATAATATATTTGGCTCCGTAGTCGTATTTGAATGTTGATTCACAACAATGGTAAAACCTTCAAACTTTACCTATTGGGTTATATTTTAAGTTTTATATTTTTGATTTATTAAGGGAAGAAAATTGGGCTGAAAACAGCGCCAATGTTTTCATGTAATATACACACTGTGTGGCTGGAACTTGGCCTGTCGAACTACTGTGAGCCTTAATATTCATAGTGATTATTCATCATACGCTTCCATATTTCCATTTTTGGATATGTAATATTAGTTGATTACGTGTGCTTACTCTCTATTTCCATTTGTAGTGCCAAATTTTACAATGGAAAGTAATAAGTCGGGAAAACATTTTTAATTTACTCAGGTTTTTCCAGTTTTTGTATGGAAAAAGAAAATAAATTAAGTCTTATTAATATATAAAACTTTTGGTGATAAAAACAAGAGAAAAACAAAATTTGTGCATAAATTAAATCAAAATTCGTTTGTATTTAATTAAAAAAACACAAATGTTAAATAAATTTTTCATTGATAAAAGTTTAATATGTAATTATATTTGTCATGCAACTTTTTTCACCGCAATTCATTCACTGTGTTTTACTGTTTTTACATAATAAGGACTTGTATTTGAATGATCAAATGAAACAAATGGTACTTAAAACATCTCCATTTCATTTGATTATTTTACTGTTTATTGAAGATGAATAAATTAATATTAAATGACAAATACATATAATTTCTTGTTCTTTGATTTTGTGAATACTTTTTTTCATCCAATTTTCCGATTAGAGTACTTTCAACCGTTTCAACCAATTCCTCGACAACCATCTGTACTTCAAATAACTTTTGCCTGATAAAAATAATAATGAGTATTTGTACAAGATAAATTTATAAAAAATTTTCTTCTAGCCTGGCTATTATTGCTGTTGTTTAACAGTCCACGGACACTTTGCCACTTTTACAGGTGATACGTCGCGACATCCATTAATGGAATATAATAAATAACATGGTTTGATAGTAGAAAATATTTTACTGACGAAGGCTTTGTTTCACAAACTCCAGAAAAAAAAGTGTTTAAGCCTGGATAGTATAACATTTTTTACCTGCCCGCTTCGCAGATAATGTCTCAGTTGTAACATTTTCCATGGATACTATTTTGTATATCATAACATCCGTACACATTACGACAATGGTATCATATTAAATGACACAATTTTTCTTCTTATTTTGATTCCAGATTTTATCTTTTCATTTAAATTTGAATTTCAAAACTACTAAAACTTGGGAACCTCTTTTGTTTGTACTCTAGCACTTTTGGCTCGCCGAGTGTGTTAGACTTTTCTTCTTGGTACTTGTGTGCATGTCAATTGTTTTTTATTCAAGTAGCTGAAAGTGGTACAAATAAAGTCGCGTTAACATAATATTATTTTTTTACACAAAGTTATAAAAGATTTTTTTTGTACAACGATGTTTCTTGATATATAACTTGTATATAATGTGTAATGTAAATTTCATAAAAGAACCATTTTGTGCTTTAACAATTATTTAATTTACCCTTTTTATATGTACAAGATGTGCAGTTGTATGCAAATTTGTAAAGACCTTATGATTCAAGTACGGCAATAAAGCGTTCCCATCTATACAGATAATAAAACTGTAAGACTGGCGTATCTGTACATGATATATATTTTGAAAATTTTTTATGGTGACGTGAGCAGTATTCGATGTAGAGCACAAAACACCAACTTTTGGAATTCTTGTCTGCCTGTCTATCTCTTTGTCTATCTGTCCGAACACGCATCACGCAAAAACCACTGAACGGATTTTAATGAAATGTAGTATGGAGGCACTTTAGAGTCCTCGTTCAAACTTAGGGTATTTTTACCGCGATAAAATATCTAATTTTAAGGTTAAATTATAAAAAATAGAAATTAGGCAATTTCACTAATATAAATGTTGCTGGAAATTAGAAAGCTTTTTTAACGTTGGTAGCAGCAGTGCTTATTTTATATTTTGAGAAATTTGAACCTTATCTAAAGAACTTTTTTGAACATGATAAAGAAAAGAACATGGTAAAGAAAAGACATTTAGTGAAGTTCCGAACCTGTACAAAAGTTCATTAATAGTTACGACTCGCCGCGAGGTGGCGACAAAATCTGTTGATTGTGCTTACTAAAGTAAGTAGGATTTTCGCTAGGATGTTGTTGCTGCTGTCGTTGGCAATGTAGGTACAAGGGGCCCTGATGAGAAGACTGTGGTGGTCTCCAAATATATGGTGACACTTCAACCTTCCGTATATCAAAATTTTTCTTTGAATGTTCAATATTTATATGCTTTAGAATTTCTTTTTTAAATAAAAAATAATTTGATCAAAAGATTAAATTAAAAACGAACTTAAGCCAAACTAATTAACCCTAGTCCTTATACCCGGATACAGGTGTGGCCAGTATGTACTTCCTAGTAATGTAGCTCCTAAACCGCTTCACCTTTTTTGCTGAAATTCCGGATATAGGAAGATAGTGCAAATCTGCAGCGATTTACATCTCAACTACTGTCCTAGGTCAAGGCATTGATGAGCTATGAGCTTCCAAAATCGAGACCCCCAAGAACGTATACCCAAGTACAGGTGTACCTACTTGGTGTAATTTTAATGCAAATTTTTGATTTGACTACATAACCAAAGAAAGTTTTTGTGTTGGTAATGTAAATTTATGTTTTTATTTTTATATAGTGATAATAACAATAATAACATTAATATTATAATAATTTAATATTATAACTTAAATGATTTAAATTTTGTGCTCCTTATATTACAAATTTTACACACAAACGAATTGCTTGAATGCTGCAAACATATTGGCTATATTAGGATGTTGACAAAATAGGTTGCAGACGTTATCCCGATCACATTGTATTCTTATAACCTTTTAAAATGTTCGCAAATATATTCAGCTACAAAATCGCATTAAAAATATTTTATTTTTCTTTAAGAATATAAAGAAAAACGGATAAAATTGATACTGGCCACAGCTATACTTGGGTATACGTTCTCGTAGTAAAAGTTGGGTATAAGGACTAGGGTTAAATAAATTTGGACAAAAACCATAAAATTCGACTTAAATTCATAACTCGATTGTTAGAACTTTATATTATATTTTATATTATATTATATTTTATAGTCATAAAGTGAACTTGAAGCGTGCGAAGCGATCTTTCTCATGTAGTCTTCAATAAAAATTAAACTTACAAAATTGTACCTTATTCCATATTTAATCTACGGGAATTGGCGTAGCTAGGTCCTTCCGATAGCGCTAATCAGCCCCCAGAATCGATCTAGCACCTCCCAGAAATACAAAATATTAGAGCAGTTTTGGTTATAGGCTCGATCTGTAGGGACTAATGTGGGCTTTAGTCCACAACCGTTTCAAACGACCATCAACCTTCTAAATGCTATTTGCGCTTCCAATTTTCGCGATTTCTTGAGGTTTTTCGTTGATACTTAGAAAAGCCTTATCATCTACGAATGTTAACCGAGTTAGGGCAAAATTAAATTTTTGGTGTGATCGAATAAATTCGTGTATAAATCAACTTGCTACCAATTTTTTAAGTTTGTAACTTTTAGAAGCCGACAATTATCTATAAATGAGTTAAAGAAAAAGAAACAGATGACTGATTAGAAGCGAGTTTTTGATACTTCAAATAGCTCTCCCGAAAAATTTTTAAAACGACTTAAGGGGTTAAGGCTTGTGACCACATATATATCAAATATAGCAAATTACTTAAAGTACTGCATTGAGGAAATCTGGCTTCAATCGGCTGTGATGAGCTCAGAAAATCAGTTTCTTTAATTAGGAGTTTTCCCACAGTTAAATATTTTTCAATATTTTAGTACACTTTTTGTGCAACACAGCGTTGATCTAAAAGTCGTCAAAGTTGACAACTCCGTGTGTAAAACATATTTTGCGAGTTACAACTTTTGTAAGTATTTACCGCTTTTAATTTTTTTGTATAGTAACCTACGGTAAAATTTAAAAGTCACTCACTGCTACTCTTACACTTTTGAATTTTTTTGTAATAACAGAAATTGGATTTTTGACATCAATGAATTAACTAATTACTTGATAAGACAAAAATTATCCAAAAAGCTGAATGTTCTATGATTAAAATGTCTATAGTAAATGCTGCAAGTAAACAAAAATTCTAGAATATTAAATTCAGTTCTTGTACTTTTTTGTATGCAATTATAAGTAATATGCCTTTGAAACAACTAGCGATTTTTTACTTATTTTGTGTTGGAATGCTTCTTCTTTAATAGTTCAAGTACGTTTTCTTTTAGTTTATAGCATTCCAGGGATTGCCTATTATATTGTCTCCATTAGATGTGTAAATAAATATCACTTATTCAAATTAAGTTAACATAAATGGCGGTTACTGTGGGGAATTCAAAAGAAGTGCATTAGCAAACTATTTTTCTTTGCTATATTTGTATCTATCTATTCTTCATATTATTTTGTTTTTCTATCTCTTGTTCCATCCTTTATATGGGCTTATCTAAAAAAGCCTTGGTGCAATATCCGTTAATTTTGATTAGTAGTTATATACAGTGCACTCGCCATAACGTAAACTCATTACACTGCACAACAAACTCATTAAATTTTTTTTAATTACATGTCTTAAATAGATTTTTAACAAAAATCTATTAAAGACAAATCCTGGTATATTAATCCAAATCCATAGTCTGTAACTTCTCTCGGGGCTTCGGAAAGACGATTTCACGTACATAGAGATGGAGAAACGGACGAACAGTCAGACACCGATGAGTCGAAATTTCTATTTATAAGGACCCAGAATATATATGACTGATTCTAATTTCAAATTCTTTTTTCGTGTCCGTTGAAAGTATTTATATATTTAATAAAATAAAGTCATAAATTTTTAAATCAAAACTGCGCTTTAGTGTGATTTAATAGATTATAAATAAATGTGCATTAGTTTTTTTTGTGTAAGACTGTCCATTATGCGTTAAAAATGAAAAAATACAGTGTTTCCTCTCTTCATACAAAATGGCGTGTCCGTAATGCATGCTGTTGATTTTCTACATTTCGAAACTATGAATTTTCCAAAAAACGAGATTAAATTTATAACGATTTTAGAATACTTGCATTTGCTTCTCTTATTTCACACATCACATCTTTTTAAAATATTAAATGTTAGAAATTTTTTATTGACTAACTACGGAATGTATGTTAAACTACATCAAAGACTATGCATCGGATTTTTATATAATTCAAAATATAGTGTGTGTTCTGAAAAAAAAATATTGATTTCGTTTAAAAATGTACTGAGCGTTACGTAAAAAATTTTTATAAATATAATTTATCTATAAATTTTAGGGCGATAAAACAAATTAACAATAGGTGAAGGGTAGAAGCGATATAAAAAACATTATCCGTTTACAAATTTCGGATTTCCATTGGACAAATTTTGCTTCTACCGCACTGTGGGTTGTTATATTGTGAAAAATGTATTAGGTAGGTCGTACTTTGATACGAATAATTATTATATTTCTTTTTTATAAATAACAAACACAACCCGCGAAGCGATCAGCTTGTATGCGGAAAAACACCCAGGGTCTATGGCGGAAATCGGACCCACAACCTCTGGACTGACAGGCTACCGTCGCTACCACTCAGCCACAGGGGCACCAGATAACATAACTTTTAACATAACTTTTAACACTGTTGGTCGATTTTATTATCTTATTTGAAAGAATAGTTAGACCACTTTTCGCTTAAGTTCATAATGAGAATATGCCATATACGTTATGGCATCGCAAATTAATGTTGTAGAAATAACACACGGAATGACAATCCTATATATCGCCACAGAAAATGTGAAAAGCCTTATCTAACATTTTAAAAGTTTAACAGGAGAAGCATAAAACTTGTTTACATGAAAAAATATTTTGACAATAAATATAAAACTTTACAATAAATATTTAAATTTGTGGGTCCTTTTTTACTTGTATTCTGAGATTTTGCACTAACGATTAATATGGTTTTCATTTAGACAAGCTTTATGCCTCTCCTGAGTACACTCAGCAAATAGGATACAGGTTGTGGTCTAGGAGTGAACCCTAGCAATACGGAACTGGCACTACAAAGACCAAAGTTCGTTGACCTTATCGGATAATGCTAAATATCTAGGAGTTATCCTGGACACTAAACTATAGTGGAAACTATAGTGGAACACAGGGTCAAAAGGGCCACAGTTGCCTAAGCCCTAATATGTTTAAATGGATGCATACAGTAATTGTACGTCCCGTATAGACTTACGGATCGGTAGTATGGTGGTCCGCCACAAGTAAGAAATTTGCGGTAGACCACCTATACAGGATACAGAGATCTGCTTGTATCAAGATTATTGGATGTTAACGTACTAACCCTTCAGAGGCTCTGAATGTTATTTTAAACCTAATTCCGATCGACCTTCTTGTATTGGCTGCATCTTCAAGCAGTGTGGCAAGACTAGCGGCATTTGTGAGGCGGAGATCAAGAACCTATGGCCATGCCAGAATCCTATATCAGTTACCACCGACACTAAGGAAGCCCACCGATTACATGGTACCTCATCTTGACTTTGACAGTACATTTAAAGTCTTTATCTTCCGTTTAAAGTCGGAATCTTCGTCGGCAGCCAGGCGGCACTTCTGTCACTAAGGTCACACGCTACTTTTTCTACTTTAGTTAGCCAGTTATCCAGATTAGTTGATCACACTGACGTCATCATCATCTGGGTTCCCGCACATAGCAACTTCCCTGGCAACGAAAAGATGGATGAGCTGGCCAGGGATGGATCTGCCATGGACGTCTATACTGCTGAATTGGAAGCCATTCCGTTTGGCACTATTAGAAATTGCATTCTTAAATATTACCGGTAGAGCTAACGATAGGCACGTGTAAGGTAGCTAGGCCTACAGAAACCGTAGGGACATCTTGCGGTGTACTGGGCAATCGGCAGACATGCTAGCAGGATAGGCCTTTCCTAAGACAATGCGTTCTGCTGTAGTTGCCGGGATCAAAGCAAAGAAGAAACAGTCTTGCACTTTCTTTGTGAATGCCCGGCCTTGCACCTCTCGATACACAAATTCTTTGGCAACAGCATACTAAGACGAAGTTTCGGAGCTATCAGGGATAGGTATGGGCGGCCTCATTAGGTATCTCAATGCGATGGGCTGGATCTAGTATCTAATAACGAATCCGAGGCCTGGGTTCGGACCTACATAGGTTGATACTGACGGGTGGAGTGGTCTATCAAAACAGAATCTTATTGATTTTAATTAAATGCTTGTGTGTAACAGGCAGCCACGTAAACCAATCAACCAACCATGCTTTTCCTGTAAAACTTTTGCAATGTTAGATAGGGATTTTTGTATTTTAGACAATAGCCTATAGGATTCCATCTTTCTATGATCTTTGACTAGCTTACGTATCATGGTAATCTGCGAAAACTTTCATTATATCGGATTGTATTGCAAGCACCAAATACCGTTAAAAATAACCACAATTATCTTTTTTGGAGTACAGGGTAGCTCTAAGATAATTTTTTTGGTTATTTTATCAGCGCCTGCAGCTTTTTTCAAATTTAAGCCCTAAATACAGTGCTCAATCTCACGAATATTGAACCTCAAGGTGACATCTGGTATAGCGAGGACTGGTGGCAGCTCAACTATAGCTTCATTATTTTGTGAGGCAAAGCTATGAGGATGGTGAAAGCAGCTCGTATGGTTTCGTGTTTGCATAGGCTTGATCTTGGGCTGGCGCACACTATGCACCTTAAAGTATAATGAAATAAACATCATGTACACAATAAAAGAAGTTTACGTAATGTAATGTTTATGTAATGCGGTGTTTACGTTATCGTAAGAGCACCGTACATTGGCGGTGTGAACTTTTCGTTAAGAGTTGGAACTCTTTGCATACATTTATTTTCTCCTACTTAATTTTAGAGTTCATAACTTCATATGTTCTAAACTTAATTAATTTGTGGGACCATGGTGGTTTATTATATAACATTCCTTTTCAGTTTATTCACGTTTTGTCTGTATTGTATGTGTTACGACCATGGTTCGTTTTATATTGCACACACTCTTAGGCTGAACCCACACCGAATACGACAAAACTGTTTTTGTGACGTATACGACAGAAAAACAGCAGTTCTTATGAAACCACACACACCAAATATTTTTTGATGTGCGTTATAATCATACGAGGGTGTTTGACGTATAAGACAAAAACGTTTTGTCGTTTTTGGTGTGTTTTCAGGCTCAAGATCTAAAATTTTTCAACATATAAATAGCACTTACTCGTAATTTTCTATTATAATCCTTTAAGATTGCAAATGAAGGTGTTTAAAAAAATTAGTTTTCTATTATATTCATATTAAACTCTTATGATAACGTAGTCTTACATAAAACATGCGTATATTTATTGGGAATGCAAATATTATTGTTTCCTTAATTTAAAATTGTATTAAGCTTATATATACAAAAAAAAGATATGAGATGTGTTTTAGCTTTTTTATGTAAAATACCACGATAAACATTAGTTTTTTTTAAATTTCAAGCCTCTTACTCTTCAGGGTATGGGTCTTTTTATCCCTTACTTGAATAGAAGTAGTCTTGAAACACGTAAGTTCAACTTTCCCTGCAGTAAAGTTGCTCTCTGTCTACATGTTTTACAAATTTCTCTCTAAATAAAAAATATGTTATTTGAAAACTTATAGTTATTAAAAAAAACAAACACAAGCCAAAATAAATTTGTTTTTACTTTTTTATATCTGGGGGAGGCTAAGCCGATCCAGAATCGCTCTAATTTCCCCTGTAAATTAAAAATACTAGAGTAATTTTTATAATTTAACTGAACCCTATGGGCTAATGTGGAGTTTAGCCCTCCCAGAAAAATTTCTAGCTACGCCAAGTCACATTTTGGAAATTCTAGGGGAGACCGCAAAAATATATTGAAAATCACTAACGATTCTATCTATGCTATATTAAAAATTTGAATTGCCCCGAATATTTATATGATTCTAATATGATTTTGTATATCGAAGATATCCTTAATGCAATTACGTCATGTAAGATCATATATTTACCATTACTTATTAAAATTGACTGAATGTTCTTTACCTCGGAGATAGTTTTGAGCAGTAATACTTGATTTTCCCATCGATAAAAGAAAAAATGCTGATTTCAAAAGTGTAAAAAAACGTATTTGAAAAAAATGTGTCCAACACACAAAGGGCTTTTATTGTAAGTATTTATAAAATGCCCATCAAAACCGAAACAAAAAAATAAAACGATCAGATGGGTAAATTTGGGCAAAACTAAGTTGAGTCGCAATAACAATTAATGCTAGAGTTTCCATGAAAGAAGTCTATTTTCGCGATGAAAATTAGTTAAAAAGCTGATGTTTCCTTGTAAATAGCATCCACCGTCATAAGTGGTAAAAGTGAACAAAAGTGCTAATGAGACGGTGTAACGACCTGTCGAAATCAGTAGTTATGATTCGTTCTGCTAATCTGATTTGAATATTCCAACACTCCACTCTTAATAAAAATAATTTGAATTTACATTTATTCAAATATTGAACTAAAAAGCCGAAATAATAAAATTTCAGACTAATACCTATTCAGCTCAAAATAAAATTACGTAAATAAAGTGACTTTGTATAGTTTACCTCTCACCTACAGATATTATAAACTAGGCGAAAGATAAGAAAATCACTATGGAAAAAAATTAATATAGCATTTTTGAGACTAAGTAAAAAATGAAAAAAGCTAAAAAAAACGCTCCGAAGCTAAAACATAAATTTCGAGGCTAAAAGATGATAGAAGCTAAATCTAGCCTCGAAAATTTAGCTGCCAACGCTACTGCAGAGTCATCTTAGTCTAGGAATTCTACTTTAAAACAGCAGGTATATTAATTTGTTAGCAAATTTTGGTTCTCCATTAAATTACCGATCATAAATTATCGATTATAAATATTCAGATCCTTTTTAAGTAAAGAGCATAACTAAGGATTCCTGTAGCTGAAGTTTTACATTAAAGGCGCGGATTTGATACAAGATGGTTGAATAAATTTTAGCTTCAGCGGATACATTAAATCACACCTGAAATAATAAAAATAAACTATTATTAATTTAAGGTTGATAAACAAAACGAAATGATTCCTGTCCTTAAGATTCGAAAGTTACAAGGGAAAATCAAATGAAATATAATATGGTATATCATGATCATACCTTGACTGCTTTTTACACATTTGCAGTTAAAGAAATTACATTATGAAGCACGTTACTGGCAATTAAGTAAAACCACTGCAAATTATCAGATAATCCTAACTAATTTCGGATTTTCTTATTTTTGGGATATGCAAGTTTTTTAGCGACTTCTGCGTTTTATAATATATAATAAAAAATCAGTTACGTGTTGTTATTAATTGGCCATTGATATGCAATATAGTCTAATTTGTATAACTTACTAATGCCGTACTACGATTTAGAGATTTACTTGTATTATAAATTTTAATACTAAAAGTTATTAATATATATTTTTTGTTATACATACATATTATTACTCTTCATTATAACTTTCTTGTTTCTAAAGAGTTATTTTAAGGTTTTTGTATTTCCTTCAATGATAAACTTAAAAAAATTTACTAGAAGGTAAATTATCATTTAAAATACAATCTAGTTTTTTCAGAGCGATTAAAAATTCATTAAAGTAGAGACATTAATTTTAGCTTAAAATTTTAAACTTTAGCATATCCATAATATAGTACTGAAAAAGTACTTAAAGCTATAAACGTCACAGGTGTTTTCGATTTTTGTAAAAGGAGAACTTTAACCATAAATTTTTCTTTACAGCATAAATTTTGATACATTTTTAGTAAGGAAGATAAAATTTTGCAAACCAATGCATGCAATGTGTGTACAGTTAACTGTCTGCTACCATTATAATATAGGAATAACAGTTTTATTTGCCAATTTTAAGAGCATTAGTAAAATATATTTGATTGGCTTAAATACTACATCTAAACTTTAACATGCACGATAAAACTGAAAGCTAAAAAAATTAATTATACTCAATTTTCAGTACATATGTTCGTAGGCCAGTACATACATATGTATGTATATACGTACATCTGTAAATACTGGCTATCTATAACTTTTTTAGTTTGGTTTTAACAAAAATAAATTTTATTACATTATGTGCTATTTTCTTTTTGAAGTTTAAAAATGCACACCAACATACTGTAAGGGCACTATTATCAAAACATTTCTCCTTCTATAAAGATTCTTATTAAATCAACTGAAGTTGCCAAAGAAAAGTGATAAAAAAACAAAAGATTACACTGCATCTGCATACTTACGTGTTTATTTGAAACATTTGTCTGTCTTTGCATTTTTAAGTTTAAGTTTATATATTGTGTTATATTGGCCCTATTAAGTTTTTTCAGTATTTTTGTGCATGTTGTAAATGCAGTTTGTGGTGAAATTAAAGTTTTGATTCTTTGTCTATCATGACATTGGCGTAGAAGGGAAAATGTCTCTCCTTCAATTCCATAACCACTCATAAGCTAAGAAAATGTTAATGGTTGTAATATGAACTTGTGTTTTACCCACTTAATGCAACTTCTGAAGAACTAGACAGTAGCTAAGAAAAATACGAAGTGTTAAGAATATCGGTGCAAGGACCCCTATAGCTCCTATATAACCTTAACCCTGAAAATTGAATTGAAGATACATTCCTTCATGGAACCAGTTACAAAATACTCCATCTACCAGAAATAGCGGACTAATTCCAAACATTTTTGAATCGCTTGTCACATGCATGTCCATGGATCTGAATAGGACTTTATAGACAAATATTTCACGTACCTGCGTGCTATGTGCCGTTTTTAGTTTTTTTTTTAATTTCGCTGCAGTTTTCGAATTATCGTGGGTCAGAGTTCAAAATTTTAGAAAAACCTAATAAAATACCTCACATTGAAATTAATATTGCTTTATAACCGATAATGCGATTTGACCAAATAAAATATATATGAAAAGCTTAAGTCGTAATGTTTAAAAAATAAACACTAAAATTTTAAAATTTTTTTAAAGAAGTATTGCAAAAATGCAAATATAAAATACATTTACAAATATCTCAAAAACCTCATATATAATTTTTTTAATAAAATTTCTGTTTATAGGGCATAGTGTTATGCATAACATAATATGTTCGATATTATCCAAAAACTGTATTATTCAAAACAAACATTTATTTTTATAATCAGTCTAACCTTTAGGTCTGAGGACAGGCATTGAAAATATGTATTTGATGTAAACCAATATGAGAAGTTATACAATAAGGGAAAGACAGCAATTTAAGAATAAAAACTCGTCATAGTAATTCAATAATTTTCAATTCAAAAGAAAAACTTTATTGAAATAAACTAAAACAATAATTTTCAACTTTGAATACACATGGTTCAATGTTGAATTAAAAATTTTTAACACAACTAGACTTTCGTTAATATTTCTACTTGAATTTTTTCAGTGTAAAAAGTTATATTTGTTGCAGGGTGATGAACTGCACCAAACAATATATAGATCAGAATGGGTATAATTACTGCCGTATACATTTAATATAAGATGTAAGGCCTGAGCTCCATACAAAAAAATCAAAAATTCAGCCATCACAATTGTTATCAAAATAAAAAACAGGCTTTCTATATTTTCAATTTTAATCATTGTATAACTGGTGTAAAAATTCTTCTATGGATATTATCATTTATATTATTATTTTTTATTAAAACGTTATTTAATTTATATAGTACTAGACCTACCCGTTGTGATGGCTGCCCCATTTTTGTGAAGATATAGGAAAATTAATACACAATTATATTGTACCCACGCACAGTGCTTTATTCCTATACAGCGATGGGACAAAAATGAAGGGAGTTATCCTAGACTAATGAAATTTTGTATACTATTAGAAATTACAGTAGCTAAGAAAAATACGAAGTATTAAGAATATCGGTGTAAGGACCCCTATAGCTCCTATATAACCTCAACGCTGAAAATTGAATTGAAAACACATTCCTTCATGAAACCAGTTACGAAATACTCCATCTACCAGAAATAGCGGACTAATTCCAAACATTTTAGAATTGCTCGTCACATGCATGTCCGTGGATCTGAATAAAACTTTGTAGACAAATATTTCACTTACCTGCGTGCTATTTGTCGTTTTTCGTTTTTTTTAATTTCGCTGCAGTTTTCGAATTATCATGTCAGAGTTCAAAATTTTAAAAAACTTAAAACATATAACCGATAATGCGATTTGACCAAATAAAATATATATGAAAAGCTTAAGTCGTAATGTTTGAAAAATAAATACTAACTGCCAAATTCTTAAAAAAATTCTAATTTTAGGTTTAAGACTCGCAATTGTTATTGAACAGTTTCACGCTAAAAACTGTTTAATATAAAATTGCATTCATAAACACTACAATAGACATTGTGTGTTTTAAGGAAATTTAGATTTCGATACTGGCAACACCACCATGTTTTGTAGTTAGTGTTGCAATAAAAATAATATGATTTCATCCGGATATTGAAATAAACGAATAGCTTTTTATCGTTTTCGTGTAAGTTAAGACATTTTGAACTCTCTTAATAATATATTTCTCAACTTATTTAACACAAGTTTTCTATGAAGTAAAAGGAAAAAAAGAGAAATGATTACAAAAGAGTTCACACGACTCTTTTAATCATGTATGAAAAAGGTACTCGAATAACGAGCCTATTTTCATTTGTGTTGATTGTTTCTACATCACTAACATTTCTTTTTGCTTTTATGTGTTTTGATGGTGTTTTTTTGCTAAACTTGTTGCGAATTTTGTTTAACTTAAATAATTAAGTGACATATTCTATCAAATTTAAAAAAAACATACGTAAACGCTTATAGCCAAGATTTCAAGCTTTAATTTAAAGCATATCATGTTTTCCTGTGTGCTAAATTTGCAAATATATTTGAAGCTGAAATTGATATATCGATGATATGAATTTATTGAAGGTTTATAGTAGGTGCATACCATCTTTAAACCTATTTTAAAATTTTCATGTAATATACATTTTTGAATGCAATTTTATGAAATTTTGCTTAAAAGTAGTTTATTGCCCTGTTTTAAATATTTATGAATATGGCTGTAAAATTTTAAATTTTTTTTAAAGAAGTATTGCAAGAATGCAAATATAAAATACATTCAAAAATATCTCAAAAGCCTCATATATAATTTTTTTAATAAAATTTCTGTTGATAGGGCATAGTGTTATGCATAACATAATATATTCGATATTATCCAAAATTTGGAGTGGAAAGTCCATGCAATAAGTAAATGAACATACTTTGCTACGAGGTTCTCATATAATTTTCTAAGAAAAATTAATCTAAAATTTAGACAGACTTACAAATTGGTAATTTTTACATCCGTTTTGAATAAAACTAAAATTTTTCTAATCAGTTTAAAGTGTTAAAAAAAAAATTTGTCCTCAGTTTTTTCGCACTATTTACAGAGGTTTTTTGCGGCCATATCTAATACATCAACTGGGTACACCACTATTTTTTATCTTATCTCGAGAAGACCTTGTCCGCATTCGACCAACAAAACAGCAACAGACGCACGGTAAAACTACCTTTAAACTACCTTAGTATACTTAGGTAAAGAAATTAGTGGTTTCTTAGTTATTCACAAACTAGTATCGAAAAATAGTGGGTTTTTATGAAAATTTAATTCAAATTTTATGAAATATTAAAAAATAAAAACTTTTTCTAAAAGTTGTAAAATAAATTAAAAGTGCAATAATTATATATTTAAAAAAAAGTTGTTAAGGACAGATGTGTTGCGAACAAAATAAGCAATAAATCATGCATATCGATTGACAAATGTATATTGTATTCACAATTAAGCGAAGGAACTCAATTGATACAAATCACAATTTCATTCAACAGTAACATTTCAATTTGTGCGGGTGTGTCTGTCTGCTGTACGGAAATTATAGTTTTTATCAATTGAGTTCCTTCACTTAATTATGAATAAAATAGACAATTGTCCATCCATCTTCATGATTTATGCCTTATTTTGTTCGCAACACATCTGCCCTTAAGAATATTATATAAAAGTTTAAGATGAAAAATTGATGAAAAATTAGCATTTTTTTTTCATCAAAAACCACTATTTTTCAATACTAATTTGTGAATAACTTAGAAACTACTGATTTGTTTACCTAATTTTATAAGGATAGTTTTAAGGTAATTTTATCATGTATCTGATGCTGTTCTGATGGTCAAAATCAGACATACTGTCGTCGAGTTAAGCTGAATTATACTGGTGTACCCAGTTGAAATATTAGATATGCCCGTAAAAAAATATGTAAGTAATGGGAAAAAACTGAGGACACAGTATTTTTTAGCACTTCAAACTTATTAGAAAATTTTTAGTTTTGTTCAAAACGGATGTAAAAAGTACCAATTTGTAAGCCTGTCTAAATCTTAAAATCATTTTTCTAAGAAAATTATATGAGATCCTCGTAGTAAAGTATGTTTCTTTTTTTTATCCCATGAAGTTCCCACTCCAAATTTTGAATATATTGTGCATAGCACTATTTCCTATCAACAGAAATTTTTTTCAAAAAATTAAAGATTAGGTTTTTAATATATTTGCAAAATAATTCTTTTTTTTTGCATTGTTGCAACACTTCTGTAAAGAAATTGTATATTTTTAGTATTAGTTTTTGAAACCTTACAAATTAAGCTTTCCATACATATTTCATCTGTTCAAATCGCGTTATCGGGTATCAAGCTATAATAATTTCAATGTGAGGTATTTTATTAAAATTTTCTAAAAAATCGAACTTTGACCTACGATAATTCGAAAACTGCAGCGAAATTGAAAAAACTAAAATAACGCATGCGTGCTGCATGTACGTGAAATATTGATCTGCAAAGTCTTATTCAGATCCGTTGACATAAATCCGACAACCGATTCGAAAATTTTTTAAATTAGTCAGCGCGATTATTAATTGTAAAAATTTGTATTTTATTCCTATAATAACTATTACAAGCAGCGGATTAGACAATTAACCAATTTCAGGAGCGGTAATATATATGTGATGCTAACAGCTGGTTAAAATTTGGTTCAGATCTGTTAAGTAATAAAAGATAATCTAGACTATCATTCTTTAAAAAAATCTTAAAAATATACATAAAAATTATTACAAGCAATTTTAAAATTAAAAACTTTTTTAATAAAAATATTTGCCATCAAATTCTGCTATAGGTCTTTAAAAGCACTAGAATGCTACACGCCAAAAATAATTCAAAACTCCAAAAATAATTCAAAACTTAATATGTATTTTAGCGTTAATTTCCTACTTACTCACGATTAGTAGTCGACATTGGTAATCTTGTGAAACTTACGTTTAAGCTATAAGATGAGTACAGCACTTTTGTGTAAAGCACAACGAAAAACATTTTTATAAAACATGTTGGCCCTTTATATCGCCGCTGAAGGGTAGCTTTTCTATTTTGTTAAGTAAGAGACAAGCAGAGAAACACAAAGAAAAGTTAGAGGGTTAAAATATTTTAGAAAAATATTGTTATTTCTGTTTTACATAACAGTACAGAGCACATCTTATAACTTAAGCATAAGGCTTACAAGATTTCCTATGCCGAGCCACTATTACTCTGTGCAAAATGGGGAAAATTACACTCCACCTATAATGAGTCCTAGATGTGAACATCCAGAACGCCGATACACGATGTTTTTTTTTGCTTCCCTCTACCGTATTTGGTCCTTAGAACCATGTTGTTTTTTTTAAATTGTGCAGGGATATTTATAAGTCCTCCTTAAGTTTATAGTTCAAAAAAACATATCCTCATTCCGCTAGAAATCTTTATCCACCGATTCGTTTTTGATAAAGTTGTAAAGTGCAGAAAAAATATATGCGAGTAATTATATAAAAAAGAAGAGAAAAAATTAATAGTAAAATCTTTGCCAGATATTAAGAAACTTGACTTAATTACCTTTCTATTGATATATAATATGCTGTATCGCGCATTTGTGAATGTCTAACAAATTACACTTTAATGTGATCCCTCTTAAGAACTTCACATTCTCTGTATTCATGTATTGCAGTGCTTACTATTCACTTCTCATAAATTCACAGACCCTGTAAAACATATTAATTGTTGATGTTCGTTGTTATTCGTGGATCATTCGTGTTTTTGTTGTAAAAATTTTGTTTTGTGCTTAAGTAAACTTTTGCAGACCTAAAAATGCAATTATTAAAAGTCGCGAGAATTAAGTTCGAACAAACGTGCAATTTGCGATCATAGAAAAGTATTAAACCAAACACAGTGTTACCGTTTTGGTTATTTTGAAACAAAAAAAATATTTTATCGATATTTTATAATATTTATCAATTAAGAATATTTGCGTACACCGAAAATTATTTAATTTGATTATTTTGGAAAAAACCCTGTTTTCACGATTTTCTAAATATTTTGTCCATCTTAGAATTTATTTACTAATTTAAAATATTTTTGTTCAGAGAAAAGTATTTAAGTCAACCCAGTGTTGCCGTTTTTGCTTATATTTAAACAAACACCTTTTGAAGATTTTTTTTAATTTTTTACAATTTGTTTATTCATTAAGAATATTTTCGTTTGTAGAAAATTATATAAGCCAATACCGTGTTACCGTTTTAGTTATTTTTAAACAAAAACTCAATACCAAAAAAGTTACTCAATAGCGATCAAAGTCTATCTCAGTCCTTGGTACATTTAGCTGATGTACTAAAGAAGCGCTTTATTTTTATTAAGCGAAGTAGAGCCACACTATTGGTTATATTCCTATAATGTCTCATGACCAGGCACCCATAACTTATGATGATAACACGTGCGTGATTTAAAAAATTATGTTCGTGAGGGTATTTGTGTGATCATGAGACATTTCAAAGTTGTCGGGAATGAAAGTCCGCGATCCAATATTATGTTTATATGTGGGTAAGTAGTCATGAGTGAAGAAGCTGGCACGCAGACGTAGTATTTATAAATTAATATCTTAAAATAAACCTTTAAGAAATCTATTATTTGACATATTGTCATAATTTTATTTTAAATGAAATTTATTTGGTGGAGTTTTAAGAAGTGTCTATATGCATTATTTCACTGGTGCTTTACCAAATCGGCAGTAGACTTCAAACATAATTTTGAACAGTTGCAAACCCTTTTTTTTATTATGTACAGACTTTCAAAAACCATTTGAGAATTTACAAATATATAAATGATTTTCAAAAATAAGCATAGTAGGCTCTGGAACTTATTGTCATAAATTTCATTTAAAATATTATTATGATATAATATATACAATATTAAAGGCTTAATTTGAATTGTATTTTTCATTTTCCTTATAAATACTTTTATTGTTATCCGATGGATTACCACAGGTTGGCCAGAAATGAGATGGTATTGTACCTGTAAACAACTTGGTCCTTATTTTTATCTCAGTACTATTTACGGCCGAATGGAATAGGAACTTGGCCTTATTTTCACATTTATATTTTTACGCGGATATAGTATGTGTACATATTTGTCAAAAACTTATGCTAAAAAATAGTGAAATCAAATAAAAATTGCAGTCGCTCATTCTCGTATATAAATGAGATGTATTTACTAAATTAGAAAGTGCAATTCTTATATAAAAATGTCTAAAATTATATCAATAGTTTTATAGTCCGACCAAAAAACCCCTACTGTTGGACGGTTGACTACTGTAATAAGTAGTTAGGCTAGCCTACCAGAGCAGTGAAAGATTGCAATCACACGATTTCTTGTTAATGATTGCTAGTTTTTGATTGCTATCAAAATCGTAAATTTTATATAATGATTGCAATTTGAAATCATGAAATCAATTCTATAAACATGATTGCAAAACATTTTTTAAATTAATTTTTTTTATATTAATTGATTGCAATCCATACTCCTCCTTCTCAAAATAAAGCTTACTCTGGTACGTTTTTTTTCTAATATTTTGTTGGACAATCACTATAGTTGTGATTTCAGGGGAATTGGTTGAAATCATATGATTACAACAGAAAATTTGATTGCAATCAAATGAATTGCAATTAAATTGTTTGCACTCAAGGACTTAAAAAAAATTATTTCAAAATGATTGCAATCACAAAAGATTTAAATTTTTACAAGATATCATTTTGAAATCTGAAATTATTTTGAAGTCAAAGAATGAAATCCATTTGTTTGAAATCACTTTGATTGCAATCACACTTTTTTCCGTTATATTTATTTATTGTATCCTCAATAAAATTGAATTAACAATAAGTAATCAAATCTTAACTCTAAAATTTTAATTTTTAAATCCACCCAATGCCAGTCAAAAATATTTGTTCAGCGGTTGTTTCTTTGGTTGTCTACGTCTCTCGTGTTCGCCTGAGAGCAAGATTGTCCTTCATTCTCAGCCGAGTGTGGCCTGTAAAGTTAATTTTGTTTCAAGCTAAGGGATTTTGGAGCAACTCAAGTTTTCTTATGTATCTTGTCACGTGCTTAGACCCCATTGTCTTAACCAGTGGCACATCTAAATCATTATGAATTCGCTTGTTTCTGACCCCACGGGGTTGCTGTAATAGTACGGAGTACTTTATTTTATCGCCTTTGAATTTTTTCTACATATAATGCCGAGGCAGTGACCTCTAACTGGATACCGTAGAACCATTTTGGTATTAGAATGAAGTTGTTTAGAGTAGAGTTCCATCCAATGAGCCATTTAAGATGATTTTAATGTTATTTGGGTCACCTTTGCATTTATATGGGACTTCCATATTAGACGACGCTTCCGATAAACACCGAGATATTTAACTTCAGTGTGTTCCTTGGCATTTTAAGGGCACTTGTTGCGAAAATGTTTGACCATTTTAATTAGTATTCGTTAGAAGAATACTGAAACCTTTCAAATTATATTAAATTTATTTATATCCGATTATGCGTTTTAAAGTTATTCAGCCTTCAATATGACGAACATTTCTCAAGAATGGCCGAAATGCCCAAGTTTAGAGGCCTATAAAATTGCAACCATAACAAAATAATTTTTCGCCATATTATGCGCACAAAGGAGTAGACCGTGGAAAAAATTTTCGTTTTTACCCAATAATAAAAATTTTCAATTAGTTTCAAAAACATTTTTGTTTAAAAAAAACCTATCATATATTTTTCTGTGTGGTAAAGAAATGAAAACCCAACCAATCAATCCTCTATTGCTGCCACACAAAATATGACAGGCATTGACAACGAAATCACAACCGCTTGTATTGTACTGTAAATAGCAAAAAAAAAACACTAAGCAAAAAATACTGAAATCTCAGGTTTATGACTAAATGAGCGTTTAATATATTATATTTAACGGAAAAATATATTAAAGAAATTGCAAATGATAAATAAAATTATATAAGACAAATATTCCGAGATTTTTTAAACTTGTTTAGCTACGCTAATGTTTTTGGAATAAAGTGTTATTTATAGAATTTATTTTAATACTATTTTTGTTTAATTTACTAGAAATATTTAATTTTTGTTTAATTTACTAGAACAATTTAAATTGGTTTGTAAAAAAATAGCAACATTTTGCTACTACCGAAAATTGAGGAAAAATGCAAATATTATTTGCAAATATTATTTGTATTTTTCCTCAATATATTATATTGAACATTTAATGTAGTAATAAATAATATAATAAATAAGATAAAGAATTGTAGATTTTTAACAAAGTAAATTGATATCTATGCTCAATTTCTAAAGAAAGTAGTAATATATATGTTACAATTCAAAAGATATGTATGTAGTTGATATGTATGTGTGAAAGTAGATTTTATATGGCTGATTCATATTTAAAATGACTTTTTCGCGCCCGTTGAAAGTATAGAAAAACAGTTCATAAAATAAAGGCATACATTTTAAAATTAAAACTACTTTAAGCCCTTATCAGACTACTTTTTTCTTAATTTTTTAAGTTTTGGAGAACATTGCAAATATAATATAATAGGAAATTTTACCAGTTGCAAATAGTTCAGCTATATTAAGATAAATACCAAATTGTCGAAGCTTTTACTAATGTAATCGATAAAAAAAAGAGCGGCTGTCAAAAAAATATGTAAAAATTTTCATTTTGACGTTTCATTGACGTTTCAAGCTTGAAAAAATAAAGTATTGCCAAATTAGCGGTTTATGCACGAATTTGGCGATTAAGCGCTTCTTTTTTTGCTTTTTTTTGTGTTAGCTTTTTATTATAAATAAAAAGTAGGTAACATTTAAAGAAACCATTACGTGTTATTTACAGTTTGTATTGTTGTTTATTTCTATCATTTGCTGTTTCTTTCTCTCAATCCTATAGCAAAACAGTGCAAGAAAAATGTAGTGTCATAAGGGCTTTAGCATGATTTAAGAGATTATAAATAAATAGACATAAGTTTGTTTTTGTGTAAGACTGTCCATTATGTGTTAAAAACACAGAAAGAAAATACTATTTATGCTCTCTTCTTACATGCCATTTGCATGCTTCTGTTGACTTTCCATATTGAGAAAGTATGAATTTTTCCAAAACCGAGATTAAAATTTTAACGGTTTTAAAACATTATTGAAATTGCATATATATTTTTTAATTTTTGTTGCCCACAGTCATATGTATTGAGCGTTACGAGTTTTAGTACGTTTAAAAAAACCTAGTTTGTTATATTAACTACACAGATAGAATAGATTGGTTGAATATCTGTTACCATTGTGAGTATTTGATACTATGCACCGAAATTATATTCCCATTATTAAAAATTTTATTATTAAAAATCTGTACCTATTCGTTATTAAAGATTCTTAACAATATAAATTCAATTGTATCAGCCAATTTGACATATATAAATAATCTTAAAAAGTTCTGATTTCTAATAAATGGAATGCCGTAATCGAAAAATATTTGGTTTAGTTTTTACATAAGGTTTAAAATACCACAATTATATAAATGCTTACAATGATAGCAAAATTATATTGCGCCAAAAAAACAATTGCTTTCATACATATTTTGACAAAATAAAAAATTTAAATAAAAATGTCTAAGAAAATAAAAGTTTGGAAGAAATAAATTACAAAGGAGGGAACTGATTCAGAGGAAAACTAAATATTGGAAAGGTATGGAAATGTAACTTTCTCTGAATTGTATTCTTAAAGTAAAATCCTTTATTCAAATATATTCTTATTTTTAGAATCCTTTTTTCTGAGCCGAAATCCATGGAGTGAATAAAACCTAAAGGTTCTTACCGCAAGTCTGGTACTTTGGAATTTACTACATAGAGACGCAAATTATCTTCAAGACTTAATTTATGATTAAATACAAACTTAAAATTAAATAAAAATAAAATATTTAAAAACAACTCAAGATTAAAATATTTTGTAGGTGGTTCATTTTACTGTCACTTTTAATAACCCCGTCATCGATTCGACCATTTCGGCATAAAGATATATATGACTTTCTAGGGTTAAAGTGTACTAACTTTCTTGTTTTGTGAAAAAATAATATTTTGGTTATTTTTCAATGTCTTATAAATCCGCTAAAATTCTGTTGACTTATGGGGTTCCTCCAATACATAGAAAAAACCAAATAGTTTTTCCTCTTATATTCTTTATTTTAAGTGTAATTTGTATGACAAAGATATTTTATGGACTTTTAATCACTCATCAGTATGTTTTTATAAAAGTTATACTTTTTTCTCGTGACATAAATAATTTGTAATACCATTCTCCTACCAAAAAAGAAGAGTGTAATAAGTTCGAAGTGGTGTATCTGTGCAAATCCTTGTCTGTCTGCGTCATCGTAGAGCGAATGCTGCCAACAAAATTTACTACAGAAAATCCTTACAGAGAAAAAATTATCACCAAAAAATTTTCAAACAAAAGTTTGTCTAAACATAATTTTAATTTTCAGTAAATGTTCTGTCCATAATCTATGAATTGTTTGTTTGGCTTTTATTTAGAACGCAAACACCAAAAACAACAAGAAAAACTGTGCTGTAAAATAAAACAACACCGATGACGACATACACACAAATAACCACAACAACAATGATAGCAAAAGGAATGCGTTTTTTACTGAAGATTGTTGAGAGAATCAGTTCGTTAATGTCGTTGCTTAATTCTCATTCATTCTTTTACAGTCTTTAGATAAACATTTAGACTTGAACATATGTAACAAAGTTAAATTTCATAAATGCTTAACGCATGATGATGATGATGATGATGGGTCATCATAAATAAAAATTTTGATTGATATATTAAAAAAAATTAACTAAATATTTTTGTTTGATTAAGTAAATTATTTTGTTTGGCATTTGTAATTTTAGACTAATTGTTTTATAGATTTAGACAAAAATATTGTTTGATATTTTTCAGAAAATGTAGTAAATTTTTTTGTTTGATTAGTGAACTGTTTTATTTACAATTTGTAAATATTTTTAGACAAAGTGTTTTGTAGATTTAAACAATTTATTCACTGAAAAAAAAGGTTTTTTTCAATGAAATTTTTGAGATAATATTGGTGTCTATTCGGGAATACGCGTCGCTAAGTGAAAAATACATGGCAAACAAAAACAAAACTGCATAAATTGTTTTTGTTTATCATTCAAAATTTACCGGTTTTAAAAGAGAGATTTACGCGTTAAGATTCTCACGTTTATTTGATTTTAAAAATGTATAGAAAACAAAAACAGTTTGAGACATTTTGTTTTTGTCATCATGTAATTTTTCACTACTTCGACGCGTTTTCCCGAATGGACACCATTGTCTATATTTACAAATTTTTTTGTAGGTCCGTTCCTAAAATTCCTTTACAGAATGAAATTTAGTTTTTTCTGTGCAAGTCAGTTATTTATGGGCTTTCTGAAGTATATGTGACTTTTGCCAAGCCACTATATCTTTGCTGTTACATCTATTTATGAAATTTTACGTTGGTTTGCGCAATGTGACAAGAAAAACATGAAAACACAAAAATATCATTTTCGAAAAAAAAACGAATTATGGGGTTTCTAAAATACACGATTTATATATAAAAGTGCTTTGCATACTATGAAACCACTAATTAGGAGTATATGGGTCTAAAAATCGTTAATGGTGATGAATTAGTTATTGTGATATGGCATAATAATTTGTTGAGGCTACGTAAAGTCCAATCTTCACAAACGAGATTGGCCAACTGCAAGCCATTATAGAAACAATACGACGACCCATCGATAATTAAAACATTTTAACAAATCAATATGCCTCAATCCCAATCAATATTTAAAGGAAAAGCTAAATCTTTATAAAAATGTGAACTCAAATATGATGAGAATTTTTTTTATATCTGTTTCTGAACACCTTATTTACATATGTACTTGTTGTAGTCTCATCTCAGCAAAAACTTTTGGCAAATTTACAAATGGTACTACTTTTTTAAGAGTTACAAAGTAATTAATGGTACTTATTTATCTTATTACTATAATGCAAAATAAAACTACTAAGTAGCAATTAGCAAAATAAGTATGACCTTATCTCATTTACTGGAAGTTGTTATAATTTGTTGACCTGTGTTAATAAAAGTTAACATGTGTTTGTATATGAAAACAAATTTTTGATGCTGCAACTTATAAGTGATTACAGGTTCGTATCGCAGCTGGATAGAAATAATAAAATAAACAAATAATCAAGGTGTGAAAAATATAATTTTCTTATATAGTATTTTGTTTATTTGACTACTTATTTATTAGCTTCAAGTAAGTCAAATAATAATTAGTTAATTGCCATGATAATGTAAATATGTACATTGTAAAAATTGTATAGGAAAATGTGTCACAAGTGACTCATGAACTGATTCTAATACGACCTCCTGAGTCATTTATGACACCTTTGACAGGGAAGTTGTTAAAGAAGCAATTTACACATTCTAGCGATATTTAATTTCAAATTGTCGATTAATTTGCCGAATTGTTGACATGGCAACAAATATGTACAAGTGGCTTACGTTACAAAGGTTAAGTCATGCGCAATATAATATATGCTCGACATCCTGGGACAGGTAGATAATAATTTTTTTTAAGTTGTATATTTGACAAATATAACATTAAATAAAAACAAAATGCTTATTAAAATTCGCTTTTTTCATGAAAATTGCGATTGCTAAAAATTGGCTTTTTCGTTGTATTGGCAAACACATTCACAATTACTCACATGCTCTGACACACTTAACGGACAACATTGTTATCTCTGGCACATGCAAATTTAAAGTTTGCAATATTTTGGTTGCTCTGGTACATTAGTAGATACATCATTTGTACAATAGTAGATACATCATATGAGTTTTAAAAATGATAACAGGCCATTGTAAACAGTGATGCTGTCACAATTAAATTTGGTAAACACATGCCCGATGGCGTATGAGTAACAAACATTTAAATTTAAATGAAGGTGAAATTATTTATTGTGAAAAGTACTTTAAGCGAAGACATCCATGATATGCTTGCATTCAGTATAAATACATATAAGAAAAAATAACGAAAAAGTTTATTACGAACAATGTTTCTTCTGTAGAATAAAATGTTATCAATATCTCAACAGCTTTTGGGTACCCTTTATTCCCTTTTTGGTCAGATATTTAAAGTATAATCAAAAAATCCAAACAGAATGTTTTATACGTAATATTTTTTATAATATTATTTGAATTTCTATTGCACCATATGCTTTAAACAAATAAATTTATTTGCTTATACACCACATAATAAATATTCTCTTATATATGATTTTATTTGTTTTGTTGTATGTGTTGAATTTCGATTTGTATTAAAGGATTGCACAGAAAAAATAACAAACATTTAAAAGGTAATATTTTTTTGTAGAACACTGATTTAGGTTACAAAAATATTTACGTGTTCGTACTAAATTTATTCTAAATTTATTTGTTAAAAATCGTCACAAAAACGTAACATGCAACATATGTGCGATACCATTTACAATTTAGTTCAAAGTGATAAACGAGTACGCTTTACTAAATTGATGATTTTGTGGCAAATAGATTCAATTTAAAAGTAATCAGCATATATACTGCTATGCTTATGTAATATATGGCTGATTCTCATCTCAAATTCTTTTTTCGTGTCCGTTGAAAGTATAGTAGATAGAAAATACAACAATATGTCAACTTAAAGAGAGAGTAAAGAGTCTAGAATCCGAAGCTTTAGATTTTAAAATATTATAACAATTAGTTAACAGAAATAAAAAGAAAATTTAACAAGCACGATAATTCTGTTGTAGCTGGTAGTGTGCGAATTCAGAACGTGACGCCTGGACGCGTGCAACGCAAAAAATAGGTATACTTTCTACTTTTGTAAGCGTCATCAGCGGCTTGCTAGGAGGCTAGCTGTTTTTTATAGCCATTGATATTTTATTTTCAATGCTATCGATAAGTATGTTTGTATAGTGTACTATTTTGCTCTTGTAATAGAGTTAAACAATATTTGCGATCATAAATTAACAAAAACACTTCTGCGCAAAAAGCGTGGGATGTAACTCGAACTGAGCTAAAAATTTGTCACATAAATGTGCAAAGCCTGTTCGGAAAAAATGAGTTTCGTTACGTTTTTGAAAACTCAGACCTACATATTATTTGCGTCTCTGAGACGTTGTTTAGGGACTCCATAACAGATTCCATGGTATCGATGAATTGGTATAGACTATACAGAAATGACAGGAAGGATGGATACGGAGGTATCGCAATATATAAACCGTGAATGAACTTGTAGAATTGAAAGCACAAATCGTGCAAATACTGGCGATATGTTACAATATCTGGTTTCGGAGATATGCTGCTTTGGTAGGAAACTTTCTGCTTCTGGTAAGTAAGAGAATTGATCTATCTCCACTTTATGAAATTATGAAAAGGTTCTTTCCGATCTATACAAACGTGACTATAGCTGGCGATTTTAATTGCAATCTTCTATCAGATTCAAGTCTAGCCGAAAATATAAAATTTCTCACATTATATGATTTGTTTTTTGTTTCCGACGTATCCAAAGTTTTATTATATAACCAGCTATAAGCACCATGTTTTTCTAAACATGACGCTATTAATAATACAGTCATTATTCGTAATTTTAAATGGAAAAGACAAAGTCTGCTAGAGGAAGATATATTTAAAATTGATTGGAGTTGCATGTATTACTGACCAACAGTCGATGAACAATTGGCGCTGCTAGAGTACCATATAGTGGCTTTGTACAACATAATCATTCCATTAGAAAAAAAGAAATTTACAAGTTCACAAAACCTTGGTTTACTTTGCGTATTGAACGTGTGTGTGAGAGCAGAGCTCGTTATAGTTTTTGCGCGTTAGAAGAAGCACAAAACTAACGACTTGTATGAAACTTATAGCTTAGCCAGGAAAATCACAACTAACGCAATCAGGCAAGCAAAGGCAATATACTACGCGGATAACATCGCAAATTTTGTAGATACAAGAAAGACCTGGAAAGCCATTAGGGAAATTACTATAGTTCCACAAAAGCGCACTGACGGGATTCCAATCTTAGATCCAAACATGTTAAAAGCTAATTTTCTCACAATACCCACACCAACCGCGGATCAATCGTATTATTGTCACTTGCAAATTGACGAGTCACCCATAAAATCGTTCAGTTTTGACTGTGTTAGCGATTAGGAGTCGATGAAATCCACCCACTTTTCCTTAAAATTTACTGCCGATTATAACATATATTTTCAATTCTATAATTACAACTATCATCTTTCCAAAACATTGGAAGCAAGCAAAAGTTCGCAATCAGAATATCGGCCTATCGCTATTTTACCATAGCTATCGAAAGTCTTTGAAAAAATTTTTCATCAACAGATAAATAAACTCTTCGAAGATAATAATTTATTAACATCAAAACATTTTCGTGCTAATAACAGTTGTGTCACTGCTCTTTCCAACATACCTGAAGATCTAAGAGGAGAATTAGATGACAGGTATATGGCAATATTAGTTCTATTGGATCATTCCAAGGCATTCGACACTGTCAACTATACCAGACTAATTCAGAAATTGAAAAGAATGGTGTGTTTTTCAAAAACATCTTGCAAATTGATGCAGTCCTATCTCATTGGCAGAGAAGAGTACGTAAAGGTTAACTCATCAACAGTGTCATCTTTACAAAAGGCGTATCACAAGGCTGGATTTTCGCGCCTCTCCTTCTTTTTATATGTGCGAACGACTTCCCCAGTCAGCTAATGCACTGTCGTATTAGGATGTATGTGAATAACGTGCAATTATATATAAGCAACAGAACAAACGGATTTGAGGATAAGCTTAATGCAGACTTAGAACGAGTTGCGGTATGGGCTGCCATTAACGGTCTAAGCGTAAACTCAAAAAATTAAAATGTATGTTGCTTCATAAAAGATTGTATCGCCTATTTGAACCACCAAGATTCTATATCGACAACCCACAAATTGAAGTCGTATGAAAAGTGAAGAGGTTGGGCATTACATTCAATCACAACTTAGCCTGGTCCGACCACATTTCAACAACCTGGTGGAAAATGCTTTCGATGCTCCGCAGCTTGCGGCCAACACAATTTTATACACCATTTGGAATCCGACTGCTTCTGGTAAAAAGTTAATTGATTCCTAAATTAACATATGCCTGTGAAATATTTTCAAACTGCGACTTAAAAAGCAGATCGAGGCTAAACGTTACATTTAATAATATAACAAGATACACCTTTGGCCTCAAATTCTATGGGAATCGTCAACACATCAGCTACTACTCTAGGCAAATCTGCGGGGTTCCTTTCGATGACCTTATGGAGATAAAAATATTGCAACTACTCCACAAAATAATCAGCGCTCATCAACCCGAAGAAATGTACAATCGTCTTAATTTCACCCGATCAGAAAGGAACAAAACAATAATACCTATGAGATATCAAATGCTAATATCGGAATGGCAGTTCTTTATTTCTACTATACTGGAATTATATCGCATCAAACATAACGGCAGCAAGCAACGCATTAAATTTTAAGAGGATAATTTTTAAAATTTATTCTCGAACGTAGTATTTATTTTTCGAATATTCTGATATAAAGTAATTCCAGACTCTTCACACAACTTAACATATTAATATATTACTATCAAATTCAATTATTATAAATTGCAATACCGTAATGTTGTTCGCATCACGATAATTCATTCATTTTAATTTTTTATTCATTTTAGTAATTATTCTTAACTAATTGTGTACTTCTGCTATTTTTAAACTTAAGTTTTGTTGTAGAAGCTCACACAAATAAATAAATTATATTAATAAATAAATAAATAGGTAAAATAGTGCATAAAATAAACGCATACATTTTAAAATGGAAACTGCTTTAACATGATTTAATAGATTATAAATACACGTACATTAATTTCTTCTGTGTAAGACTATCCATTAGTTGCTGAAAACGAAGAACGAAAATACCGTTTTTACTATCTTCATACAAAATGGCGTATTCGTAATGCATTCTGCTGATTTTCCACATTAGGATACTATGAATTTTTCCAAAAACGAGATTAAATTTATAAACTTTATTTATTTATTTTTTGCTTCGCTTTTTTTACACATACAATTTTATTTTTGTCTTATGTGCTGACCTCCTTAAGCTGTTTTAGTATGCTTCATTACTCAGTTTGTACTTCTAAATATTTAAAAGTTTTGTGAACTTTGTTAAATAGTATGATATTGCAAAACTTTTTATTTACTTTTTATTTATTTATTTTTTATTTATTTATTTATTTTTCATTTCCTGTACAACAAGACAGAGTCTTATATTTATAGTACAGGAACGAATTACGTTACAACAAATTATTATTAACATAACAAAAGTAGTACAAATATATATATATATATATATATATATATATATATATATATATATATATATATATATATATATATATATATATATATATATATATATATATATATATATATATATATATATATATATATATATATATATATATATATATATATATATATATATATATATATATATATATATATATATATATATATATATATATATATATATATATATATATATATATATATATATATATATATATATATATATATATATATATATATATATATATATATATATATAACTAAAAATTTATTAAAAATTATGGAAAAAAGTTAAAAATTATGCAAAAAAGTTAAATAAAAATGATTTGAAACTATTAGCATTGCTGTTTAATTGTTGACTGAGTGAAAGATTGTTCCAAAGACGAGCAGCATATACGTAAAATTGCCATTCAGATACTAGATATTGATAGCGGGGTTTTACAATGTTATTATTCCGTGGTGATTGGAAAAAGCGTAAATTGTCAAATAAATATTTTGGAGTTTTAGTGTATATTATTTTGTGTAGAAATATTAGTCTACGAATCTTTAGCAAGCTTTCAAAAGAGATTCCATAAAGATCATTGGAAACCGAAGAAACATGATCAAACCTTTTCAATCCATACACATATCTTACAATATTGTTAAACAAAATATTAAGTTTCCTTCTACTAATTGAATCATAGCTTGCGAACAATTCACAACTATACATTAAGCTGGGAATGAGGTACGTCTTGGCAAGTAAAGTTCTTATACTTAATGGTGTGAAATATTGTGTTGACCAGAGAGATCGTAACTTTAAATAAGTATGACCAACCAAAGCGTTTATATGATCATTCCAAGTCAAATTGCTATTTAAAATTACGCCAAGATTTTTCGCTGTATTGACAATTTCCATTTTCTCTCCATTTATGACAATATTATCTGAAATTGAAGGATATAAGTTTTTTTTTAGATATTACTATGCACTTAGACTTGCGTGGACTTAAACAGAGCCCGTTTGCACTGGCCCAAAGGTAAACTTTGTTTAACTTTTCATTTGGATAGGATGTGCAAGAGAATATATTACGAACTGAGCAACCCAAAGTAAGTTGCACATCGTCTGCGAAAGAACTGATTTTGCATTTGGAGAGGTGTTCTGGCAAATCATTTGCATGTAACGAAAATAGAAGCAGTCCTAAGATAGAGCCATGTGGAACACCCCTATTAAGGGTTAAGCTATCTGACCATAGATCATTTACAAATACCGATTGTCTTCGATTCGAAAGGTATGATGATATAAGCTTGGCTGATGTGCCGGCAAACATAAAAAAGTGTTTCAGTTTTTTAACCAGTAAATTATACATCTGAATTGTATTGAATTCAAGATTAAGTGTGTAAAAAAATTATTCAATTCGTATAAAAATGTATTGAGCGTTACGTAAAAAAATTTTTAATTATCATTTATCTGTAAATTTAGGGATGTTAAAAAAAGTAAGCAGAAGCTGAAGCGTAGAAACGATATAAACAACATTATCTGTTTACAAATTTCTGGTTTTCTTTAACAAAATTTTTCTTCTTTCGCACTGTGGGTTGTTATATTTCCGAAAAATGTACTAGGTAGGTCGTATTTTGCTACAAAAATATTGTATAAAATTTACATTGTTGGTCAAATTCATTAAAATGAATCTTATGTGAAAGAAGAGTTAACTTACTTTTGGCTTCTGTATAAATTATGGTAAGTAATAAAACATACAATTTCTTTATTTTCTCATGTGAATCCAAGTCGAAAAGTGAAACAGTGGTCATCATTTTTAATTTGGTCCTGAAATTATTATATTTTTTGCTTTTAGAGAGTTGATGTATAGTGCTTTCGAACGCTTTACTCATTTTTTGTGGTGTATTTTTGTCGCAAAAATCATTCCTGAAACAACCGCGAAAGCAAATATAAAAGTGTTAAAAATACAAGATACAAAAATGTTAAAAAATCGAATAATATAATTTTATTTCAGGATCCATTGAATGAGGTAAAATCTATAATTTGAATCCTACCTTTTCATATATATATATATATATATATATATATATATATATATATATATATATATATATATATATATATATATATATATATATATATATATATATATATATATATATATATATATATATATATATATATATATATATATATATATATATATATATATATATTAGTTATATTGATAAACAAAAAAATATAATATAAAATGTACGTTTAGAATGAGAAACAGCCATATATTTATGTACACACTGTAGTAGGATATCGTTTTCAGCGTGTTTTTTTTTCAAGTTTCTACGTAGTACCACAAACAATTTTTTAATTAAAATTGTTTTTTTTTGGGTCAGTTTGATTAAAAAACCTTCAACACCTTACACAAATTCACTGAACGTTTTTTCCCTTTTAAATTATTTGGTATTTGACAAGCCCCATATGATGATTTTCGGTACCAAATTGTTGTACATAAAGAGGAAATTAATAATTAATTTGTATTTAATAATTACTTAGTTGAAATGAGAATTGAGTGTATCTCCTACACTTAATTTTCACATCAAATTCAGGGAGTAACAGTATTCTTGTTGTGCATATATTTACATGCGAATTAATGATTATTTTGTATTGGAACTACCCGGCTTTTGGTGATGTAATCTTGACAATCATGGAAACCGTAAGACACGAACTCTTGAAATTTTCACGGCTGGTATAGTATTTTAAAAACAATTGCAGCAAATGCGAGAAAACAAACAAACTAAGAACTAAAGGGTATTCTATCAGTTAATGTAGTTATATAATTAAGCTGTTTTTAGCAACCTTAATAATTAGACACTTGAAAGAAACAAAATTAATTACTAAAAGGTCACTTCATAATTACAGGCTATCCTTTCAAGTAATAACAAGCCGGAAAGTAAATCGAAAAACGAGAAAAATCGCCAAAACAAAACAAAAAAAGTCCAAAAGTAGTCCCAAAATTAAAAAAATTGCGAAAACGAAAAAAAATTCGCCAGAATAAAAAAAGCTGAAACGAAAAAATCGCCAAAACCAGAAAAATGGCAAAAACAACGAATTAAAAAAACAATAATAAAAAAATTACTAAAATGAAATAACTCGCTGAAATGAAAACAGCGCTAAGACAAAAAAGCACCAAACTGAGAAAAATCGCCAAAGCAAAATAAAAACGATAAACTTAAAACCCTCCAGAAATAAAAAACCGTCAAGACCAAAAAAAGCGCTGAAACGAAAAAAGAACAGAAAAAAAATTGCAAAGCGAAAAAATCGTCGAAACGAAAAAATTGCCGCCAAATCAAATAAAAAAAAATTAAAACTAAAAAAAGTCCCAAAATCCAAAAAAAATTGCAAAGACTAAAAAAAACGATAAAAGCAAAAAGTCCTAAAAATAAAAAAAAAATTCAAAACGGAAAGAGGGATATGCATATATCCTATATATTAGTGATGTTACGAATATTCCTTTTTAATATTCGCGAATACGAATACGAATATCTGAAACAATATTCGCCGAATTCGAATACGAATATTCAATCTAAATAGTTAGTACCACTTAATATATGAAATTTAATTGAAAAAATCTACCCCTTGCGTCAATAACTATAAATGGAGAAAAACTGTCACAATACTGTAGGTATTTAACATTATTATGATATTCCGATGACGGAATTCGGATATTCGGATGACGGAAATGACACTTTTTTTAGTTTTGGGTGGAAAGTAAATAAGGGAAAATACGAGCTTCTTTTACCTATACCCAGGCAATATTTAGTGACACCAGCGGCAAGTATTCCGAGCGAGCGAATGTTTAGTGGTGCGGAGCTTATTTACACACTGCGCAATAGGCTTGATGGAGAAAAGCCTTCAAAACTTTTATTTTTGAAGTTCAATATTCCTCTACTGAGCTGTTAGTATTACTTTAACATGATTAATAAATTTATTTAACAGGACTTTACTTTTTAAATACCATGTCGTTGTGAAATATATTTTTTTTCTTTTTTCTTTACTAAAATAAGATTATTGTTTTGCGTTATAGACAAATTTTTTTTAGTAAACATTAATATTTTTTGTTTAATTTTCAGTATTTTTATGTATAATGTTTTGGAACGTATTCACAAATCATTTGTGAAATATTCGCTTGAATTTGGCGAATATGAATACGAATATCATAAAAGTGGCGAATATTCGGCGATTCGAATACGAATACGAATATTCGTAACATCACTACTATATATATCGTATTCGTACGGAACTCTTCGTGTGCGAGTCAGAGTCGGTCTTTCCTAATTGCTTGAAATTTCTACTAAATATGAAAAAGACCTAACCTTTTTTATAATGGCTTTTAATAGCACTGTACGACAAAATTAATTTTGAAGTTGAGAATTCCTCGAAATATTTGTTATGCCTAAAACTTTCTGAATATAACATTAACAACCTTAGCCTAGCAATAAGTACTGCACTACCCAATAGTATGTAAACCACCAGCAGAATACTCAAAAATTTATGTTTATTGGCTAATAGAAACTTGGCAAGCATTTACGAATGAAGTGCGAAAATATTCAACACTATTGAATTCAAGTAGAACACAATATATGCAAATCATTCTGTTAACTTGTTTTCACAGTGGGTGGCACACTTGAACGGAATATAAAATATTGGTGATGTACAGTATTAGGTGCGAGTAAAATTTATTTCTAAGTTTAAACTTTTGAAAGATAACGTTCTCATTCGATTTAAATATACACCCGTAGAGTCATATAATTAAGTTTGGAGCCGAGAAAAAGTCAATCAAGTCCGTAGTCAAAGGTAGAAGCGTTAACAATTTGGACATGATATTATTCAAATCGAATGTCACTGGAGTAGTTTTGATTGCACCCGAGCAATATCTTGATGAAAGATAACTTTTTTTCGTAATACTTTTTTCGCAGACATCTTATCGATAGCTTTTCAATTTAAATTTCTGCGTCAAACATGAAAGCGAATAATAACGAGATATGCCAGTTGCGTCAATTATATAATTTTCTTTAACTCTTCGGTCACTCAAACCAATATCGACGATGTAGCTAGAAACGTAAAATATTTAGGAATATTTTTGTTAAACTCTTTGTGCACTGTTACGATTTTGCATAAAACTTTTGACTTTCATATAGCCTAAGTCAATAAACAAACTTTCGAGATAAATAAATCTTTCTACACCAAAGAGTTTCTGAAAAAATTAAATGACCCACTGCAGGAAATGATTGCCTAGATGCCTGTGTTCCTGCAGAACCAGACAGCTAACGACCTCCCATCAGACAAATAGCCTACACGTTCTGACATACAATCGATCGTACAGTGTCATGTAATGACCTTATTGCACCAAAAATGACGTGACATGCTACTCTTTGCACTTTGCTGAGTGGAGAAAAATAAGTACTCTTGTTCACTGTACTCTACAAGACACGCCTCCGGAGAAGAAAATTGGTGGGATCTTTGCCGTCTACATCCAATGTAGGATATACAGCTCAAGCTTCATTTTTTCCCAAAGTCTTTTTATACGAAAATAAAGCACATAGATCTCACTCCACGATTTATTTATTCCAAGATTATGCCGAGATGTTGAGCTTCTTTCGAGAGTTCCCGACCATTGCGTGACGGTCTTAATTCCTGAAAATTTGTATCTTTGGTAAAAAATAGTATTTTGGTTTTTCCCCTTTGTTCAATCAAGTAGTTTGCTGAATGCCGATTCCATAAGTTCACTAAACCGTTAGCAAACATTTATCTCCTATAACAAGCATGACGTCAACTGCATGAAACAATACCAGGGTATTTTAATTAATTGAATTTTTATTTTAACCAGTTAGTCGCTCGATTAATTAATGGAGGTTTTGCCGTAATCGGTTATTAATAGGTTATTATTGTATTTTTAAAATAAATAAACAAGTACAACCCGCGTAGCGATTAGCTTGTCTGCAGAAAACATCCAGTGTCTATAGCGGGTATCGAACCCACGACCTCTGGACCACTCATGCACGTGGGCACCAGGTTAACCAATTAATACACATTTTTTATGAATTATTTAATTTAAATGAACAGAAAAAAATATTTAAAGTGTTTATTATTATGAGATTTTACTACTAAAAAGCTAATAACATAAAGAAAAACTGAAATATGTATTAACTCAAAAAAACAAGCGAGATCGTTTTGTTATATAGTTCAATAATTTAAAAAATTTTTCTAAACTGTTCTTTTAAAAATGAATTTGGTTCATACGTTTAGGACTCAAGCGACTATTTTCTTTAGTTTCAATAAAACCTGACTTATAAGAAATTCTAACATATACCATAGATGTTGTAGAAATCCAAAGCAATACATAATAGAGAATATGCAATTTATCTGTCCTTTTTCCAGGTTTTCTCTAGAGTCCTGTTTTGATTTTTTCCAGTTATTAGCGCCTCTAATAGTTACAGTTAGTCCTGTTAGCAGACTGTCTACATTACTGTCGATAGTTACATCTATTGGGACGTCATCTTGGGAAAGTTCAGCACAGAACACCTTACAAAACATTTTATTTCTAAATTCCTTACTTTCTGTTTTATGCTGTATTTTAAAAAGCGTTTACTAGAAGGAAATATTCATGAATTGAGGCATGTAATAAGTGTATGTTAAACTTGAGCTCGTGTCGTATTAAATCTAATTCTAAAATTTTAAATTATATTGTTTGCAATAGTATTGACTTTCATAAAATTTTAATTAAAAGGTTTATAATTCCTCAAAGTTCAACCAACGAGAATTTTTATTAAGCTATCTTATAAAGGTGTTTACCAAACTAATTTCAAAACACATTATTAAAACATAAAAAATGTGTTCATATCCCTACAAGAACAGTGACAGCCATTTTACCGGTCATATGACATGAATTTTTGATAGAAATATCCATCATTGTGTAGAATAAATTTTCTATCACATTCTTAACATCGCTGAATACCATGATACATAAGCCAGGCAAAGATCATACGAAGATGGAGTCCTAAAGGCCTATTAGCCTATTGTCTAACTTGTCAAAACTATTTGAAAGCTCCTTAGGAGTAAGCTAACACCTATACTGAATCGTACTGGATGCATTCCAGACCATCAATTCGGTTTTAGGAGACAACATAGCACGATTGAACAAACACATAGACTCGTGAACGTGGGTAGAAAAACCTTCGAAGAAAAGAAATATTGTTCTGCGCTCTTCATCGATGTTTTTCAGGCATTTGATAAGGTATTAGACAGCTACTTAGCTGAGCGAACATTTTTTGTTAAAGAAGGTAATTTTCTAAGCCCTCTACAATCGATTGAAGCCAGAGTTCCTCAAGGCAGCATCCTCGGTCCTATATTAGATCTGATATATGCCAATGACTTGCCGGTAAGCAGTAATATACACATACACTGTTCACAAAAGCCATCAACCAGCTTCCCGCAAATTGAAGGATTATATACAGCAGTTGAAACAATAGCTAAAATAATGACGGATAAAAATTAACGAACAAAAATGTATACACATTACTTTAACATTGTGCAGAGAAACCTGCCTACCTATACAAATAAACAACTAAACTATACCTCAACACACTGAAGTAAAATATCTCGGTGTTCAACTCCATCGTAGTCTAACATGGAAGTCCCACATAAATGCAAAGCCTCCCCAAATAAAATTAAAGGCAGCTCGAATGAATTGGCTTATTGGAAGGAACTCTACTCAAAGCTTAGATTGTAAACTTCTTTTATACAACTCCATTCTAAAACCAATATGGTCCTACGGTATCCATTTATCTGACACTGCCTCGGCATCAAATGTAAAAAAAATCAAAGGCAACAAAACACGTACGATTACAGCAGCCCCATGGTATGTCAGAAATAAGCGAATTCATAAAGATGTAGATATGCCGCTGGTTAAGACAGTGTTTTCTCAACACGTGACGAGAGACATAAAAAACTTGAGTTGCACCCAAATCCGCTAGCCCGGAACATCATTAACTTAAGAGGCCACACTCGGCTGAGAAGGAGGGACACTCTTGCTCTCAGTCGAACACGAGAGACGTGAGAACCAAAGAACCAAACGCTGAAACAAATATTTTTGTCTCGCATTGGCTAGACTTAAAAATTAAAATTTTAGAGTTAAGATTTGATTACTTATTGTCAGTTCAATTTCATTGAAGATACAATAAATAAATATATGAAAAATATGATGTAAACTTTTGTGTAGGTGTGATATTGAATCTTTCTCTAACTTATAAATTTTGTCGTCCATAGTACATAGTACCGAGCTCTTCAATCTAATGTTGTTTAATAGTCAGCGGTAATGGATGTACCAGTCACAGTTGACTAATCAAACTTGGTGAATAAATCAGTTACAGTTGACTTATCACACTTGATGGTTATATTGGTCACGGTTGACTAATCAAACTTGATGAATATACTGGTCATAGTTGAAATAAAACAATTTATTCCACTTTAATTATTTATATTGATATTATACTATATAACGAGTGATTTTTTTGCTATTATCTTTTTGGCAACACTAGTTTTGACAGCTCACGCACGTTTTGTATCTTGTGTCACTGTCAAACATCTTCAGTTTGGTCTATAATTTAATCATGAATCGTCTTACAAACGAACAACGCTTGCAAATTATTGAATTTTATTACCAAAATGCGTGCTCTGTTAAGAAAGTTCATCGCGCGCGAAGAATTGTGTTCAGCGACGAGGCTCATTTCTGGTTGAATGGATACGTGAACAAGCAAAACTGCCGTATTTGAAGTAAAGAGCAGCCAGAAGCATTGCAAGAGCTACCAATGCATCCACAAAAAACAACCGTATGGTGCGGATTATGGGCTGGCGGCATCATTGGGCCGTATTTCTTCAAAGATGATGCGAATCACAACGTTACTGTGAATGGTGAGCGCTACCGTGCGATGATAACAAACTTTTTTCTGCCCAAAATGGAAGAGCTTGACTTGCATGACATGTGGTTTCAACAAGACGGTGCCACATGCCACACAGCACGCGAAACAATGGACCAATTGAGAGGCGAGTTCGGTGAACAGTTTATTTCACGCTTGGGACCAGTCAATTGGCCGCCCAGATCGTGCGATTTAACGCCTCTAGACTATTTTTTGTGGGGCTATGTTAAGGCTAATGTCTATAGCGCCAAGCCTACTTCGATTGACGCACTGGAAGCCAACATTGCCAACATTATTCGTGAGATACCGGCCGAAATGTTGGAAAGAGTATGCCAAAATTGGACTAAGCGGATGGACCATTTGAGGCGCAGCCGCGGCCAACATTTGCATGAAATAATCTTCAAACATTAAATTATATCGACCCAACTATCGATCCAAATAACTATTTCATGCATTTTTCTGAATTTTATGTGTTTTTTTTATTTTTACTTTCCGATAGTTCTTATAAAATCACCCAGTATATATATATATAATAAAGTTATACATATCATCCTAGTCACATATGTAATATGAATGTAAAATCTTGGAACTGGTGACAATGCTTGCTAAAAAATATCCGTCGATGGCTTCACATTAGGATGTAAAACTTTGTAATTCCCAGACCACCAGCCTAAAAGGACACCTACTTAATTGCTATTGAATACCTATAAAGTAAAAGATTTTTCAATGATTACGCAAATTGAACTATGCCAGCCGCAAAATGTAACGACGCACCTTAGTACACATACAGACCTGCTTCTTTCTGTTCATCTACCAGTAAAAGATTTGGCAAATTGGTTTCTATAAAAACGTTTTCTAGATGAGGCCAACCCACGCCATGCACTGCTGCATAAACAAACTTTAAGTTACCATTATTTATTTGCAAAAACTCTTCTTTGAATGTAAAATATAAAAATTAATATAAAATAAAAATAAAATAAAATTAGTTTTTAACGTCATAAAATTTAAAAAATTAAACAACATTATAAACAACGTACATTCGTCAAAGATTATGGATATCTCTATCAACAATGACGGTCAAATACAAAATGTATGTAAATGTGTTAGTAAAAAATTGTGTAGGTATTAGTTTCGGTCATACATTTCTTGTAGGGATACTTCAAAAAATATAAAATTTTGTTTTATCGGTTAACTGGTTAATCGACTAAAATTAGCCGAACAGTTAATCGGCTACCATTTCATTGGTTAACCGATTAACGGTTAACCGATTGAATACCCTACCTAATACTTTTGTACAATTTCCGTTTAGTTGGAAGAGGATTTTATTTATGACAAGGAGTTCCTCTCATACTGAGATGGAAATTACAAAATATTTCCAAAACTTTTGTTCTTGGCTATAAGACTTTTAGAGTATGTTAGCATACATACATATCTGTATTCATTCTTATGCCGATTTGGGCTCTTATGGATAGTCACCACCGATTTTTCTGAGAATAATGACAGTAAAAAATTCTCCAGATGAGATTTTATCGGTGTCATCTAATTTATGATTTGTATAAGCATGTATATTTATTTTCACAACTAGTTTTGCAATGTCAGATAAAAAGTTTTAAGGTCTGTAAACTTCCAATTACTAATGATCCTCTAAATATATCTTTACTCTTTCTACAACCTTATAGTATGTACATTGAAATGATTGATTTCTGACAAAAGTTATTTTTCAGGTGCACAAGGAAATGTTTATCTGTACAAAGAACAATATTTATATATGTATATGGACACCGAAAATCAACTCAATTTTAGTCCTAAGTACTTATTATTGCAATTTGTCTCTGCAAAATCTATAGAAGAAATTGTACTTTTTTATTTCTAAAACTAACAAACATACGTGTGAACATTTGTTACTGCCCTGAAGGAAATGTCGATAGTAAAACTGTACTGATTCACCACTAACTTTGTCACCAGTACTACTGGCTAATTACAACCCAGACAATGGGTTGTGCTATAGACATTAAGCATATGCTTGTCATTCATATTGCACTAGTGATCTCAGAACTCGTGACTTACTATTGCCTATATAGTTCTTATGAGACCATATTGAGACATTGGCACTAGCGATTCACTAGTGTATTTTAATGATTCTAGTCAACAATTAAATTAGATTTTTTTAAAGAAAATTTTTATTTTTGTGAGTGCAGTAGCGTGTATTTTCAACACAACAAAATGATATAATAAAAATCGTTTTGTAGCTGTCAAAAAGGTTTTTTCCCATTAAACGCAAAATAAAAGTTTCGTCGATGACAATGTCACCAAAACGTCACCAAACTTGTCGACAAAAGTGGTGACTTGAAGACACTTGGCCGCAGTCTTTCTTCAGGATTTCTGCAATTAACAATACATACATTTATGCAGCTTTGGTTTTCATAAAATAAGTTCTATAAAATAAGTGTCGTGTTGTTTGTTCGTCATAAAAATATGTGTGTGGCTTCTCAGTAGCTCTTCTTATCACACTGCTACTAGCGTATTAGTTGTACGTTTACTTTTGCAAACGTTAAAAACTACAAATTTATGCAAGACAGTTTTTTAAGATTTTCCTGTTTTTAATGATTTTGCAAACACTTAACAGGCTAAACATGTTCAAAAACATTTTTCTTTTTTTGTTTTGTATGCCACAATCTTTTCCAATCATTAAGTAAGTCAGCAACAGTAAGTGCAATGGTTAACCTGTCAGTCATCCAGTTAGTTTTAAATCGTTAATTGTATAATGTCAGCTCACTCAACCATTTGATTAGTCAGCGATTTTCTTTCCTTTTATATATTCGTTGCTTCTTTCAATTTTATGTTTCGAAACTTTTGATGACTGTGCATAAAAATTCTATGGCAACTTTGGTATTTTGTAAAAAGTAAGTAATTCTGCTTAATAATTTAGTTGCGTTGTTGTTGTCGGTATGATATGTACTTGTAACCAACATTTTAAATCTTGCTGGCTTTGATGTTTTACAATCCGTCTTTTGTTTTCTATTCCATCTTTTATTTAGCTTCCTAGATTTATTTTATTTTTGTTTCAAGCTCCTTAACACTTTGTGGTGCTAGAGGCCTTTAATTTATGCAGCTGCGGTTTTTACAGCATTTTAATAACACTATCATTTTGTTGTGGTTTGTTTAAAGCTCTCCAACACTTTTCATTGCTAAATAATTTAGCAAGATACTTCTAAATTATTCTACAGCGCTTATGCCATGTATTTCTACATAAAATCATTTAATTGTGCACATTTATTAAGGCAAAAACTTCTGTAGAGATCTTTGGTGGAGGGAAAGTGTTCAGAGAAAATACTTTAGAAGTAAGAACAAAATAATAATTCCTTGAATATATATTCAAATTACTTTTAATAATTGTAACACATTGCACAATGGGGAATCCCTGGCAAAAAGCATACATGTTTTAAATGGTAGGCACATTGAAACAAAATATTCGCATATGGATGAGGAAATGCCGTCAGCATACGAAGTGTCCAATAGTGGTCATAATTTTGTAGGTAAGCGAAGTATCAGGGAGCAAATTACGGCTTTCGGTATCGATTGAAATTTCAATGCAAATTAAATGGGAATTTCGTTCGATTTCAAATGCCGTAATTTGCCCCCAGGATTCAATTTTGAAACATTTTTTACGAGCTAAAACTAAATGCACATTCTTCAGAAAATTTACATCATGGGATGCGGAACTATTCAAACTAACAAATAACATATGCTAAAGCGATTTCTAGCTGATAGAACTTCAGTTGTTAAATGGATGAATAGTTGGGGTGTTTACTTGGTTTGAAACTTTATCAGACTTTATCAACTCGACAAGCTTTCAAGATTGAAATCGATTTCTCCTGGATTACAACAAGGGAATGGGAGGTGTCAATCTTATTGATTAATAAAGGTACACTATGAGTATAATCGCAGAAAAATTTTAAATGCAATGTATATCCCTTTATTCTTAGATCTTTTAGAATAATGCGTCGTGAATAACAATATAATATATAGTAAACTGATGTTTGCCAATATCTTCAGGGCTAAAGTTACTTCAATAGAATTTTGATTAGCTTCATACAGATCTCTCCGCAATATTAACAAGCACGCAATCTGGAATGTGAACATTGCACCTCTAATAAAACGCAACCGCACAAATTTATTTGACAATCATTGTAACGTGCTCTTCAACTTTTTTACATCCAGTGACAGCTTCAGTGTTATTAAAACTTTATAGTGAGAACTTCTCACAATATGCTTGTCATGGCTATATGCCTGTCATGGCTACTTTTGTAATGCTCTTCCTAGTTTTTTTACTATTACAAGTGTGACTGACAACTCGGGTAACATATAAAAGGACAACCTATAAAAGGACAACCCTTATACACGTATTTATATTGAATCTGTAAAGCTGATTTTGCTATGTAATTTCAATCAATATTTACAAATATATTAAACATATGCAGTGTTTTTTTTTATTAATTTAAATGAATTTTAATTGAAATTTATTTATAATATAAAGCAGAAACTACAACAAGTAAGTGCGTACATCACATACTCGAAAAATATGTTTTTATAGATAAGAGTTTACATATGTAAACATGAAAACAATTTGTAAATAACATACAATGCATGTAAATATGAACATAAAGCTACACAAAAGTAAATGCAAATTTTGTATACATATAGGTACATATAAATGTACTTATATACATTATTTCTGATATATATGAGATGGTTATTTTCTTTCTTTTAAATATGCACATTTTAAAATACACCAATGTGTGCATTCACGCTTAAAATATAAAATGATTTTTAGATTAAACAAATTACTTTTTATTAAAATTTGTATATAGTACTTCACCAAGCTGTGCTTAATGCCCTTGTTGTAGTGACAGTAAGTAAATTCGATTAGCTAGTTGAAGCTTGAATGGTCTCATAAAGCAGTGATCTTAATGAGCCTGAATATAAGCAGGGTTGCAAGTGACAGAAGCAATACTTCTGCCTACAAAAGACATGATTTTTATATGGAAAATTCCAACTTAGAAGCACTATAACTTAACAAATAATTAGTTTGTTAGTGATTCGAAAGTTTTAGCAATACCACGTGCTTCCCTTTAAGCGAGAAGTGTAAGCATAAAAATGAAGAAAGGGCTTGCACAAGCACATCCGTTCGTCACATACTTCGAGAAACCTAAAAAAATATTTACTGGGTAAGAATATTTAAGATGCACTAGGTGCTCAAATATCTCTACTTCCAAGGCAGGCAATTCTTCACACAATGTCTCAGACATGTCATTCCTTCCTCTTTAAACTTTGGATAATTGATCTGAGGGCCATTTTCGTATTTCGTCTTGGACGAAAAAATTCGAAACATGAAAGAATAAAAAATATAAAAATAGAATGCTTTTAAACAAATTCTTACAAGTCGTACAATTTTTGTGACAATTATTTAGCTTAATGCCACCCATATTTTACTAAGTAATAATAACTTGAATTACAATTATCATTTAATAGCTCAATAAATTTGTAAGATTTTCTGAATAAATAAAAAAACTTTGCCATTAAAGACATAAACAAGTCTGCATATGAGGATACTTAAATTTATAAAAATTGCTTCATGACTTTTTATATTACATTTTGGTTGTTCAAACTTTTGTATAAGAACAACATGATGGAGCATTTAAATCACTGTGGTCTATTTTTGTTGTTGTTTTTTTCTAAGTTTAGTGACAACAAACATAAAAATAAAAATCTTAAAAACTTAATAAAATGCAGCAGAAAAAATTCCACAAATAATCATAAAAAACTTACGCAATAAAACAGCATAATAAGAAAGAGAAAAGTAATAAAAATTATTTCCTTTTGACTTAACACAACTTTTGCATAAAATAAGTAAAATTTGTTTAGCCTAATTATATGGTTACTGCGATGATATGGCGCAAAGTGCCTCACAAAAATTTATGAATATTGGAGTAATCATTTTTATAGCTCATCATTAAACAAGTTCTAATTAGTAAGAAATAAACATAGTTCATTGCTTATAAAGATTTTCAAGGGAATTATGCAAAATTTTCAATACCGAAATGCGGCAATGTAATTGTACTTGTTATTTAAGGGGAGTTTTTCTCCTTTTACAAGAAATGGACAAACAGCAACGAGTTAGAGGGCTAAAATATTCCTAGTAGTGTTTTATATAAAAGTTGTATGTTGAAAAATTTCAAATTGTTTTCGACACTACATATCGGCAATTTTTGAGAAAATTTCGTCACATTTAAGATTTAATAATCTCAGAGCTCGGCATTATGTATTAACAATTTTGGTGTCATTGGTAAGGTTTCATTATCCTCTTAATAACTATTCATTAAAAACGGGCAGAGTTTCGTGCCACAAGTGCCTCTAAAATGCTAAAGTATTATTTATCCTTAAATATCCTGAACAATTTTGTTTTATTTTCTTTATTGTTTTACGGAACGCAGCCGAATAATAGGTCTTGATGTGTAAAGTTTTCTTTTAAATCTCTCAGACTAGATAACATTTCATCAGAACTTCTTAGAACCGATTCATATATCAGTGCACATATAATGGTGCCCCTCATTACAGAATTCTGGGCAACTGAGTCATTACCCAGTGAGCTAAAAGAGGGTATAAATATTAAAACTCCAAAAAAAGGTGACCCCAAGGGCAGGAACAACTGTCAAGTAACAAATTTGCTTCTTAAAGCCGATCCATATAGCTATGCGCAGATAGTCGTGCACCTCATTGCAGAATTCTCGGCAACTGAAGCATTACCCAGTGAGCTAATAGAAGCTATAATTATTAAAATTCCAAAGGAAGGTGACCTCAAGTGACCACACCAAAAGCCTTACGGTTATAACAGACCAATCGGTCAAATAACGCTCCATACTCTGCTTTGTTGATTTTGAAAAAGCATTTGACATTTTAGATCACAATGTTATATGTGTTTTAATGAAATCAATTGCGCTCATTAAAAGTTTATTTTATTAAGCAAGCTGCCGAGTTCTCAATGAAGGTAAATTTTGGTGTACGCCATGGCTGTGTCTTATCTCTACATCTCTTCAACATTGAACTCGATAGTATTATCGCCAAGTCAGTGCATGCAGTTTGAGGTATCATATGAGACCTGAATTCAAGATTGTGTGATTTAGATTACGTAGACGACATATGTATGATGATATATATATACGCAAAGAAAATATATGATTGATGCAACCATAATCAAAGAGCAATATACTTTGATTAATCATTAGGTTAAAAATAACCATATATAGGTTCAAAATAACAATAAGTATGGTTTAAAATGACCATATATTGTTTAAAATAACCATGTTTTTTATTTGATTTTGATTTAATTATTAAATAAGAAAATATTTGTATTTGTCTTTTCCTTAATCGTTATAAGTTTGGTTTGTGCCTAAACTAAAGACTAAACTAATTATTTTAAGAAAATTAAAAATGTATTGCAAGTGAAATTCAAAGTACTTAAAACTATACAGTTAGTTTTATGTTTAGTATATAAAATATAACGACTCAGTAACTAATGTAAAGTTAATTCTATGTAAGTAAATACAGTAGTGATACATTGTTCAAAAAAAAGAGACAATGAGAAATTCAATTGTTAATAAAAAGAGAAAAAGTAAAAGTAATGATAAAACATCTTAATACGCCGGACTCCTTAATATACGGTAATGTATATTCAATCTTCAATGGGGAGTGGGTAGAGTTTGATGACAGCACATTTATAGATGTCATGCCGAGTTTTTATATCTGCTACTCGATGAATTCCACCATGCCCAGGTGGGGTTAAAATGACCATGGGAAAAAACCTATTTGTAAGGTGGCACGTTGTTATCGTATACTACGAACAATGCACTGGTTTTATTGGTGCGTTATTGGTGTACCATTTCTGGCACTGCTGGAGCAAGTGTAAATATTCATTCGACCATCTATTATCAAATATTTGTTGTAGCTGCTGTAACCTTCGAAATCGTTACATCGACTGCTAGCTATGAAAATTTGTATATGCATGTTCACTCCTCGGTTGACAATCTGGAACTAAAAATACAGACAAAATAACTCAAGCAGTTTAGCATGCATAAGAAACTAACACATAAACAGCTTTGATTGTATATATTGAAAAAATGCCCATCAGAGCAAGACAACAAATAACAAGTTTGTGAGTGTTGAATTATTAATCAGATAGGGACATTTCGGTAAAACTAAGTTGAGTCACAACAAAAAAATGCAGAACAAGAACTTAAAAGAAGTCTTGCATTCTATTTGCTGGCATAAATTAGTTAAATAGCTGATGTTTCCTTGTAAAAAGCATCCACCTTCATAAGTGGTAAAACTGATTAAGAACGGTGATGAGACGGTGTAGCGGCCTGTCGACATCAGTAGTACTAATCCGTTCTGCTAATCTGATTTGAATATTCCAACAATCCACTCTTAATAACAATAATTTAAATTTACATTAATTCAAAAATATTGAACTAGAAAGTCGAAATAATAAAAAATTTTCAGACTTATACCTATTCAGTTCAAAAAAAAATTGCGTAAAATCTGCTAGCTATGTTTATAACATCAGGTACGGAAAATTATGTTAAGGACTGACCAACTCAAAAATGCCCTGGTATAAGTGCGTCAAGGTCGTTGGTAGCAAACGAAAGTGGTGTAAGAGGGCACGAGCTGAGTATTGCTTCAATTTCTACAGTAACTGTACACATCTCTTCAAGCGTTAAAATTTCATTTGCCAATGCTCTTATTTGCTTCTTTCTCTGCAGCTTCCTACAAGCCGCTAAAATGCGGAAATCTAGGTGCGATTGTGTACCGGTCTATTCGATTTTCTTGGTAAAGTTTAAATATCTCAGCCTTGTGATTTTCGTTTCAAACACTTTACGGAGTTCTGCTAATTCGTTTTTTTTTGCGCCGAGAAAATTTTTTGCATTATGAGACCAAATTAATGTACAAAGTCCTCTGCGTGCAATAAATCGACGAAGTGCAGCAATAAAAGCAGGCGCAGATAAGTCGCTGGCTATCTCGATATGTACCGACTTTGTCGCAGTACACACAAAGATGCAGATATATGTATGTATACTTTAATCGCCAATTCCTGAATGGATATACACTGGGCCACAAACATCAATTCCAGTAGTGAGAAATGCATGGCCTGTTGTTACACTATCATTGAGAAAACTAACCATCATGAGGGCGTATTTATTCGGCTTGCTGCGAAAGCACTTAATACATCGATGCGCAACATGTCTGCAAATGTGTAAACCATCCAACGGCCAATAAGATTCGCTGATTATGGCTAAAAGGCTTTGAGCTCCAGCCTGCATGTGCTTAAAATGTTAAAAAACCATAAGTTTCATATATTTTTGGTAATCTAAAAGGGTGTTTTTTGTAAAGAGAAGAAACACAATCAGGCAATTAATGCCTACCAGTTAATTATTTAATGCGTTACCTTCTGTGAAAAAGGGATAGTATAGGAGAACAGTTGGTGAAGTGGGAGTGAGATAGAGAGCTTAATTCATTTACAACCCTGCTATTGCGCGTTTTTTATAGAGCAGTGTTGCTACCCCCTCTGGTGTCAAGTAGAGGCATGGAGTTGTTTAAGCTGTGTAGCCATCTTATTACTTATTTTACTTCGCCGAATGTTCTGCTACAATTCCGACAAAGGAGGGTGCTGTTTAGTGCATTAGGATATGTTTAGTATAGTATTAATCGCGGCTGGTACTGCCAAAATGATCAGTGATATGCCTTCACCACTTTAACAGTCCAACAACAACCACCACAATAACACACCAATGCACGTGAGTAAAATGCATGATGTTGTTGGCTTGCCTGAAACTAGTCTTGAACTCAAGACCTCAGGATTTGTAGTCAAACGCATTAACTACTCAGCCAACAGCATCCATATGCTACGTTACTAAAGTGTATATGTCCACCAACACGAATCACTTCATCATCTAGGAAGGGCGAAAAGTTTTTGTTTGGGCTGTATGTTTGGACTTGACTATGTTAAAGAAGCAACGCTATAATTAGGACCCTAGCAGGTGTATACACAACATCTTACCTGGTCCAGAAATGCCAAGAATCCCTGACCGGGATGGGGAGGCATTCAAACATCACGCTTACATGGATGCATGGACACGGGAACAGCGCAGGCAACCGCATCTCTGATGAACTAGCTAAAAGGGGAACGACACTACCGGAGCCAGATATTGATGTGTTCTGCGGTAGTCTCCTACATGCCTGCAGGCTGCAAATCGAAAATTATTTCCACACCTTGGCACAGTCCAGATGGTTCTTTAAGGCTCCAGAAAACACACCTGAACAACATCGTCGCAACGAGCACAGGCCACTAAACTAGTGGGACTAGCGTCCCACGATTTCTGCAGAAGCTGTCGGGATGAGGAGGAGGAGACGATTCTTCACCACCTGTGCCTCTGCTCTTCACTGGAGAATCAGGGGCTGATACACCTCGGTCAGTAATCTTTCGTCAGTCTATCTGAGCTGGCAAAGACAAACCGCAAAAAACTTTGCCTTTTCATAGGGTTCAGTGGATGGCTCCAGTCCTGTATCATCTGCCTTTGGCGATTGGCGAGTAGTCATACCTCCTCTTTTTCTTCTCTTTCTCCTCTTCACCATCACTTGCACACACTCACTTTATCTATGCCTTTCCTCTTTCTTTTTCTTCTATTTACAGGTAACACAAATATACATACCATGGACCCAAATAAGCAAAAGCTGGCTGTACAAACTAATCTAACCTAAGCTTCTAAGTTCGTTGTTCCTATGCATTTCAAACTTAATATTTTGAATTTTCAACACATCCAGTTGCTTATGTCATCCCATAGGTCCGAACTTATGTAGAGTAACAGATATTATTATTAAGTGTTGATTCCTCGAACTCAATCTTTAAGTTTTCGGCACTTGTACCATTTGCTTTTCAGCCAAACAGTTAATATCTCTAGAAAATAAATTAAGTAAAGTTTTTTCAAGCTAATCTTTTTTAATTTCAGAAAACTACGATAGTATTTATTAGTAGATATATAGTTTGTGTAATCCATTCGCACCAAAGTCTCTGATCTTTATTTACTACAACCAGCAAATGTCTTTGAAGATTTCTCTTTATTTTTACATTAGGACAGATTTTTGTTGAGGACAACATTGTTCAAGTAATGAGTATATAGCGTATTTAATTCCTCTTTTTCTTCTTTGTCTTGAAAGTAATTTTAATTCTCTATTCAACACAATAAACAAGAGAATATTGACATCATTTCAGCAAGCAAGAATTTTATGTTATGTAAATAATTTCACAGAAGAAGGGAATATAAACTTTTATTTATACTTTATTAACTGTATTTTCTTTTTAATGTGTCCAACTTCACTAATCTTAAATTCTAGTAATTTAAAATTTTATAACTGCCGTTCCAAGAGTCATGATTTTGTATATTATAAGAAAAAATTTTTGGGAATTTTTTTATTTTTTATTTTTTTTTGCTCAAAGAAGATATTATTTAGCCATGTTTTTCGTTACTGTTGTTGGTACTGTTTATTGTTGTGGGCATAATAACAGCGATATAAGCACCAGTAATTAAACAACTTTAACAACGAAACAAAACTACAACAAAAGCTGTAGCAACAACATGCGAAGTGGTATGTCTCTGAAACTTTATTATTTGAGGTCATCATTCCTCAAACAACTGATACTTGTAATTGTTGATCCTACTGTTAATGGTTTTACTTTTACTCGTCTTTTAACGAACCATTAAAAATAACACTGCACTTATCATAATCCATATTGAGAACAAAAGTAGTAACAATAATAGGAAAGTTTATTATAAACATTATCCTTGACAAGGACAACTTGACTTTGTCTTTACATCTTTAGTGACGCAAATAGTAGTAAAACTAAATTTACATGATGAAATATTTCATGAAATTTGTGGCATGAATCTTTCTTTATTTGCTAAAAGAATGGACAAGGAAGCAAATTGTCTGGAATAGTGGTTTAGAAGAAAATTTATGCTGGTTTTTGACAATTTTCTTTGCCAAATTTGCTTTTCCGTGCTTGCAATAAGCAAATAAAAATAGTTTCATGCAGAAAATTTCATGAAATATTTCATCATGTAAATGTATTCTAAGAAAAAAAAATATTCAGTTTCATGAACCTCCTTATAAAGAAGTAAAATTATATATATCGCGACCTCAGTCTTGTTTTGGCCCACCGACCATTTAAAAAAAATTGAGTTAAGTATGGGTTATATATATTTTGAATACCCTCTTTCAGAATTCAAAATCTGTTTCGCCAAATTGTTCCTGGTTTCTGAGATATCATCATTCATTGTGCTCGATATCATAATTTTTGATACATTTTTTTGTAAAAAAAAATTATTTAAATAAAAATAATAAAAATCAGAAATCAAATAAAATACAAAGTTTCATCAACATTAACTTTTTATTTCACATGCACATTCACATTTATCTCTAAATAAAAATATAATTTAATTGAAAAAATAAATTAAAACCGAACTCAAGCCAAAATAATTAAATTTCTTTGGATATAAACTCATATAGTTCGACTAAGCTCATAGCTTAATTGTTAAACTCTAAAGGCACCTAGTAAAACGATGAAGATTAAAGTGGTTCGACGTCAATACAAAATAAAAAAGGTGGGCCAGTCTCCCCCTAGGATCAAAGATTAGTTGAAAAAGATTTCAGAAATATTTTTGAAAAATTTTTTGCCACGCCCCTGGATACCACTCTCTTAGTTTTTTGTACACTGCATTGGCATTTATGCTCCGATCATAACATGTTGCATGTCGTTATATATTTTTCTTGAATATGGCTTCATTTTTGCCTGTGGTGACTTTTTAATCCGACATCAAATTCTGGGCGCCACTTATGCTAATTCGGATCCTTCCCCTTTTGTATCCTTTTTTGTACGTCGCAAGAAAGCTCTTCTAAAATTTTCTATATCGAGTTTTTAATGTACCCATTTGTATGCCAAATGAAAAAGTGAAAAAATGAATATATTAAAAGTAGATGATATTCAACTCTTGATTGCAAACCACCGACTTTGGTGGAGTGGTCAAGCGGAAAAGAATCCTGAAGATATTAGCTGGAGCTATCGAAACGTCAGGTCAACCCTCCGTGCAGTAACAAATTTTCTTTGTCTATATGCTTCATATTTATCTCTTAAGAAAATATAATTTAATTGAAAAATTAAACTTAAACCGAACTCAATCCAAAATAATTAAATTTCTTTGGATATAAAAATGGCAACATTTTGCAATTTTCGAATTTTTATTTATTTTTAAAAAATAAAAATATGTCGATTTTGCATAAAAAAATATATTTTTCTTCATTGCTGTCTGAATAATTCTGAGACAATTGAGTATTTAAAGAAATAATATTAGAACGGCTTAGAGAAAATTTTTCAAGTTTTTAGTGTTTCTTTTTTTATAAAATGAGCCAAACCCTTTATATCCAGCAAAAGTTTTGCTTACTGGTAGTCAAAAAATTATATGAGGATTTAAGTCGTATCTACTCACAATTTGACTCGATAACTAATTATTTTTGTTTGAGAAGTCCAAAAAATAAGGGGTATCCCTTACAAATGTATTTACATTATCACAGCAATTAACTAGTTATTATTTGGGTTACTTGAAGCTATAAAATAAGTAGTCAAATAAAAAAATTTGAATTAAAAAAAAAAATTATACGCATTATGCTTTATTTATATTTCTTAAATTTTATTTTATATATTTATTTTTATATTTTTGACCCCCTGGGGTACGAACCTGTGCTCGTTCAGATATGAAGACTAGCACTTTACCCACTCACCTATCGTTGACTTATAAGTTTAGGCGACAAAAAATTTGTTTTCATATATTGGGTGTTTTTTATTGAGGTATAGAACTTTAAGTTGGCATCACTTTTTTAACTGGCGGCCATTTTGTCAGCTGTCAAGTGATTAATATTTAGTTTGGTTTGCCATTTCATCATGAACAGGTTGACAAAAGAACAACGCTTGCAAATCGTGCAAATTTATTTCGAAAATAATGGTTCAGTTCGCGAAGTTTACCGCAAGCAAAATCGCAAAATTTTGTTCAGTGATGAGGCTCATCTTTGGTTGAATGGCTACGTCAACAAGCAAAATTGCCGCATTTGGAGTGAAGAGAATCCACATGAGACCCTTGAGACGCCATTACATCCACAAAAACTGACTGTTTGGTGTGCTCTATGGGCTGGTGGAGTCATTGGGCCATACTTCTTCCGAAATAATGCTGGAGAGTCAGTTACCGTTAATGGAGACCGGTATAGAGCCATGATAACCGACTATTTTGTTCCCGAATTGGATGGCATGAATGTGGATGAGTTGTGGTTCCAACAAGACGGCGATACATGCCACACAGCGCACGTCACAATCGATTTATTGAAGGAAACATTCGATGAGCGCATAATTTCGCGGAATGGACCTGTCAATTGGCCACCAAGATCGTGTGATTTGACACCATTGGATTATTTTCTTTGGGGATATGTGAAGTCGCTCGTCTACGCCAACAAACCAGAAACGTTAGGGGACTTGGAAACCAACATTCGTGGCGTTATTGCCAACATACGGCCCCATATGCTCGAAAAAGTGGTTGAAAATTGGACCTGTAGAATTGGCTTTATTCGAGCCAGCCGCGGCGGCCACATGCCCGAAATCATATTTAAACATTAATGGCATAAAATTATCCTTCCAATAAAGCCAAATTGATGGACATTAAAACGATTTTCTTGTGTTTTATTTCAATTCGAAGTTCTATACCTCTAAAAAAAAACACCCTGTACAAACACATGTTGACTTAAAAAGTGGTCGTCTACTTATTTTATTAATACATATCCAAAAATTGCAGCTATTTTCAGATAGTTATTTTGTAAAGTATATATCAAATAAAAAATTGTACAACGTTTCTAACATTATAAGAATATATAATTTTATTTGCTTAAGATATTCTTGAGAATAGCTTCTTATAAAAATTTCTATAGTCATTGATTTACAGCGCCAAGGCATCAGTGAATATGTTTTTTAAAGCTATTCCTATTTTTTTCTTTTTATTTCATACTTCTTCCTTAAAAGTTATGTGATAAGTGGGGAAAGGTATTTCAGGAAAGTTGTTTTATTTTGTCGGCATTTCAATATATGAAAAAAACATTCGGTTGATTATGCATATAAGACATGTATTATTTCTGATATCTGCCGTCTGATTCAATTAAGACGTTGTAATCGAAATGACATGTCCAAGCATCATGCATGCAAACTTTTTCCTTATGCTTAGGGAAATATGTATACTTTAAATGTTACCATAGTATACCGTCAGTTCATTTCATGTCTTCTTATATACGTTTGCATACTTGTCTTTATATTACTTACATCCGTACATTTTGTACATTTACTTCTCACCTCAGTAGGTGTAAAAATGTGTCACTTTCAGAAGGGATTTCTTTCGTTGTCGTCATAGGAGACATACAATATTTTACATGCAACATTTGTCGCACTTTTTTAATGGCAATGCATAGAGCATTCAAAGAGTTTTAGTTATTGCATGTCATCTTATTTTAAGAAGCAATAAAATATAAGACTACTTTGCATAATTAATCTCACAACATGCGATTAATTTAATAAGTGCTTTTAATCTGAAAATCATTTTTGTTAACATCCAACTATGAAGGTATATGTGTATGTGAGATTCGGTACCAGTTATGATGACATTATGATTATTTTAAGATTTTAAGTTATTAAAAAATAAATCAGTGCAAGAGATGCTAAAACTCCTTACTTTTTAACGAACCCTATTTTTAAAATATATCATTGCTATCTTTCGTAGAATTATTACATTTATAATTTTTATAAATTTTATTTTATATATGTACATAATGTTGAGCCATAAAATTAAAAGTTAGGATATTCCCAGTCTCATGCATCAAACTATATTTCTAAAAAATTATCCTTCCAAAATATCAGATCAATAAGTTGGGGATAAAACGTGCCTCCAGAACGATTAAATTTAGTATCACCATAAAATTTAAACTGTTAGCGACAGAACCTCAAAAATATTAATTACCAAACAATTTTGTAAAAAGAATATGTTCTAAAACTCATAGTTACCAAAATACATATAAAATTTCCAAACATATACGTATGTATGCTTCCTTCGGTACCATGAAATAACTGACAAATGAAATAACATCAAACGAACAAATCAAATAACACCCAATTTTTCAATAAAAAATTGTAAGCTATTTCATATGAAATAACATCAAATGCGTTAGAAGTTATTTCATTTTTTCTTGTTGGCAGTTACTAACTCAAAAATGAAATAAATGGTGCCCTGAAATAACTACCAAATGAAATAACTCCCAACAAAAATGAAATAAGACCCAACGGCAAAACATGAAATAACTCCTAAAGAGCAAAATGAAATTAGCTCCAATTTTTGCAGGAATTAAGGCAAAAAATTAAATAAATCCAAATAAGAACTGCCAAAGAGAAATGAAATTCCCCCAAATGAAGTAAGTTCCAAAAAAGAAACTAAATAGCTCTCAATGGAATAAGGCACAACAGAGGTAAACTAATTTCCGATTCATATTTTTTTTATAGAGATTATGCCTAGCCTTCTTTAATGCGTATAGACTGCGAACAAGATTTTCTCCTCTAAAGTATGCCAGAACTGACTTCGCTTAATTAAGCCTTTCCACATTGCCGGCATTAAAACTAGCTTCGCTTATTTAATTGTTTCTGCATTGCCGGCCTGTAGCTGGATGCAGCTATTTTCTCCGCTCTGGCAGGTCCATAAATGGCTTCGCTTACTTAAGCTTTCCTGCATAGCCAGCCTTCGCCCACTAGCATCATTTTCTCCTCTTGCGTATGTCCAAAATTGGCTTCGCTTTCTTAGAGATAAATCATATTCCCCTCTCGTTCATTTCTAAAATTGGCTTCGCTTTATTCGAGTTTCAAGCATTGCCAAACTTCAGCTCGGCAAAATCATTTTCTCCTCTCACTTCGCTTACTTAAGTGTTTCTTCATTGCCGGCCAGCGGCTAGACACAACTATTCTCACCTCTCTGGCATATCCATAAATTTCTACGCTTACTTAAATCTTATTGCATTTCCGGCCATCTTCTACTCTATGGTATGTTCACAAGTGACTTCGGTTGCTTTAGCTTCCCTGCATTTCTGGACTTCGGACGTGTGCAACCATTGTCCCCATTCTAGCCGAAGGCCGTCAATGCAAGAAACTCTAAAAAAGTGAAGCCAGTTTTGCACATGCCCGCGAGGAAAAAATGGTTGAACCCGGCCGCAGGCTAGTAAAGCAAGAACACTTAAGTAATTAAAGCCACTGTTGGACATACCAGAGAGGGGAAAATGGTTTTGCCCGGCCCAAGGCAGCAATAGAAGAAACTCAGAGAAAGCGAAGCCACTTTTGGACATACCATAGGGGTGAAAATTATACGCCCGGCTGAAGGACGGTAATGCGAGAAATTCTAAGAAAGCAACGCCAGTTTTAGACATATCCGAGAAATAACTTCCAATTTTTTATGAAAAAATATTGGGAGCTATTTAATTTTCTCATTCGAAGTTATTTCATTTGGTAGTTATTTCATGGTACCAAATAATCCCAACGAAACATGGTTGGATGTTATTTCATTGTGTGTTTTATTTTTAATTATTTCATTGGTTTTAAGATTTTTTAAATTGGAAAAATATTTAATTTGGGAGTTATTTAATTTTTTGGATGTTATTTCATTTTACTGGAATGTATTTAATTTCTTTAGAAGGTATTTCATTCCTCATAAAATTGCATTTTGCAGAATTGCTTTTTTTATTCCCTCACTTAAACTTTCCTGCATAGACGGCATTGTTCAAGTAGTAACCATATCCTGCGCTCAGAGGTGTATAAAACTACCCCTCATTCTGTATTGGCTAAAGATAAATACCGATCACTAAAATGCTTAGTAAATACGAAATTAAACATTTTTGGCGATGATATATGTAAAACGCAAAAATTTCGTAGGATTTAATTTGTAATACATTGCCACATTTAGCAGTATTCTTAAAAGGTGGCATGTCATAGTGTCCAGTGACATAATGATCATGTTCGGATCCCATTTTGTGGCTTTTTGTTTCCCGGGAGAGCGGGAAATAAAAAAGAAATTCCCGAGATCCCGGGAATTCCCGGGAATTGATTAGCGGTATAAAATATTTGCCAAAACTTTTAATTTTCGGAATCGATTGATTTTTACATGAGCAAAATAAATCATTGAATCATTCTTTATTTCAAACTGAGCTTTATTTTAAAAGTATTTGACAAACAAAACAGTTTGATATAAAATAAGCAAAAAGCTTAACACATCGCAAAAACAAAAAGATTCAAAATAAATTACGAAAAAAGAACAATCGTGTCTGTCATGAGTTTCACATCCGTGTGAAAATTAATCTTTTTCGAATGTTTAGTGTTCTGATATTCACTTGCGAACAATATTTTTCGTTTTATATCTGAACGCATAAGGCTGGTGAAAGTTAATAGCATTAGCTTTTTTAACCATAAAAATACATATAATTAAAACAAAATTTGTGTTTCGTATAAATTTGATATCTTATCTATCTAATTTGCAATTTTAAAAAAATATTTATCTAAAATTAATATATGGAAACTGAGATATAAAAAGCATCCCCATATTAACTTTAATGTTGCAAAAGTGCGATGCAGCGGTTTGAAAATCATTTTTTGTAATATGAAATATATATTATATATATGTGGTTTGCTGACACCATCTGAGATTCGAAATTTTAAGAAAACTTCGTATTTAAAAACGTGGTTGTCAGAAGACGGAAGTGATCAAAAGAGCGAGTAAGAGGATGTAAAAAAAGCAGTCTTAGAATATTAAATTCAGTCCTTTATTTCATGGTATGCAGTAAAAGTTCTCTGCCCCTTGAAAATTTTTTACTTTTATATTTCTTGTTGCAAATGGCTTTTTAAAAAAAGGCTTTCAATAAAGGATTTCAGTGTGTGATGCAAAAGGTTTTCCGAAAGTGCAAATCAAAATTTGGCATATTTTGTAGTTTGATTTCATAAAAAAACCTACGATATTTTACACTTTCGTAAGACAATTTGCATCAAATACTGAGCTCCGCTAATGTATTAATTGTTTCATCTCACAATCGGTTTCTTATTTAAGTATGTAACACAATTTTCAGTTCTTGAGAAAAGCCTTTCGCGCTTTGCAGAAGTTGACTGGATAGTAAAGAGGGCGTATAAATTACCAATATTTTGTGTTCTTTTTCCAAAAGTTCAGCTGTTTTATTAATAGTAGCGTTTAAAGTTTCGGCTAAAGTGTACTCTTCCAAAACATCAATGTCATCTGAAGTAATATCTATTTCTCCATTTTCTTCGACATTAAATAGATATTATTTCATGATGAACGACAACAATTAAAAAAAAGTCATTTTCGGATACCAATATCAGTATTTTTTTGTATAAATGTATTTTTAATCCTGGGAATTTCCCAAATAAAATTCTTGGGAAAGCGAAACGAAAATAAGCGATTTTCCCTGGAATTCCCGGGACGAAAAATCCCGGAAAAAAGCGCTACTCATGTGCAAAGTCTTCTGACAAAATTTTACCTCTATTTTCATCTAACAAACCTTCTGACATTCGCTGTGTTTTGGTATTGCCTGAAATCTATGCATTACCCGGCTGACAAAATTTTTTTGCAGGAGCAATATATGAATATGAGAAGCAAAAACTTAAGAAATGGACGAGTCGTCAGTCCTTCTGTTGCGCTAATAAAAATATTTTATGGCAACAACAAGCCATTTTGCAATAGAACGACTTGGATATATATGTATGTATCAGCTTCATATGAGCTGAGTGCTTTTATGGCAGGCTGACTATCCGAGCAGATGGTTATTTCTTCCTGTCCTTTGTCCCACGAGTCCTACACCACAGCCTGCCGGCGTTCTGGAGCCATCAGTGCACCACTTGATGGTGCTTGTTCCAAATGAATATCGAGGTACCATTTACACCAATTTCCTTTCTGTTGGCCCTTTTGTTGGACTTTTCGCTTTTAAATAATATGCCAAACATGTAAATACATACATGATATCTAACTGTTTTATTTTATTTATTTTTTTATATGAAAATATTTTAATTGGACATAAGTAAACTTCAACGAATATTCATTGCTTCTCAACATAAAATGCAATATATCAACACACAATAACGCCTGCCATCTATTACATTTGTACAAAATTATTGATGACTTTTTAAGTTTAATTCACAGTCTAATACTTGTACCCGAAAAAAAGATTAATATGGGATACAAACGAAATGACTTTACAAATTGTGGCAATAAGTGAAAAAATGATTTCTAAAGCATAAAACTGAATAAATGTTATGACACAGAAACTTTAACCCCCATTATAGTTAATTATTAATAATTCTACAGACTTTGTTCCTTTTTATAATGAATATGAGGAATAAAAAATTAATGGGTTTTCTTATTTGGTATTTTATTTTGTGAATTCTTCTAGAAAAAATTTATGTGTTAAAATGGAGGGTGCTTTGTTATATTGTTACAAGTAACTCGCACATTAGGAACCATATATAACTATAGAATAATAAATTATGAACAACCAATTTTGGAATGATGCATTACAAATAACTTTAATTTTTTTGTAATTTAATTTCCTTTTTAACTTTAAGTGATTCGCAAACTTCTTAAGTACATAGTTAGATTTTGAAGGGTTCTTATATTAGACATCCTGTGCTACGATGAATTCCTCAAATTTAAAAGCACAACATTGTAGCTGAATGAATATTATGAATACAACTGACTCCACCAACAATTAGAAAATTTTAGCGATAAACTATTTTATTAAACCTTCAAGCTTCTAGAAAAGTATATTTTTAAAAGAGTGTTTAATAAATAAATAAAAAACGCACGGAGTGATGGAAAACCGGGTAGGACCGTAGTTGCTTACGTCTCACTTACTTTAGAAATTGTATTTTCACCATCTCGGAACGGTGGGAATTATTTATCTCGAGATGACAAATTCTCTTTCAACCATGGCAAGTAAAAGAGTTTCTTTCTTTTCAGAAAAATATAATTTTATTTGTACAAACCAGGTAAGTATGTATGTCTGTTTTAAAAAAGGGGGATTGTGGTAGGTTCAATGATGTCAATGTCAAAGAGGATGAAATTTCCTCATACCTACCCGCTTGGTCCTATTTAAAACAATTACAGCCTATTTCTTCTTTTAGACTCCGATCTATCTATGTTTTGAATTTCATCAAAATCAGTTAGATAGTTTCGAAGAGGCAGAAATTGTCCCTACCACTCCTTGTGCTCCTATTTTAAAAAAAATTGTATAGCCTATGTGCTTTTCTAGATTCACATCTATCTATGTTTTGAATTTCATCAAAATCGGATAGATAGTTTCAAAAAGGAAGAAAATTCTCCCTAACACCCCTCCTGGTCCTATTATTAAAAAAATTTATAGCCTATGTGCCTTTCTAGACTCAGATCTATCCATGCTTTGAATTGTATCAAAATCGGATAAATGGTTTCAAAGAGGAAGAAATTTGCCCCTACCTCCCCTCGGGGTAGTATTTTCTAAAAAAAATATATAGCCTATGTCTTATTTAAGATTCAGATCTATCTATGTTTTAAATGTCATAAAAATCGGATAGATAGTTTCAAAGAGGACAAAATTTCCCTCTACCTCCCCTCGTAGTACTATTTTTGAAAAAAAATGTATAGCCAATGTCTTCTTTTAGACTCAGATAACCAATGAGATAACGTATACTCATATAACCTTTTTGTCGTTCTAGACTTAGATCTATCTATGTTCAAAATGTGATCAACATCGGTTTTGTGGCTTAGCCGTTAAAGCGCAACGAACAAACTAAAAAAAATTACCTTCGCATTTATAATATAATAGCTAAAATCCTAAAAAAAATTACTATATATGGGAAGTGTCACGCGTCCACTTCTTAATAATATCTCTTTAAAAACATTATAAGAAGAGGTACTCACACAAATTTTTAAATCTTTAGATGCATCAGTTTTATAAATATCCTAAAATAAAATCTTCTTCTATATGGGAAGTGCCACGCCTACTTGTAATATATCAAAATTATAAAAATTGTTTTTCCTTGGAGATCATCAGTAATATGCGTTGAAAATTTCAGAAAGATTGGGTCACTGGTTTAGAATTTCATAGCATTCAAACATACAAACAAACAAACAAACAAACAAACATACATACAAACAAACAAACATAGGGGATACTCTGTAGTGCGATGCGAAAGGAAAACTGTTCTCATTTGCATATTATTTACATTGCAATGCGAAAGCATTTCTTTCGTTTCCTTTTACAGAGTAAGCCACCAGATATTCACATTTATATATGTATGTATATAGATAAACATTAGTTAGCAGAAACACCTTCAGCTATCACTGCCACGAACCACTTATCCAAGTCACAAATGAAAATCTAAGAAATCCTAAAAGTATGCAACACCATTTCATGCCAGTATATATCTAACCAGTATTTTCGCCAGTTTTTTTTTTCATTTTCAAAATATTTTTGTTTTACCGCCCAAGCATTGATTTGTGTTATTAAAAGCATTGATGTGCATTGCGCGCCATAAGGAATTTACGTTCCAAAAATCTATTGTAAAAAATTTACTTTGAGTGTTGTAATGAATATTTTCTATCCCGTCTGTTCTGTAAATCGAGTCGATTTGAAAATGCTCGGTTTAGAGAAATTAAATCCACTAATACCAAACTCTTTCCCGATTTTTTGCAGTTTCATATATTTTAGAGCTTAACCTTTATGTCTACAACCAAAATTTTTTCTTTAAACATACAACCATCATGCCCGTGGAAGTAGTGCTATTTCGCAGTGAATTTGTTCTGATAGAGATCATGTTTTAAGTTTTTCTCGACAAACTGAATAAGTTGTAGCCTATTTAGCCAAATAAACGTCGTTTTAATTATAATAGTGGCCAAAATTTATACCAAAAGCCAATTTGTGCAGAGCACTCATAGATGTTCAAGCTAAGATAAAATTTTTTGACACATAATTGGGTATATATAAAGGCATATCTGTTACGAGTCTATTTTCATACATTTTGCAAATAATATAAAAACTATAAAATATTATTAAGACTGAACTAAATTAAACATATAATTTTGCATTTTGAATAGAAAAATTTCATGAACTGTTCTGTGCTTACCCGGGTATGTCTTTTGTATGGTTAAGAGGTAAGTTGCAAAACCTGCTTATAGATTTTCATCAAAAATAGAAATTTTACATGTTATTTTTTTAGATGTAAGAAAACAACATATTAGGAGCATATTTAAAATTTCAAGTCGATATCGCACCAGTTAGTAAAGTTATATCGAATTGAATATAAAAAAACATATCCCAGTAGGCGGTTGTAGACATAAGGGTTAAAATATCATATCTGAAACTAATTTGCTTTATATGATTTAAGATACATCAATGGCGACATTATCTATTTTTGAAAAACAAAAAATTTACTCGGATTCGGTTTACTTGACTTTGGTATTTTCGTAAATTTTTAAAATTTAAGCTAAACCATAAATTTTGTTTTAAGTTTATCTATTATTTTATTAACAAAGATATAATTATATACAAATTTAATAATATTGTTAAGAAAAAGTCATGCATGTAGTAATAAATATATGAAGGTAAAATTGAACCTAGACCTTCCTTTTACGTTGTAAATTTGGGCAAGTGTTAAAAGATTTCATTAATATCTCAATTACAAGAGCCTTTATCTTTGCAAATACAAGTCATTTGTTTCTTACCTACCATTAGTGAAGATTTGCATTCATATTGACAGATGATATATAAAGTGAACATCTTAAGGTGCAAAACTTTCTTTTGTCACCATCAGGATGCCATCTCATTTCTAGTCAAAAAACGACATCTGTATTTAAAGTCAACATAGCTTGAGCCATTGCTAAAACTCATTTCGCAATGAGTTACACGACCCATAAAAATTTACACTTCAAATGACTTGCTGGCATTAAACTTAAGTAAAATAAATTTATTTATGTTGCATCATAATAACTAAAGGTGTTTCCGAATATTTACCATTTTAAATATCTTGTGTATATAAAATATCAATATAAGTTTTTTGCAACACCACTAGTAACAGAAATATAATAAATGTGGTAATAAATCATAGATATTAATTGCTCAATTTTAAAGAAATTTCATTTTGTAGTAATTTTGTTAAAAGCCCCAAGAAAATCAAGGCAAAATAGTAACGCCCAAGAATAGGAAGATTCTGGTCGTCAGCAATAAAGAAACAAAGTATAAACATACTGAATATTTACGGCTAATTGCTAAATTTGTATGAAGGTAACAGCTAAAATATTTAAAAAAGCAACAAAGAAAATAGTTAAAACAATTTAAATACGTACATACATAAGGTACATTCAGACTTGGCAAATATTTGCCGAAAAAAACGTCACCAACAGACAAGCTAAAATTGTATTTCCTTTAATTCTAATTTTTTTTTAAAAAGGGTTCGCATTTATTAAAAATAACATAAAAATATCTTCTTACATCATAATCAATTTTGTTTTGTGATGAAAAGGACAAAAGCAGTGATTACGTTCTTTATGCAAATATTTGCCAAATGTAAACGTAATTATATAAGTTGCGAAATAAGTTTAAGCTAAAAATTCAAAATATAAGTACAAATATAAATCATACTTGGTTATATCTGAAATTACTAAAAGGAGAAAATGGCCGAACGTTAAAAAAGGGCAATAAATCTGAATCTTTGAAACTTGCAATCCGATTACAAAACGATATATGTAGAAATCTTAGAGCAGAATCTAAGGATGAAAGGAAAACAAATTCCAATAGATAAAAGTTCTCTTAGATTAATAACGGTGTGGTTTACCATACACTTCAGATGACATTAATTTTTCATTGGTAACTCTGAGACCAAACTATGTATACTCTGCGACACGCTGCGACTGTCCGGTGGCGCACAGAATAAAGTTATTTGGAGGCATCTTGAAGACTGCAAGTGAAGTTACAGTCTCTCACCGTGTAAACTAATTGCACAATATATAATTTGGCTTCTACTGATTATGGCCCTTACTTAATAATTATAATACTTTTACTTGAAATAAGTAAAAATAGGACTTTTCTTGTGTAATTTTCTCAATTGATCCATTAGTAAAAACTAGGTAAATTCAAGACTTGGAAATAAAATTTAAAAAAATCTGACCAGCTCGCTAAGGTAGCAATTATAGTAAAAATTATTACAGTCATTCAAACATCTATTATTCGAGTATTTATATAGTTTTTTATAATAAAATTTAGCAAAACTTCTATTATGGCTGCTTAAGCGTACTTAAGCGTAATATTATTATATACGTTTTTGCCTTGGTTGTTTGAGATAACTTTTTTGTTGTTCCCGATTTGAACCAATTTATATCGATTTATTTGACTATTATCCGCCGTACGATGGCATTGATAAACTATTCTTAACATCATAAAAAAAGAATGGTTTTGTATGTTTTGACATAAATTTATATACCATCCTTAGAAAATATATGAGCACATTTTTTTGGATATAAGTTGTATTTGACATCTAACCACACTAATTCCAAAGTATTTTGAAAATAGAAACAATTATAAATTTTTTGTCTAAAATCTTTAGCTAACAGACCAGCTCTCAATGATCGTACTTTCAAAACTTTAGATCTGATCTCCTTAATATTTATACCACCTATATCCGACCGAGAATGGAGTACAACTCTCATGTATGGGCCGGTGCTTCAAAGAATATTTTGAAGATACTCGACCGCTTACAGGAGAGGGCGAAGAAGCTAATCGGTGACAGTAGGGGAGCCAACTCTATTGACTCACTGGAGAATCGACGAAATGCGGGGTGTGTTTCGCTGTTCTCGCTACTCTAATGGGATGTGTTCCAACGAAATTAGGGAACTTGTTCCCGAAACCCGATCATTTTTGCCCACAACAAGTTTTTCATTAAGAGCACATTCACAGAGAGAATTCGTAATTTAGCCGAACAGTTCGTATGTGAAATAAACTCCCCGCAGAGGTCTTTCCAGTCACTTTTAGTGGGGGAAAGAAAGTTCAAGTCGAATGTCCACAGACACTACTCCATTTTCCTCCTTACCGTAACCAATTTTCCTAGTTCCGGCACAATATACTGTATGGGTCATCCCCTGAGTGCTGGTCCCAACAAAAAAAAAGTTTCGACGATTTTAAATCTTTCTTTTAATTTAAACAAAATTTCGACAGTTGCCGTCAGAATAAATCGATAAATGATACGGAGGGTAAGCTTGTCTACTATCTTTAAACAAACACACATACTGCTTAAGCTTCTTTATTGACTTTTTCTACAGAAACACCCAGGATCGTGGCAGGAATTGAACCTGTGACCTCTCGCTTATAGTATAGCACACTAACCACTAAAAAACGGGGGGCGGCTAATTGGTTCTGGTAATTTAATATTGTTCGTTTATCTGCCAAAGAAATATTACCTAATTTTCTATAAATAACTGTTTGCTAAGTAAACATTTTTTTTAATTAATATGTTAATTAGTTTTTTAAATTACTGTTGTTTTTATTTTTTTCTCTGTATTGGCCTAATCAGTTTTATAATAAATAAATAAGTATGAAGTACACCAAAAATTAGATACCCTTTGCATAGTTTTTGTGATCGTAATACGTGTTGTGATCGTAAAAGTGGAGATATTTCAATGGGAAATGTGTCAGTCCGCCTTTCTAATTTGCTTCGTTAATTAACTCCTCTAACAAAAGACGTAACTAATAAGTATTTTTTATTTAATTTAATTTTTTTTGACGCTGTTCTTTAGCGCATTACCATTTGCAGAAATGTAGTTATGTTTAAGATAATTATTGTAAGAGATTTCTCATATACTTTTGTTTGTCAATGACAGTAGTACTTTTTGCAACTTTTTCTCATTTATGGCATACATTTCTAATTACTTATCTTCTGTGTCTATATTATCTGTTTTGCTTTTACAATTTAAGTGCAGACGATGCTGATTAAACTTTTCCTTTGCTGAATTCAACGAAAAGATACAATAATCTGCTACTTGAAGTTGGCAGAGACATTAACAAACCTTTCTACCTTTCTTATTAGAAATTTTAATTAATATTAGGTGTGATGTATTTGAATAAGACTTTTTACAGTAGCAAAAATGAAACGTGTTAGATAAACGATATAAATGCATATGTCCCTCATTTGTATGCAAATAGACAACTTTAAAGTCGTTTCCTACATATCTAGTTTTTTTGAGTTATGACGTTGTTTGAGTAAATGAGCGATATGCACTTATATATAAATATAATATTTAAGTCTTGATTCGCATATGAAATTATTATGATTTATACGGGATTTTCATGCAGACTTTTTAGCTTGATTTTTTAGAGTTGATGGTCGAACGGGGCAGAAATACGTGTAACCAAGCAACAAGCCTAAAAGATATTGCCTAAGAAAGTAAATTTATTTTGCATGTAAACACATTTTTCCCCGTTTGACCATAAACTTAAAAAAAAACCAAGCTAGTAAATCCAAATTTCGTATTATATTTGGCTTAAAGAGAAAATTTTTATTAATTGAATTAACCCTTAAGCAAACACCAAAGTGTACTCACACAAACGAACTCCAGGGTCTGGCTGGGACTGCTTTTATTTTGTATGGAATTTTATAGCTACCGCAAGAAAATCAATAAAATGTGTTCTTAGTTTTTTAGATAAACCATTTTTATTAATATTTATTATATTAATAATATCGTCATATAAAATGAAAAAGGGCCAATCTAGATTTTTTTAACATTTTCAGAAGAGGTAAAAAACTGAATAAAAAGTAGACTATTGTGATTAAAAAATTGTTTTTCAGCATATTTTCATTAATTTAGATTTAATTAACGATACTACTCAGAAAAAGCGGTTTTGATAATAACGATAGTTTGCTTTTTATTAAGTTTTTTTATCTGTCGTGAAAACTAAAAAAATGTAGATTGGCCCTTTTGAATTTATATGACGATATGTTCGTGTAAGAAAAAACAACGACATATTTTAAAAACAGGCGAATATAAGAGTTAAATATAGAAAAAAATCAATTTATAACCGGTTTCACAACGTCGATAGAAGATCTAAGTGATCGAAAGAAAGCTAGTCGCTCGACTTCCAATCAATTTGGATTCCTCTACGTCCATTCTTTTCATTCGAATCTAGTTGCGTATGTAATTTTTAACGTATTCTACAGTAATATTATAATGCGGTCTATAATAATTTTTCAGATTTATATTTAGTAAGATCCAAATATTTATCTCGTGTTGGATATGCTTTATCACACTGAGACCGGAATGAACTACTATGGCTATCATCAAATCGTATAATCACCAAGATATTTTAAAATCTCTTCTGAGGTAGGGTGTGTATTGTTTTGGGTTACTCCACCATAAATCAAGGTTCTTACAAACCAGCTAACTCTTCCATAGTAATTGGATTACAAACTTGCTGTTTATCTGTATTACTTTTTTTGAAAATTTTATACCTTTATGTCATTTGAAAAAAATCTCTTGAATATTTCTAGCTCAATAATATCTTGAGTTGTAACTCCACCACTACACATTAATACGTTGAGCCATAAATCTTCTGGAACCTGGAGGCAACTTGTGGCACTTTGTTTCATCCTTACGAATGATAAACCATTGGAGTTGAAAGTTTTTGATTTTGGTATTCGTTTTTATTATTTTAATCACTTTTCTTCAATATTCGAAGATTCATCTTCTATATTATTATCTTCATTTCCATGGGTCACATTGTCAATTGCCTCTGCCAGCCTTTCACAATAGTTAGGACAAGTTTTATATCTACTTCAGTACTAATTGTTGTTGTTGGTATAACTGTTCTACTGTTGTCGAGACTTCTTTCCAAGAAAACTTCCAATTTGTACAGCTGTCACTGGGTTGACAATCTTTGGCCGAGTGGGACTCGAGTCGCTCCGGAACGTAGATCCAATTGTCGTCGGAACGAGCATTCATTGTAATACACTATAATTGCCGACACAAAACTAAATAGCTAATTGATAAAATGTTGCAAACAAAGGGATTTTACTTTTTATATAGAAGCACAAAAATTACTATCATACTTTGCTACCACACTCACTAACAGAAAGAAAATTTTATAATCAAAAATCTCCATTCTTCGAAATAAAACTAAGAAAAGAGTTCTTATGTGTTGCGTGTGCTTTTTAATAAATTTTGTTTTGGTTTTATGCACTATAGTCTATATACAGTAGTGCAGGGCCTGGCCAGGCCCTGGCGGTACAAACATGAGTAAAAATTTCTTGAGAACTATTGCCACGCCCACAGACAGAAAAATTTTGGTTTCTCTCACTTTTTCCACAAAAAAGACCTTTATTGAGGAATTCATAAAAAATTGGGAGGGTCTGTCGATGCTATCTAGGAAAAAAAGTTAAAAAAAATTCAAAAATGCCTGGCTGGGACCTGATGTTCTCTTAAGGGTTAATATAAAATTGGTAGAATGCAAAATTATTAACTAAATACATGAATCGGTAATTTATGAAAGGATTCTTTTTACAAAACTCATACTTTTAAGAAATAACCAAAAACTGAATAGTTTTTCTTACGAAGATTTTTCTTGCTTCAACTTTTTTTGGCAATGTCTAGAGTCCTAGAACTGAAAATAATATATACATTTTATAGTACATGATATTTAAAGTGTGTGATAATACCAGAAGGTTGGAGAAGTTTCGAGACCACCACAGCGATAGACAACGTAAACAGCAGAACAGGGTAGCGCCACTTTTGGCAGCCGCTAAACTTCCATCATTAGTGCTCACGTGTAATTTGCTTTCATAAGCAAATACATTCGGAAAAATCATATTAATAAACAATTAGCTACTTGCTTGATCTCTTCACATGTTTATATGTTCATATACACTTAAGTATAAAATCAAACGAAAAAAGTTTGTCTTAAACAAAAAATCAGAAAAATAGGAATAAAGAAAAATAAATCAATGGCAGCACTGGGAAAGTACAGTTTAATATCAACTGGAAGTGAATTAATTCTCGTATTCAATTTTTATGAAAAACTTGTATATATAAGAATTGAAATCACATTCAACATAGCCACATGATAAGTGGCTATAAGCAAAATAATCGTAAGCCCTAACGATGGAAGTATACCGGCTTCTGAAAGTGACGCTACTCTGTTCTGCTGTGTACGTTGAAAATTAAGTCGATGTTAGTTTTTCCCTTGTTCCTTTGAATATTAATCATACCCAATTCTTTCTGAATTAAACGTTACGCACCTTAGCGAGCTCGACGCACCCCACGGTTTTATTTTAGTCTGATCAACATCCTATGTTGGTGGGGAAAGTGGTTTACCAAATTTCAGATCAATCGGTCAAAAGGAATGTAGGAAAAAACAATATTACTCGTTATGGGCATTGCAAAGCCCACTTTTTCAATCTGAAAATTGTATAGTAATCAAAAGTAAAGGTGTGTATCAAATTTTGGATTAATCGGTTAATAGGAAGAACTAAAATTTGGTATTATATAGGCGTGGCGCCGCCAACTTTTTTAATTACAAATTTGTATAGTCATTGTAAGTAAAGGTGTCTGCAAATCTCAGATCAATCTATTAGCAGGAAGGTGCTGAAACTAAATATTACTTTTTATGTGTGTGGTCCCATTCTTCAGTTACAGAATTCTATATTCATAGTAGGTAAAGGTGTCAACCAAATATCAGATTAATCGGTTAAGAGGAAGAGGCTATAACAAAATATTACTTTTTATGGGCGTGATGCATCGCACTTTTCCAAAAATATTGATAAATTGTCATCAAAATTAAAGGCACTTACCAAATTTCAGATAAATCGGTCAACAGGAAGGGGCAAAATTTCACTTTCTAGATTTGACCCGACGACACTACTCCACAAAGTCCAGAAACTCTATAAACTGCACAAACAGGGTAAGTTAAATAAAACCATTTAAATAAAAAATATATATGTACTAATTTTAGGCGTGATACTGCTTACTTTTCTCATTATAATGTTGCTTTGTCACAATAACCAAAAGTATATCTATGCAAAGTTTCATAAGAATCGGTTTGGTTTCAGTTGTTTAAAAAGAATATATTCTTTGCAAGGGCGACAGTGCCATTTTTGTTTATCATAATGTAGTATTGTAACGGGTACTTAATGTATGTGCAAAGTATCACAATATTCGGTTAAGTAGAATTAGTTGAAAAATAATATGTATTTGCTTTTGCGAGGGCTTGACACAGACCACTATTCACCGAGGTAAATCTGCAAGGACATCCATTTAAATTAACCTTCCTATACTCACGCATACGGTCTGTGAGACCAAGGTATTGTACTTTAATTTTTTCTTATGAATGAAGAACGCAAAAGTATTGTAATTTCTGTTAGCTTCATCATTCTGAATAAACTTCAATTTAGTGCCGTTACAAAATTTGTGTCAATAAGGCCGGTGTGAATACATAGCAATAATTTGTCTGCCAGGCCGACGTGACTATAGGCGTAACAGTTTTTCGTAGGTTGTATTTTGCAAATTTTGTGTTATTTTTATATTTAGTTTGTATTGTTTTAATTTCCTGTATTATTTTCTTATGTCTTTATGTCTTTGGAATTTAACCATATTTTAAAAGGACTGCCATGAAAGACTATTAGTCATATACAAAAAAGATTTTTTTCTTTAAGACTCGTACTTATATTACTAAAAACATACATTTCTAAAATTAAATGGAGTTCTTTTAAAACTTTTTTAAGCTAATGTAAGTTTTGTAGGATGTACAAACATCGGTCTGACAGACCGGGATCGAGTATACGTGCTTCATATTTTGACGTGAGTATAGGAAGGTTAAGAAAAAATCCGAAATACGCTTATAAATGCGGATTTCTCAGGGAACACAAAACAAAAGAAAAATACATAACAGCCAATCATAAATTGTGCTAAAATGGAATGGATATTGTAGGAGTTTGCGTCAAAATGCTGCTGGGATCTGCGAACTGCGAAGCATTTTTAGTACATTACACTGGAACTGCAGAACGTGAGACTTCACTGCAACATTTATATATTACTTGAACCTTTTTATATTAATTAAACCGTTTAGGAAGATGGATATAAGTCATATTAGTTCGTTTCATTTTTACGCGTCGAAGAAAAAAATTTGGACATGAGCGAGCCAGAAAAATTCAAAAATTATGATGATGTTTTGTATAAATTAAAAACAATTATATTTCCCAATAGATCTACAAAACTTACCTTTTTCGTTAATATTTCCTAAATTATTTTTTTCCTTATTGTAAATATTCATGTCATTTTCATTTTTTAAGTCATATCAACTTACCAAAATAGTTAACTTTTCTTCGTTAAACGAAATTTTTGCAAAATTACTTAAATTAAATACTGATATATCGAAGTACGCGACAACTGAACTAAGCGACGCAGCACGTCGCGACAATTTTGCCTAGTTGCTCAACTTTGTCGCGTAGTGTCGCGGCGCGTAGTTCAGTTTCCGGTTAGTGCGATATGCTCCATAAGAATTAATGCAAATATTATTTTATCGTGGTGGGTTGCGTCGCGTCGCCCAGTGCGGTCTTACCTTTAAATCATCAACTGATTAACCACATCGGTTATGCTTACTGGAATGTTAATATAAACTACTTATGTATACACTAAAATAATTTTATTAATTAAAAAAAACTATGAATAACACTCAATACATTTTTTTAATATAAACCATGATTGATTGATGAAACCTTTTGCAATATACTAATGTTTAACTAAGTTCACAAAACGTTTAAAAATGTATTTAGAACAGTGATGGCCATCGAGAGAAATGAGTTTTTAATTTAGTATTAGTGCTTATGAGTATGGGTTAGTAGTCTTCCACTGTGTGCTTATTAAAAAGAAAAAAAAAACAACAACGTAAAAAACAACAAGCTTTCAAACAACTGAGTGAAGTTGTTGCTTATTGTTTACTCTTTAGTGAGTATATAATGTATGAGCGACTATGATTTAGAAGTACACACTAACGCTAATATTTTAGTACACGTGTTGTTAATGAAATTTCATCAATTAAGATAAGTAATGAAGCATACTAAAAAATATTAACCCTCAATACACAAAACTGCGAGCAACAACAATTTATTTAAAAAATATATAGTTCCTAACATTTTTCAAATATTTTGTATGTCAAATACGAAAAGCAAATGAAAATATCTTAAAATCGTTGTAGATCTACTCTATTTTTTGTTTCTTTTTATTTTTTGAAAAATTCATATCTTAAGTCGAATATCAAGAGCATGCAATTCGTATACGTTATTTTGGATGAAAAGAATATATACAATAATTTTTGTTCTTTGTTTTCAACGCATAATGGGCAGTCTGTCATAAAAAAACTTATGTACATTTATTTAAAAATTTTCAAGTTACGCTAAAGCAGATTTCATTTTCAAATGTATACGTTTATTTTATGAAATATTTTACTATACTTTCAACCGGCACGAAAAAAGCATTAAATGAGAATCACCCATATATATTGTTCCATGTCTGCACCATTTTTACAGATAATGGAGCGTATGGCTCTTAGCATCCATACCTTAATTGTTTCTTGCTGTGACTTTCAATTCAATGTTTATTGTTGTCATACTCTTTCTGTAGGTCATGCTCATCAAACATTTTAATTGGCCTGTCAACACACTGCTCAGTTTGACTAAACCTTTTTTACTCTGCACAGTGGACACTTTTACAAAATTATTTTTTTTAGAGTAAATAAATAAAATGTGTTGCACAACTTTAACAGTTTAGTGTTTTTAATGAATATATTTTTTAGTTCAAATTTATTTAAGTATGCAGAGAAACACATTTTCTGCTTTATTTCATAAACATTTTATTATAAAAAATTATTTGCTTTCCTTTCATAAGTAACATTATTATTCTTCCTTTCATAATAAAATTAACGTTATATTACAAAACCGGCGTAGAAGAAGTTTAGCCTATTTTTAAAATGACCAATTTTTTCTAGCATATTTATTTCCATTTATTTCGCAAAAGTTTCCACTGTAATGTGTTTTATACAAAAATTTTGTGAATTCTTTGCCAAATCATACTATTTTCAGTTGTTATTTTTTGTTTGTAATACTCTTCTCGAATGGTGGATACGCTTACTATTATGTTTGCCACTTCGTTTGTAACTTCTACGGCATTTATATTTGACTCTGTAAAAAATATATGAGTTATTCCACCTCAAATCAACCAACGTGTGGACCTCACCATCTCCGATTTTGATAACATTTTGTGTGGATTTTTTTCAGTCTATTAACGTAATGGATATAATATTTTGGATTTCTATCTCCTTCGGCTGTGGAGATATGACGTCATCAAAACTAAGAAAATATATCTATAAATTTAAGTTTACTTGAAAAATATTCAATATCTCTAAGCCTGCCAGATCTCAGCAATTTACCCTTTTCCAGTTTATAAAACCCTCTTAATAATGCAGCAACATAAAATTTTCGCAGAGCATTAAAAATATTTTAAAAAATTTTTAGATTCTCAAAATTTTAAATCTCCATATATAAAAAAGCTTAAATTTTAAAATTTTCAAAAGAAAATAAATATGTTTTGCTTCAGTTCCATGTCTACCGAAACTACTAAGCCTCAAAGTGGTAACATTTTTGTATTTAAAGTTATTGACAAAATTGCAGAATTACTTGGAAAAATTGCTAAAATCTTCAATTACAGTAGTTTGCAATAGAAATGAAACTTAAACCAAAACTGGTTTCTAAGATAATTATAGATAGCTGAACACCAAACTGAAATTAGTTTATTTTTCCTCTGAACCGTTTTCAAGATATCCGCGCAAAAGGTGACTGGTTGAAAAAATTACGTTTTTCGCGTATATCTTGAAAATGGTTCCTAGGAAAAATAAATGAATTTCAGTTCCGGCGATCCATAATTATTTAGAAATAAATTTTATGTTAAGTTTCATTATTAATGTAAGCTACTGTAATTAAAGATTTTACTAATTTTTTCTAAGCATTTCTACAATTTTGTCAATAACTTTATATATAAGAATTTTACCACTTTCGGGCTAAGTAGTCTCGATAGCTATGAAAGTGAAGCAAAACATATATATATATATATATATATATATATATATATATATATATATATATATATATATATATATATATATATATATATATATATATATATATATATATATATATATATATATATATATATTAGTTTTTTGAATTGAAATTATTTAAGCTATAGCAATTGTAATTTTAAAAATTCTGTTAATTTTTCTAGTATGTGTCTATAACTTCGATAATAAAATTTTACCACTTTGAGCCTCAGTAGTCGATGTAAACATATTAATAAGACCATCCATTTTTGGAAAGTTTTAAAGTTGATTTTTTTAAGATACTTGGATTTTAATATTAAAAATTCAGATTTTTTTAAGATACTTGGATTTTAATATTAAAAATTCAGTTAATTTTTCATATTTTTATATGTTACTTTGGATATAATAATTTTACGACTTTATGAGTAAGAGATCTCTGTATATATGAAAGTGAACAGAAACATATATATATATATATATATATATATATATATATATATATATATATATATATATATATATATATATATATATATATATATATATATATATATATATATATATATATATATATATATATATATATATATATATATATATATATATATATATATATATATATATATATATATATATATATATATATATATATATATATATATATATATATATATATATATATATATATATATATATATATATATATATATATATATATATATATATATATATATATATATATATATATATATATATATTTATATATATATATATATATATATATATATATATATATATATATATATATATATATATTTATATACATATATATATATATATATATATATATATATATATATATATATATATATATATATATATATATATATACATATATATATATATAAATATATATATATATATATATATATATATATATATATATATATATATATATATATATATATATATATATATATATATATATATATATATATATATATATATATATATATATATATATATATATATATATATACATGGTGAAAACTTATTTAGATACCTCTTACAATTTCTATTTTAGAGGTCTCTAAGCTTGGGCATAAGGGACATTTGTGGAAAAAGTACGTTATATTGAAGATTGGAATAACTTTAGAACGCACAATCGAATATAAATAAAATTTGCTGTCATTGAAAAGGTTGCATTCTCCTATTATTAAATATTGCTTAAAAATGGCAAAGCTTTCTGCTACAAGTGCCTCTAAAGTGCCAAAGTGTTAGTTATCGTTAAATATCATGAACAATTTTATTTTATTATTTATAATTTTTTTACGGAATATAGCCAAGTGACATGTGCAATATTTTTAAAATAGGATGAAAAAAGGTTCAAAAGTTACAGTTGTTTCTTTATGATAACTCGATAATTTCTATGAAAATTGTATAAGCAATAACAATAAAAACAACCGTAGCCATAGTATTTCCTAAAATCTCGATTTGTATTTTTTACATAATTTCGACACTTTAGTTTACTGTATGCTGAAAAAAAGAGACAATAAATAAAAATTTTCAAGATATCTAAGAATCAACAAATATTTTTTCATTTGTGATGTCCTTGTCTGGGATTTGCAAGAAGTGTGCGTGAATCTTTCAAATGATATTAAAATTACTAAAATCTGCTGACGCGCTACAAAGTTATGCTGTTTCAATATTACTTTTTACAAAAAATCCCAATGTATTCAAATGGTTGCTTTAATTATTATTTTTTGCACAATTTTTATATAAATTATCGAGCAATCATAAAGAAACAAGTGTATGTGTTGAGTGTGTTTTCATCCCATCTTCAAAATTGTGCACAACAAAGATATATCAGTTGGCTACATTTTGTAAAAAATAAAGAAAATTAAGATAAAATTCAAACAATAACAGGTGTCGAAATAATTTCTAGTTATGTTACGCGGACAAAGAGGTAGAAGATATGTGTCGATTTTTATTAAAATTGTAGAGATGAAAAATCCAAGCCTTTGGTTGCATGATCCTTATCAAAACTAAATCATTTTAATGATACATAAGAATAAAAGTCGATTTAGAAATGGCCATCTTCACATATTTAGCATTTTTCTGAACGTCCCAGCTATATGTTATATGTTGCTGTTTTTTTTTAATTAAGGTTACATTTACAAATTAAACGAGCAGCACGAGCAGCACAGAATCGTAAGTAAAAAACATATTATAATTTTACTATTAAATATTTATTCTCAATCAGTTTTGGAGAATGCATCCACTTAGTAAAGGGTAGATCAGATATGATATAACCACTGTAGCATATTTTTTATTTGCTTTTTTTGTCAATCATCTTTTACAAACAAGATGAAAGCGAATTTTGTCCTTGTCATACACGAATCCTAAAGCTGCCCTGTTAGTTACTGTGTTATTTTTTATTCTTTGTCCTCTTAGCATAATTTTCTTGACGGTTTTTGTGTACAATTGCATATTTTTGTGTTTGTGATTCGTTAAGACAATGTAAGTGGTGGTCTTTTTTATAGTTTGTCGCATGTTGCGTTTTTTTGTGTGTTTTTAACTTGGCTGCTGCATTTTTGGCTTGCAGTTGCATTTGCAACATTTACACGTACATCTCGGAGCAATTTATATTAATATAAAATTCTTTAAAAATTGCAAGTTTTTGTGTGTTCGACTGCTGACAACTAAATTGATTTAGTATTTTTCGTGTTTGTTGTTGCGACTTCAGTATTGGTTTGTTATAGATAATGATTAAGCTGTCGCTGGCGTTTGTTTCATCTGTTTGAAAAAACACAGGTGGTGTATAGCATCTTTTTTTAATTGATTGTTTACAGGTTTTCTTATAATTAACGATTTCTTGTTAAAAAACTTAGTTCTATTTTTCGTATGTACTATTTATGTACATAAAATAAGTTTAATATAATCTATATGTATATCGACAGCGCATATTCGATATATGTCAACTCAAAAAACAAACAACTTCTCAGGAGAGCGCAAAAACTAGTTCCCGACTAGAAATTGTACCAATACACATATTCGGACCCTGTTGGGAATTCATGGTGTAAACCGAAAAGGTTTATCCCGTTTGGGATCCAGTCGGGAGCTTGTTGAGATAGCCCATTTACAAATTAGCGGTTCAACATAAGTTTTTCCCAAGTGGGAAACTATTGGGAACTTGTTGGACAAATCTAACACAAATTTTTTACCGTATTTTTACTCATTTTCGATGGAGATGATTTTTCGCTTACGCGATTTTTAATCAACATTAAAGTGGTTTATATTTCGATTTAAGCTAATTTTTGCGAGTTTCAAAGTCTGGGAATTTCTCGTGAGCTTTCGCAATTTTCGCGATAGGAGTGATTTTAAATTAATTCAAGGCTTGATACTGCTGCTTGCAGTTTTAGCAAATTACTGCCATATTCGGGGTGTAAGTGTGTGCAATTATATAAAAAGACTTTATATGAACTTCTCTATGCATGAAATATATAGTACTATATATATGTATATATGTAAGTTTTTGTCTATTTTAGATATCAATAAGATCAGATATTTTTGTTTGTCTTAGGTAAAATTAAAAACATGCTTAACTTCAAACGTATTTTTAGTTAAAATTTGTTTATATATATGAAAAAATTTTTTATACTTTTTCAAAATCACTAGAAAGCTCAATTGGAAAAAGATTTTTTGAATGTTGTGTTTTTTTTGAGCTTCTATAATGCGCGGAAACATTTTTTCTGAGTCTACAAATAAAAATGTGTTCTCAAAATATATTATACATTTGTACGTTCGTTACAACATTACTGTTGTGAAAGTATGAGAAGCAAAATAAATGTCTTACATACGTTTTCAATTTCATCCTGCCGACTATTATTAGGTGTTTTTGTTCACGTATACAAAGCTATCCGAACTTTCCCAAAACCTTTCTTCAATACAAATAGTGTACAAAGAAAACGTTTACAACAAATTTGTGTCATGGCTATTTTCTCCTTCGAAAACTAAGTCAATGTCCTTTGTAATGCAAAAAAAAAAAGAAGATAAGAAACACCGTACAGAGGATTTTTACAAAATGTTAAATTTTTCCGATATCTAATTACATTTTAATAACTTTTTTGTATTTTTACCCATGGCTGAAATGCATTAATTTTATTTTCTATAACAATCATTTTAAATATTCTATTTTCAGATTAAACTGTATCAAGTACTTATTATTTTAAAGACTGATGTGAACCAAAATGTCACAGGAATTTTAGAGGAGGCAAAAAATCGAGTACAAGCTGAATTAATTTTAATATAGGTGTTTTTCGTTTTTAACGTTCAGAGTTTACCAGAATGTTAAAGAAAGTAATATTCATTATTCTGGATATATTTTTTGACGAACCTCACCCGGCCACTAAATAAATATGCACTTCTTTACTCCCTTCCGATAAAAATTGACTACTAGTGACAGCTGCTTTTTTTCTCTAAGCTCTAGAGAATTGCAAGAGGCTGTTAACTATTACCCAGTATCTAGTAAACGAGCTCACATTTTTGATGTTGAGTTGACATGTCACACATGATTACAGAACAAGAGGAGCTAGCTTTCATAAAATAATAATTTATATGATCACTTTTTATTTATGTCCATTAGTATTTATGTACGTTAATGAAATAGCCTTAAAAACCTAAAGGTGCGGTCATACTTGGCAAATATTTGCCCAAAAAAAACGTAACCACTTTTTTGCTCATGGTTAGTGTGATTTTAGTTAGTCTTTATATCACAAAATAATGTTAATTATGCCGCAAAAAGCTATTTTCATATTATTTTTGATAAATGCGACCACATATTTTAAAATATATTGGAATTAAAGGAAATACAATTTTAGCTTGTCTGTTGGTCAACTTTTTCCACAAATATTTGCTAAGTGTGACCGTACCTTAATAAATATATGTATGTATGTTTGTGATATAAAAATAAATAAATTAAATAAAAAAGTCTTTGATTGTTTTTGGATTAACAAAATTGTTGAAGTCGAGACTAATGAAAAACAGTTAATATTATTCTGGTTGGTAGTTTTTCGGTTTTTAAAGTAGACTGCCTGATTAGGATCTTGTGGTGATTTCCCGGTGAGAAACATAAGGATTGCCCCATCGGTTCCCAAATACGTTTCTGCGTTACATGCCAACTCGGGAACCAATTTGACAACCCAATTGGGTCCCAACTAGGAGCTCACGAAAATTTCTAGTCGGGTTATGTCGCTTAATATTATAAAAATAATCAATGTAACTTCCATAAGATAGCTTAAGTATTCTTACTAATTTATATATGTGCAAAATATTTCATATTTTGCACTTGTTTGCGTATTTCTTAAGATATCATTTAAACATTGCACACGACTATTTCTTGCTTCTATGATCAATGATACTATAAATTGTGTATACAACGCGGGCTTTTGCGGTTCAAGTTCGAAATTTAGAGAAAAGTTATTAATATATCTGATGAATAAATTGATCTAGTATTACAGCCAGTTGTCCGATTTGAACGAATCGTACCTCAAATTAAAAACTTGTTCTTCTGCTTTTAGAGACTTTCTAAATGTGTACTGTCTCCATTCAAAAACTTTGCGCTAGTTTGGCGAAGCCTAACACAAACTTTATTGTGCATGCTTAAAAATGGTAATATCTTAAAAAATCACTGGTTGATATTTTAATTTTTCATATATGTTTGTTCAGCATGTTTCATTTAATAGGATTTGAACAAAATTTTAAATAATTTAGTCATATACAAAAATGTTGTCAAGTTGTAAGGCTGTTCCGTTGGATAATTTTATCAAGATTTAAAAACGCTAAGGACTGGATGTAAAATAATGTCAAATTGGTACGTTTTACCATCTCGGAAGCCTCGATTTAAGCCTTAGTAGTTAAATGGAAAGGAAGGCTATGAGTTGCACTCTGGGACGTTTAACTTAAAATTTCTGCAAATTATTGAGGGAAATCGATTAATTGTTTTCAAACAGCTTTACGTACATACATATGAACTGTAATAGCAAACTCCATAAAGAAAACAATTATTCTGTGAAAATATCAAATCGATATTTATGTTCTATCAAGTGCCGCATTGAGAACTAACTTTATATAACGACAATATACTATTTATCTGCACAAAAACATAAATGTGAAAATAAGGAAAAGCTCAAAAGTTTCGGCCGTAAAAAGTAGTGATATCAACATGAGAACCAAGAGCCTATCCAAACGATTATTAAACGAAGAAAGTGGAAGTGGATCGGGCACACTCTCAGGAAGGACCCAGATAAAATATGCCGCCAAGCCCTAGAATGGAACCCACAAGGCAGAAGAAGAAGAGATCAGCCGACCACTATATGGAAAAGAAGCTTGGTTAATGACATCGAGAACAGCGGAAGAAGTTAGAACGAAATAAAAGTACTTGAGAATGATCGAATATCTTGGAGAAATTTTGTAGAGGCCCTATGCTACACAGAAAGTTAAGTGGACTGAAGAAGAAGAAGTGTACATAAAACATAAGCAGCCCATATATTATACAATATTACTGTATATATTATTGTTCATTTATTGTCTTTTTGTCAATGTATGTCTACTATATAAAAGGTCGCAAAATACTTTTAAATAAAATGTGACGCAATTTGTTGCCATAGTGAAAAGGTAAAAATGTCACTGAAAAACGTTACCAACACATTATACAGTGTAAAGTACTAGATTGTGCAGTAAAAATCAAAAGACTTTGTCTTTTCGCCAATTTATTGTGTCTGTGCTACCATCTACCATGACATAAACATTGGCGATATTATTCTGCAATTGCACAATTATAGTACAAGTGTATGGGCCGTTTTAGGAAAAGAAACTAAGTGCTGCCATTTATTTTCAGAAGCGAAAGCTCAGTAAGCTCAATAAAAAAATACACATATTGTTAAAAAAATGACAGAAAGAGGACCCAAATGAGATGAGAGCGAGCTAAATATATGATTCTCTTCCAAAAAATTTACGTATGGTCGGCTTATAAATCCTCTTCTACAAAGTGAATTCGTTCATCATAGAGTAGAAAATATTTTTTCGAAGCTAAATCGTCATCTTTGACGTCTTCAATATCTTTGCTATTGATTAAACTATAAAAAAAGAAAAATTCCAAGGAGTACCACTATATTTTGGTAATCTGATATAGTCCCCTAACTACAAAAACAGTAAAAATATTAATTTCTAACGATAAATGTTTTTAATTTTTTTCCAAAACTTGGGATTTTTGAAGAGCCTGCTCCACTGAATTTATCATAAGTTTGGAAAAGGTTTTGCACTTTTGTTACAAAAATTAATAAAAAACGGGAATAAAAATTACCTTTAACCCTTATGTACGCACCTATGTACACGGGAACCTTTGGCGTTTTCACCCAAAATTTATTCATTGATATTCATAATCTGCTTATCTGAAACTTCTTGAGAACTACTAACTTTCAAAATATTTAGTATATTTGCAGCCCTACAGTTAAAGTTTTTTTTTGTATGAGAGATTAATTTACTCCTAACCCTTAAATGCGCACCAAGGTAACCGGGTACCTGCACGTGTTTTATATGGGAATACGGCCATTGTAAGTACATATATTTTTTAGTTATTAGTTACTCTGCATAAATAAATAAAAGTCTATGTAAACGATATAGACGGAGAAATTTCTGATAAAATTAGAAAACTTTTATATGCAAGAAAAGAAAATACCTTTTATTGCGCAGCAAGGTAGCCGGATACCTATTTGGAAGTTAAGTGGAAAATAATAATTTTCGCACTAAATATCAAGTTAAAACGTTATAAAATATATATGAAATTGGCAAGACATATATATTGTCAGTCCCATAAATATTTCACAACTATGTATTAAGTGCGAAAATGCTTTTTTAAACGTAATTTTCATATATGTACCGGGGTACCTTGCACCGCATTTTAAGCTGTTTTTTGATGCGCACATAAGGTTAGGTTAGGTAAGGAGGGCAGTCACGACTGTAGAAGTGACTCACTTGGGCCCGTTGATTCGGTCCCTTTGTGTTACCCTAGAGCAGACAGGTCATAGAAATTACGACTGCCCTGCCGCCGTATCAAACCATCCCGATTGAACTAAGTAGGAGGATAGCCTGACTAGCCCTACATTAGTCAGACTCTCTAAGTCTGGAAATATGCTAGCGCTCAAGATTCTCGTCCTTAAAATGGCTAGAGGTGGACACAGAAGATGGAGTACAGTCTCCTCCTCTTCCTCATCATTACAACGTCTGCAGTAGTCGTTATGATTCAGACCTATCCTTCTGGCATGGGTCCCAATATTACAGTGCCCTGTGAGCACTGTTACTAATAGTTTCGTTCGACCTTTACCGAGCCTGAGCAGATCTCGTGTCCTGCTGAGGTCGTAGTGGGGCCACGTGGACCTAGCCACGCGACAGATGCCTTCGCGTTCCCACCTATATTGTGCCACCTATATTGTGCCAGCCTGAATGATTCAAGCTGTATCACTGATTTACAATGTGATAGAGGGATGCCAACGAAGTAGCATATCATCGAGTTGCTTAATGTCACGCCCTGTTTGGCAATTTCGTCCGCAATATCGTTCCCGGGACAATCTGAGTGTCCCGGAACCCAACCCAGTATTACTCTCGAATGTCTCGCTATCTCGTTTAGAGATACCCGGCATTCGACAACCTCCACGGAAGTGGTGTATACACCATTTATAGCGGCGATGGCCGCTTTACTGTCGGTAAATGTATGGATATGTTCCGATATCCTGTATTACCTAAGCCATCTTCCCGCCCTAGTGATAGCGGAGATTTCAGCTTGCACGACGCTACAACCGTCCTGTAGCCTAAATGGGACCTTTACGTTGAAGTTTTCCACATAGAAGCCTCCGCCAGTTTTGTTGCCTCTTTTGGAGCCATCCGTTAGGACTTTGATCGCTCCATAAGGGTTGAGGGATGAGAAGTACTGTTCCCTGCTAGGAACAACTGAGAGGAATAGCCCACCAAAGTAAGGCTTCGGTGCCAAATAATCAATGTTGCTGTGAATTCCTTGATGTTGTCGCACAATCCTGGAGTGCCTATAATCAGTTCGTGACCATGGGCATGTAGCGTTCAGCCTGATCGCCGAGAATAAAGCTAGCTGCTTGGCCATATCCTCCACCGGAAGCCAGTTCATCATCGTGAAGAGTGCTTTCGTTGGAGTCGACCTGAGCGCACTTGTTATCAGGGTCGCTGCCACCCGAAATATTTTATTAAGTGTTCTGCGATGAGAGTCTTTCTCTACCGCTTCCCACCAAACTAATACACCATAAAATAAAATGGGCTTGACTACCGCTTCAAAGATCCAGTTGATCCCTCTGGGCTCTATGCCTCAGCTGTGACCAATGGGTCTTTTACACGTATAGATACCCACGAGGGCCTTATCCGCTCTTTCCAAGATAGTTTGCTATCTAGGATTACGCCCAAGTATTTGGCGTTATCCGAGACCGTTAATGTGATCCCGTTGAGTCTATGAGGCACAAAGTCTTCGACTTTATACTTTCTAGTAAAAAGCACTAATTCAGTCTTAGCTGGATTGACGCCCAGCCCACAATTGACACTCCATTCACTAACGAGTGCCAGTGTGGACTCCATACACTGAGAGATTGTACTCAGGTGCTTGCCAGAGATGGCCACCGCCACGTCGTCGGCGTATGCGACAGTCTTAACCATCTTACGCTCTAGACTTAGCAGCAGAGAGTTAATAGTCAGATTGCACAGGAGTGGTGATAGAACCCCGCCTTGTGGAGTCCCACAATTGGCTGCCCTGTAGCCAGTAACATTTCCAATCGACGCACTTATGACCCTATTTGGTAGCGGGTTCTTAACGAAACTGCAGATATTAGAATCAATCCCTAGTTCTACTATATTCAAGATAATGGAATCGGGTTTGACGTAGTTAAAGGCACCCTCTATGTCCAAAAAGGCCACCATAGTGAACTATTTGTGTTCCAGAGATTTTTTTATGTGGCTGACCAGAGATTTTAGGGCAGTTTCCAGAGACTTGCCTTTGGTGTAGACGTGTTGTGAGGGAGAGAGAAGTGTCGCGGGTATAGACATTGTCAGTTGTATATCAATAGCTCTTTCTAGGGTTTTGAACAGAAAGGATGTCAGACTGATTGGCCTGAAGTCCTTAGGCTTAGTGTGGGAATTCTTACCACCTTTAGGGATGAAGATAACCCGACACCTACTCCAGCAAGCTGGATTATAAAAGTAGTTTAAGCATTCTTTATATATTACAGAAAGCCATGGTATAGCCAGGTCCATATTTCTCTGTAGATCAGCTGGAATTATACCATCTGGTCCCGGAGATTTAAATGGATCAAAGCTTTTAATCGCCCATTTTAGTATGTCGATGTCCAGAGGGAGGGCGACTCAGGGGTACGGCTTGTACCAGCCCCTGCTACAGGGGCTTTAATATTGCCGGGGAAGTGTGTATCAAGTAGCACGCTGAGCGTTTCTTGACTACTCAACATCCAGCTACCACATGATTTCTGTATGTAGCTGGGTACAACCGGTGAGGTTGCCAATATCTTACGCAAGCGGTTGGTCTCAGAGGAACCCTCCACTCCACATAAGCACATAAGGGTCAAGCCATTTTAATATTATATCTTTTATATACTATCCGGTGTTGGAATTATTCAGAGCACAATGACAAAAAATATACTTTCTGTGTAAAATTGGAAGAGTTTTATTTGTTAAAAACTTATCAAAACTCGAAAATATCAAAAAAATACTAATGTATTAAAAACTCTGATATAAAATTACCTTGGAGCTGTTTGAATATTATATTTTAGATATTCAATAGTTTCGGTATTATTCAGACGGGAAGATGAAAAATATACTTTTAGACAAATTGGAAAATTTTAATTTTTAAAAATGTATAAAAAATCGAAAATACAATAACTTATTTTTTTATTAATTGATCAAAAACCTACGTATACTGCAAATAAAATAAGATAGATAAATTTTGATTTAGTTTACAAGAAAGTTAATTCATCTAATTTTAGCGGAAATTGCGAATATCTTTACATTGTAAAACAGAATACATTTTTTTAAATAACAAGGTTTTAACGGCTGATATTGGTAAAGGCCACCAAAACACTATATACGTATATTGGCTTTTTGAAAGTTCACATCTGGCATTCATTTTAGGGGAAGTTAAATTTCCCCCCTTTTGTACATAGCGGAATGAAACATTATGTTGGTTACTGTTACATCAAAAATTATTATATATATAGAGGTACTCCTTCCAGGCTAGTTTAGATAATGACGCAATACTTCGAATAACTTATAGCCAGCAATACAAAGTTACAATAAAAGAAATAAAGTAAATGCATTTACTGTGTTTTATTTAATAAAATGTTTAGTGTTTTTAGATTTAACATTATAAAATATGTATATAACACTTTTTTCGTCTTATTTTCAAAATAAAACGGTTCATGACACTGTACAGCATTAGAAATAAAATTTAAAAAAGGAGACAATAAAAACAATATGACACTTAACAATAAAGTTTTCTTTTATCTTATTTTAAAGTGCTAAATTGTTAAATTGAAAATTGCCTTATGCTTATCTTTTGCTGCTTTGTATTCCAAGTCATCATACCCAAATGAAAAAAGTAAAACAAACTCATTTTGGTTGTGCCAAATATTTTTTGAATGAGTTAAGCAAGCAAAAAACTTATACAGTCGTACAAAACTCTGTGGCAAGAAAGTTCAAAGAAGAGCTATGCTGCAAAGTAAAAAGATTTAATCTGAGAGATTTTTGTATCCAGAAAAATAAAAAATCACGTGCAAGAATTTTACAAATACGTATTTGATAAAAACTACATTATATTTACATACATGCGTCATATTGCCCAATGTGAAATATGAAACTTTTTGTTACATCCCATATTTTAAAATTTCAGTTTTAATTATTTTAAATTATAATTAACGTTATTAAATTTAAAATTTTATTGAGTATAAAAGATTTAAAACAAAACGAGGTTTGCTTTTATCTTGTTGCTTATTTAAAATAAATTTCATTTGAAAAATTTTGTTTGTCGCACAGTGGCTCATAACTATTTTTCTTTGACCGAAATTGTTTAACTTTTTAGCCGGTTGAGATATTTTCATAATTGATTTTTAACGGAGAGATAAGCATTTGGCAGTTTTTGTTTTCATTAAAATCTTCTCTACAGTTGTTTGGAAATTCAAGACCAAATTTGAACTTTTGAATGTTTTAATATTTCCATAAAAATGTGGAGGTTTTCTCATTTCTGAGCTCTTTTATGCATAAAAAAGATCTAAAGCAAACCATTTTACTAATACTTAGGATAAGTTTTTGATCATGTTAGGATAGGTAATTTTTACAAACTGTACTCCAATAAATCAATCAATTGTAAAGAAATGTGGGGTGGGGAATACCACTTCCCCCGTAATTACTGATTACTTTGTACCCCCTAATACAGTTTTGTTGAACATTTGGTCGGCTAAACTTTACAGATTATTATCGAGCGAGCTTGAATTAGATACCTATTATTTTCGTTGATTTTTGAACAGAATAGTTTAATTAAAAAAACAGCCGCGAAGCGATTGGCTTTCTACATCATCGAACCGCAACCTCTTGACTGCTAGTCCAGCCCTGGGCCTAGCTGCTAGTCTAACCGTATTACACTTGAAACTAAAAAAGTTGTTTACGGACGGATCCGGACGGCTACAAAAGTGCATAAAGGGTTAAAGTCGACACTTTCATCTTTCTCTGAGCTATTTACTTTTTTATCCCTTTCGATCTTCAAAAGTTATATTCCTCTAAAATTTATATATGTCAAAAATATAGTAACCTAAAAAATATTTTATAGCTTGACTAATATGACAATAGTACATTAGATTTTATGAGACAACACACATCAAAATATTTTTTTGGTGTGCCTTATAATCATATAAGTGTGTTTGACTTAAAAGAAAAAACGTTTGGTGTTCTGGGGTGTGTGTTCAGGCTAAGGCTTATCGCAAAACAGGAAATATTTCGGAAATATTCTTAGATAATGCCAAAGTTTACTGTCAGGGGACCACTAAAATTTTTTCCTTAAAGGACAATAAAGTCCCTTATTCTTTTGTTAAGATCAATAATAAAGTTCATAGATTAATCCAATAAAAGAACGTATGCTAAAAGTTTTATAATATTTTGCATAGTGTTTGGAATAAAACGTATACATATATACTTATGTACAATGTACATATGTATATATGTTTGGTGTATTAGCATAACTGCCTGATAACACTCTTTAACTGCCGTAATATTAAATTTCACTTTAAAGAAATTCAACCGAAAACTAATTTTTAGTAAATTAAATACAATACTTGCAAACCAAAAATAGTAAAAAGTGCATATATTTAAATGAATAGAAGGGCCTATTCACATATTACGTAACGCTATTTTCGGAGGTTTTTAACTCCCCCCCTGTGGTAAAGCTTTTTACAAAATTTTCAGTATAAAGTATCTAGTCCGTAACAAATCCTACAGCGTTACGTTATATGTGAACAGCCCCAAAGTATAAGCTATAAAAAATTTATAAAATGGAAAATAAAGAAAAACTCCAATAACAATAATCATAAAAGATTTTAAAATTTAGTTTTTCTTTGATTTGGTTTTTTTATTTTTATATAATATAAGAAACTATTAGAAAAAGAAATTTTTATAAAAGATATTCCTTGTTTAAAATTTTTTTCTTTTATGAACATGTTGTGTCGTTTTCAAGTTTTTGTCTTTATATTTTTTTCACAATTCAATATAAATAAAAAATTTCATTTGATTGAGAAAATCACAATTTTACTTTCATTGTATATGCATCCAAATTGTCGTTGCTCTGACTTTATGAGTTATTTGACAACTTCCGAAAAATTTTTATATTGCACCGCGGAAAACACTTATTGGTCATATATCTGCCCACCAAAGAGTTTTATGTTATTTTACTTATACCTGCGAAATAGAAAGAGTTATATGTCATTCTTTCAGGAATTTGATTATAGCCCACCATTGTTCAATTATTGATGCTGTATTTTACGACATAATTATAGTAATGCGAATATTATTTTAATAAATCCTTAGACTTAAAAAAACTTCGCTTGTTTTGAAATAAAACAGTTAACTGAAAACAGATAACTCATTTTGTCAGAGCAACAACGATAAGTATTTGCAGTTTAGAATATATTTTTCTATTGAGTTCATCAAGTTTTTGGGGTTTTTATTTTACAGTGAAAATTGTTCTCTGTTCTTTTTTTATCAAAGTGGTTAAATCGGATTAAAAAAAAATTCTAGTTGTTGTAAGTATTTTTAAAGCAGAAAATTAATAGAGAGATTGGATATAAAAAAAAACAATCAGAATTTATTTTAACAGAAATTATTAACTCAGAGAAAGTAGAGTGAAATTCACTATCGATTCATAATGTAACACAATGCAGACTACGATGCTGAAAGTTGAGAAGCTTGCAAAGGCGCTTCTTAATTCAACAGGTAATCTTGGCAAAATATTTTCGTATGGCAACATAATTTTGAGATTTGAAAACAGTCTCAAATTTGCCCATTATCTCAAAAAATTATGCAAAATAATTATAAATATCTTTATGCGCAGCTTCAGGTTATAGTAATGGAAGGAGGGAAGCTTTTACATATGTACATATAGTTTTTAAAATTTAAATTCATTTAGCTTAACAGGTAAAAATATCTGCAAACTTATTGATGCAAAACTTTTTTATTACCCATGTATATTGTGGCAAAAATTTGGAGATTACAAAACGATAGTCCACATTAACTATATAACTCTACATTATATAGAAAAAGTAGTTGTATCAGATATGTCAACAATATTTCTAAAATTTTAAAATTTTTTTGCTATGCCACAGCCCTTTATAATCGAGCAATCAGTGGAATATAATACAATGCTTTATCTGCTGTTTGTAGATTTTGAAAGAGCGTTTGATACAGTACAACGTAACTCAATCTGGTTGACTTTAATTAAAAAGGGAATACCCGTAAATCTAATAAGTGATCTATATAGAGAATGGAAAGGAAAGCCAAAGTTTCTCAACTTCCTCTGGAGTCAGACAAGGATGTATCCTTTCGCCCACTCTTTTCATACTGATTTTAGATAGCGTAATAGAAGAAAGCAACAGAGACGCACCGCATATATTACGTTGGAATATGTCGGAACTCTTACACGATATTGATTATGCCGATGACTTGTCTTTAATAACCCACCGCTTTATGGATATGGAAGCGAAGCTAAGAAGGCTAGACATAAATGCCAACAAAGTAGGTTTGAAAATTAATTTTCGCAAAACAAAACTAATGCGCATTGGCACAAACGTTACAACGCCACTTACAGTTGATGAAAAAATAATAGATGATGTTGAAAGCTTTTGTTACTTGGGGAGCAAAATAACCAGCCATGGTGGTTCTGAAGAAGATATCTCCGACCGCATAAATAAAGCACGTGTGGCTTTTTAAATTTACATAAGATCTGGCGTATGAACAACATATCAAAAACAGCAAAACTGAGAATATTTAACTGCAGCGTAAAATCAGTTTTGTTGTATGGTTGCACTACAGGGAGTTACCCAAAGCTATTAAAAAGCTGCAATTATTTATTAATCGATGTCTGCGACAAATTTTGCGAATTTATTGGCCCATTTGTATATCAAATGAAGACCTATGGCAGTAAACAAACAGCATACCAGTCGAACTGGAAATAAGAAGGCGTAAGTGGACCTGCATCGGCCATATTTTGAGACGACCGACAGCGGAAGTCGCTAGAAACGCCCTAGAATGGAACTCCCAAGGGCAGCGCTGGCATGGACGCCCTAGGAATACTTGGACACGGTGCACCAGAAAAGAACTCAAAGCAGCTCAAACCACTTGTTACCGCCCTATGTTCCTCCTGAATTTTTTATTTAGTTGATTTTTATAATAATTTAAATAAATAAAGGACATATATATACGACCCTTTTTATCTTTTATGTACTGCGCTGCCATTTTAACATTCTTATACCCTTGGTGATTTTTTAATCCGACATCAAATTTTGGGTATCACTTATGGCATCTCGGATCCTTTCCCATTCTGTTTGTCTCGACCCCAATAGGTCCCTAAGGGCTGGATTGATTTTAATACAGATTTTTTGTTTGTTTGAAAAGTGACATCATCGGCTCCCATTTTGGTACGTTTGCATTAAATTGGTTTCTGTCTATAGCACTGTAGTTCTCGATCGTCCGAACCGACCGTAATTTCATTTCCTTTGCTTCAAATGTACCTGGTTTTTCAATTATCTAATGAGATTCAAAAATTAATTTTTTTCAGATCTCCTATGTAATACCTACATATGAATTTATGATTTTTGTCTGTGTTTGTCGAATAAGAATACAAAGAAATTCCAAAGAAAAATCTCCACAGTTTCAAAACGTGCTTAGAGTAGATTTATAACGAAAGACATTAATTGGAGAAATATCCTCGATACCATTATTGATATTTAGAAAGGAAAAATTAACAAAGACAAACCATTAACTTCATTCCGGTAATTTCATTACCGTTCTCGAATTATGATGAAATATATTAGCATGACCGACATATTTTTAAATAAGAAACAAAAAGTCAAAAAACAAAACATTTATTTTTATTTATTTATTTACTGAGTTCCCATGTATAACAAGACTTATGGCCATTATTACAGCTTGGCAATAGTTAAAAGCAGGATTTTGTCGGACGGATAATCAGTCTATCGTTATTGAAAATTTACTAACATAACAGGTAGGTTGAACTTGCCTTTAACGTATTGCTCAATTTCAGCCAAGTGGTAATAGAGATAAACTGTTTAAACGTCCGATAAAATCCTACCTTTAACTATTGCCAAGCTGTAACAATGGCCCATAGAAGCGTTACTACAACTTGGCAATAGTTAAAAGCAGGATTTTGTCGGACGAATAAATTGTTTACAATTATTAGAAGTTAACTTTAACCTGTCAGGTAGGAAAAACTTGCCTTTGACTTATCGCCCACTTTCAGTTAATGTAAAGCTATAGAGATAAACTGTTAATCTGAATTTTTTTAAATTTGTGGCGTTGCTGTTAATTTGTTGATTATGTGGAAGATCATTCCAAAGACAAACAGTATGTAAAAAGAACTGCCATTCAGAAACTAGGCATTTATATTTAGGAACTATAATATATTTGCCTCTTAAGGATCTGGCAAATCTAATCTTCTGAAATAGATATTCCCGCTTTTGGCTGTATATAATTTTGTGGAGGAAAATAAATGTTTTTATTTTCAAGAGATTTTAAAAAAATACACTATATAATGTTTTGACGTGCAATGAAACATTGTAACGGCTCTGGAGATTATAAACATATCTTTTTACTATATTATTGTATAACACTTCGAGTTTCCTCTTACTGACACTTTCGCAGTGTGCTAATGTTTTCGTTTTTTTCATTATAGAGTAATTCCATTTTAAATTAAAAAAAAAAATTCCTCATGGTCACCGATTTAAATAAAATTTGCTGAAAAGGTTAAATAGGGCACCTAAGTACGAGAAATGAATTTTATTTATTTTAATTTTGAAAACTGTGACAGCTCTACAGCATTGAAAGTAGTTTTAGATTGCGTTCAAAAGGCCATAACTTTTAGTCCATATCAGATAATAAAGATTTTTTTCGGTATAGGAATTTATAAATGCTTTGTTTTAAGATGTTTTCATTTATTTTATTTTTATAATGTTTAAAAATACTTTTTTTCGAAAAACTAAACTAAAATTTATTTAAAAAAATATACCGCCTTACTTTTTAAAATTTTTTTTCATACACATAGCTACGCATGTATTCTAACCGCTCTGAAAATTTCAAAGTGGGCCGTCAATTGGTCTATGAATTATGATTAAAAATTTAAAATCATACATACTAGTAAATGTACAAAAATACTTTTAATATTTTATTATTCATTATTTTAAGCTAATATTTTGTTTCTATTTATTTACAATTACAATTGGGCATTCTTTAGAGTTTGAAAACGGTTTGGCCATGACTTTGGTTACCGAAATCAGTATAAATGCGTGAAGATTTTTAGTGCCTTTAATTGTAGAAGAGTTTTGGAACCTTGAATTTAAGAGTATTTTATACTTTTCGTAGTCTTCATTTGTGCAGAATGCCACGTTTATTTTTGGGAGTGTTTTGGAATATTCAAACAGAACGCCACCCTTTACAAGAACTGCTGTAAGCCTTCAACGTCCAAAAGAAAATCAAATTGTAAATGATAGTGGTATGTTTAAGAGAGATTTTGAATATCCAAAAAGACCACTAGCATTTACAATCCAATTTTCTGTGGAACTTGAAGGCTTACAGCAGTTCTTGTAAATGCTGGTGATCTGTTTGAATATTCCAAAACTCTCTCGAACATAAACGTGGCATTCTGCACAAATGAAGACTACGAAAAATATAAAACTCTTAAATCCAAATTTCCAAACTCTTCTACAATTAAAGGTACTAAAAATCTTCACGCACTTATACCGATTTCATTAACCAAAGTCATGGCCAAACCGTTTTTAAACTCTGAAGAATGCCCAATTGTAATTGAAAATAAATAGAAACCAAATAGTAGCTTAACATAATGCATAGTAAAAAATAAAAATTATTTTTTATACATTTACTAGTATGTATGTTTTTAAATTTCTAATCATAATTCATAGACTAGTTGATGGCCCACTCTGAAATTTTCAGAGCGGTTATAATACATGCGTAGCTATGTGTATGAAAACAATTTAAAAAAAGGGGGTATATTTTTTTAAAATATATTTTAGTTTTGTTTTTCAAATTTAATTCAAACTAATTTCTTCGACCTTTTTAGTTAATTATTTATATATATTAATCGAGCTTAAGGTCTTCTTTTTTATAAATTTTTTTTTAAATGATCCCATATTTCGCCACTTCTTTGTGTGGCTTCTTTAGGGAAATATGTTTAATTGTCAATAAATATTAATAACAATTAAAAGTTTTAACAAATTTCAAATAAAAAAAGCTTTTTTTTCAAATAACAAAAAATAATTGTCAAAATGAAAAATTGAACAATTTTTAAATATACACAACAACTGAAACAAAATAATATAAATATATTTTAATAATTCAATTTCCGTTTTTGTTTTTATGTAATAAATATCTATAGGTATGCGCTACACTAGCTGTATCTGCTCTAAAATTTATCCTTTTACTTGTTGGAATGTTTATAGTCTGCAGCATTTCTAACATATAACGTCTTTTGTAATTAATTTCCGTATTTAAAATTGCTACATTATTAAAATCGGGATTATGATTTGAATTAAAACAATGGGATGATAAGGCTGTTTTTTGTGAGACTACAATGTTTCTGTAAGTTTAAAAAAAAAATATTTTTAAACATTATAAAAAAAATTAATGAAAGCAGCTTAAAACAGAGCATTTATAAATTCCTATACCGAAAAAAAATCTTGATTATCTGATATGGCCCAAAAGTTATGGCTTTTTTAACGAAATTTAAAACTACTTTCAATACTGTAGGGCTGCCACAGTATCCACAATTAAAATAAATAAAATTCATTTCTCGTACTCAGTTACCCTATTTAACCTATTCAGCAAATTTTTTTGAGTTCGGTGACCATGAGGAATTTTTTTTTTAATTTACAATGGAATTACTCTATAGCATTTTTAGTTTTTATCCTCTTTCAGTCCATTATGCCTTAAAATGTTTGAAATCAAATAGGTTGTCAAAGCAAAAAAAAAAAAAAAGAATGGTTTCCTATAGATTTTGTAATCATTTGTGGTACAAAACATCTTTCCAATAGACAACAATTGGCGAATAATGCAAAAATTTTCATAAAATTTCAGCCCCCATAAATCAGCTATTTCTTATTCAATCAAAACCAATTATCCACTAAACCACGCTAAATTTTGTAGTTTTTCAAACATAGCACTGTTAGATGCTGGATGTCTCTTTGAATCACATATCTACCATTATCTGGATTGGCCATTGCCAAGAAATGAATGACATTTTTTTCTCGTGCTTTGCCCATTGAAATGATTATAAAAAACGCATTAGAAATTTCAAACCTTTTACTTGCAAAACCATGTTTTTTTTAAGAATTTATAGATATTTTAATTTTGTGTGCTCTTTTTATTCTTAACAGAAATCGCTCACATTGCAATGCTATTTTCAACTAAAAAAAATTGATTTAGGTTAAGGTTAAAGGCAAAATCACATATTACAATCTTAAGAATCTCATTTCTATAATTTGACAGTCGTAAAAGCTTTTTGCTAATGCTTTATATTTTACTATTAAAATAAGACGTTTAATGAAATTCCCATAACACTTATCCTTTATTTCTACACATTTTTTTACATACATACTTATCGAAAGCATGCATCATAAAAAAACTCACACACATACATATGCACCAGTTTGCGAACTGACCTTAATCTAGAAACCTCAAAAATATGTGTACGTAAAATTATATTAGTTTCGTTTTATCTTTAGCCATAAACTTTGATATATGTACAATGTACATTGTACATACATATGTATGTATATAAATAAAAAATTTATAAACGATATTCCCAGAAGAATGGTATCATTTTTCCTAAACTTTATTTTTAAGCATGATATGGATAAAGAAATCTATTTATGTATGAAAATAGAATATTTTTCTTGGCTTTTTAATAAAGTAAATTATGGCTTTTAAACCACATAAAATGTGATAAAAATTTATTAGTGAATATAAATTGTAATACGAGTAAAAATCTTACAACCATAGGTACATATGTATACAGATGTGCTTTTATTTTAAAATAATTTTATTTAAAGTCAATAGAAATTTTGTTGGTTTATTAAGAAATAAAAATAATCACAATTATATAATCGCACCATAGCTAGAAATTCTAAAAACTTGACTTCATAAGAAATGTATTTATTTTAAAAACCTTATTGCAAAACTCAATAGGTAAACTATATTATTAAAATAACTATGCTAAAATGTATTTTATTTTCTATTATTTTTGACTACTAATTGACAGTTTAACCCTCGTCAGGCGGAGGGGGTACAATTGTAACTTTTTCATTTTAAAATTTTTTTTTATATTTATGACTAGATATCTGAAATTTCGTGAAATCTTAAATATAACAATAATGTTAAGTTTTCAAGTATTAACCTTCCCATACCCGCGCTAATTTTTATAACACATATAAGCGCGCACGGTTTCACAGACCAAAAGTTTGAACTAAATGCAATACTAGTTTTTTAAAACGAGACTAAAAACAAAAGATTCTTTTTTAATCTCAATGATATAATAAAAAAATAAAATCACGCATTAAATTTGTATTCACTTATTTTATTGATTTTTAGTCCTTAACAATTAGGCCATCAAAATCGATAGTTTTTTCTTAGATATTACAAAAACAAAACAAAAACATATTTTTTTCTTCAAATAAATAAAAATAACTTATACCAACTTAAAAGCACTTCTTGCACAATACATAAATCATAGGTTAACTTAGTTTTCAGCCTTTAAATAGAAATCAGGGCATATTCCACTGCATGTTGTACCTTCACAAAAGATTACACATATACCCGCGTCGGTCTCACTGACCATTTGTTATGAAATACACCAACACGCTTGTCTAGTGCAGACACCAAATCAATACTAAAAAGCGGATGCTAACAGAAAATTAAATTTTGTAGAGTTTCTGGGGAAAAAAATATTTACGTAAAATCGTTTTGTCGGCCTCACAGACCAACGCGCGGGTATAGGAATGTTAAACATAAAAAAGTAACGACTTTCCCCAAATTGTAGGGCTTTGTCTGGTAAACACTTTCAAAAGGCGGTATTGGTACAATTATTCCCCTGTATATTTTGTATGAAAAATAAACAAGAAAATATTGTTACAAAATCCAAAAATTCTAATTTTTATTGAAACCAATAGAACCTAAATAAATAATTTACGTAAGAGAATAAAAAAAAGTATTTTTTTGGAATACATAAAGTAAGTTTATTCAGTCTGTTGGCAGGAAAGACATGTTGTTTCCTTTCTGGAGTACTCATCACATACCGGTTTCATGCAAAAATTAAAAACTAATAAATTATAAAAAAAGAACAATAACATTAACATTAAAATAAAAAATTTTAAAATCCGTCGAAAAAAAGACGATAACATCAAAACGGCTGAAATAATTTTCTTCAAACATAGGTTAGAAGATTTTGGATCAAGCCACCTTGGCGTCAAAGATATACAGATTCGACAGAATACATCTAGAAAAGATGTGATATATTTTAAATGGCTGGACCGATTTTCTTCAAACATAGCTAGGAATACTCTTCATCAAGTTACCTTTCAAACAGAAAAACTAAATCTAAATCGGTCAAGCCATTTGGACTGTACGTAAGGTTGAACAGACACATAGATAAACTGATCACTGATATACAAATACACAGACACACAGTACAAACTTATAACACCCCTTTTTTTGGTCGGCGGTTCAGTAAATTTAATTGTTGCGACTGATACATTGTTTATTATATATTTAGAAAGAAAGTCATCAATAATTTGCTATAAAAACTTTTATATCCAAAAATAATTATGTGAAGTTACAATTGTACCCATACAGCCTTTTAGCGTTGTAAAACTGTTCCACCTGACTAGGGTTAAGCTTGCTTGTTGGATGTATCAGAGACCAAAATAGTTTATCCTTTCATTTTTGCTTTTACTGAAGTCAAAAATCGCCTTAAGTTATCGGTTGGCTATAGTTTTGAAGATATAGTGACATTTTATGTTTAACTATTTAACAAAATTTACACGGTTAAAATCTTTTTACTCCACTTTATTTGTACCAAGTTAAAACCATTAAAAAAGAAAGGAAAACAGCTCGAATTACCTCACAAACATGTATTAATAACGATCCTTAAATCAGGTAAACTATACTAATTGTTTTACCATTAGTTGCTTTCAAGCCGTAGTCCTACTTAATATCATAAATGAGTAAGTTTGTATGCTTGTGAGACTGGACGTTTGGATGTTTGGAGTTTTGAGTCACGATCACAATGGATTTGAATGAAATTTGGTAGATGGCAGGCGCGGATAAAAGTGGATGGAACGGGATATTCCCCTCCCGCAAAACGAGTACATTTTTATAGTTTCTGAAAGAAGTTTTGCAAAATAGTATGCTTCACTTAGAAGTTCCCACGCGCCTGGTAGATGAATAGCATTTAACCAGCTTAAAATAAAGGGTAATTTGTTGTGGGTAGAAAGGAGCAAAAATTTGTACTTTTGGTAATTTTTCTTTTTTTTTGACTGCAACTATTCTTGCATTTCTGAAACTTGCTGACGAAGTCGCGGGTGAATACCAGTCAAACCATAAAAGTATATCAGAAAGAAAAAACCTCTGCAATTATCTCACTGATAGAGTACATATGTTAATAACGATACTTCAAGCAGATAGTCTCTGGGGTGTTAATGGAGTAGTAAAGCGTAGCGACTACCTAGCCTCTCCTACGCAAATGACAACCTCTTCTGAAAGTGAAGCAACCTGCCGATAACAGACAGGGCTTTGTCGACTGACATTAGCCAGAATAGCCATAAGAACCCCAATGACTAAATACATTGCACACTGCATGCCTGGAAGCGATGCTGGCAGCCTAAGCTCCAGGATCTGATGTTCATCCCAATCAGTTACTCATCTTAAACTACAGTATTACAGAAACCATAGCATAACAAAATGTTAATGAAACGATCACTTCATGACGACCACTAGTTGTAAGCAATGGGCACGATTTGCAATATGGAATGTCTGTACGCTTTTAAATAGTACTTGCCTTGGTCAAGTGTGCAACGAATTTATCCTCTAATACCTCCTATTCATGGGTCTTTTTGAAACCAGTTGGCCAGACTCTGGAGACCTCGCTACTTCCAATGAGCCAAGTTCAATCTATTCTGGAAAACCACCAGACTAACTGAAATCGAGCGGCGTAGGACTATTATTGTCTAAGAAGGCCCGAAATGCCTTGATAGTGTGGAAACCATATTCTAACAGAATCATCTCAGTAAAGGTTTCTTTAGTAAAAACGTATCGCGTAACGTTAGAACTTTCAGTGCCGCTCTACTTAAGGTAATACTTATAAAAAACGTATCACCCAAAGCACTTTTGACAGCTGTTAGTATTGGATTGTAATGCCTTTAGTATTAGTTTGACATTTGCTACGTAAAAATTTATTTTTTGTAGATTTTCTAAGTGACAAAAGCAAAGATACGTTTTTAGTAAACAGCAACAAGCTTTGTTTCTAAATTGATTTTTAGGCTAAGGTTCGTAACGTTATATTCAGAAAGAATTGGGCACGATTAATATTCCAAGTAACAAGAGAAAAATTAACATCAACTTAATTTTCCAACGTACACATCAGAACAGAGTAGCGCCATTTTGCAAGCTGATTCCCACGAACGCGATATGTTTTTAATAAGTAGACCATAAGATTTAGAACCCGAATCAGAAATATCACATGGGTACACTTCTACACTCCGACTGAAACCTCTGAATTGACTGTAAAAGATGAGTTCTATGAGCAACTAAGAAGAATAACATCATCGGCAAATCCTGGCGATATTGTGTTGGTGACAAATGATTTCAACGTTCAAGTTGGACCAGATAATGCTGGTCTCGAAAGTGTAATGGGCCGCAAAATGACAGAAACTGGTGTGCTCTTTACTGAACTTTTCCTTAATAGCAACTTCGTGATCGGTGTTACTCCGGTCCCCGATAAACGCGTACATAAAATTACTTCGGTTTTTCCTGATGATAAAACAGAAAACCAAATGGATCAGATAGCTATCAGCAGAAAATAGAGAGGTTCGCTACTCGATATTCGCAGTCAGTGGGATGCAGACTGCTCTAGTGACAATCATCTACTGATAGGCATAATACGCCTGGAATAAGCTACCGTAAAAATTAACGAACCAGCACAAGGAAGATCGGATGTCAAGAAAGTACAGGAAACAACAACACGCACTACGACATTCTCAAGCATACTCCTCATATATCTAAAAAAAACGCAAAATATTGTTTTATATCTGCTGCTGACGAACACATAGAGATAAAAACTAGTAGTGGATATCATATAATACCTGGAGTCTGATCTCTGAAAGAAGGGATATAAAGGCAAGGCAATGATTAATGCGGCAATCACACATAATGAAAAAGTACTCTTACGCTCAACATATCGTATTGCCAATAATCTTAAAAGAAGTGCGCATGAAGACAAGCGGAAATAAGCTAACGATATTGCCAGAGAAACCGAAACAACATACATGACCAACAGGATAAAGGACATTTACAAGATAACAGAAAAACTTTACAACAAGTAAACCTCTTAAGTCCAACAATGCAATCAAAGAAAGGCCAACGGAACTATGGGTTCAACATTACCCTACACTGTTGTCAAATAAAAATAACATGGACTACAATCCTTGTGACTGCACTCATTATAACATAAGAAATAACATATATATATATATAGAACGCCACAATATCGCTAAAGAACAACAAGTCTCTAGGTATAGACAACATCTCCCATGCGCTGCTGAAAGCATTACCTCAAGCTAGCCAAAAATGATCGAAGAATTTCGGAGAACTAACCAATTATGCGATGAACTGAACATCCCAAAAAAGGGGATTTATCCCAATGCAGGTACTGGCGTGGTCTGACGCTCATCAATGTAGTCAAAAAAGTTATAGCGCATATAAGAAATAAAAGACTTCCAGCAGCATTAATTCCCGAGCTTCGCAATCAAGAAGCTGTTTTTCGACACAATGAAGCCCTCATGGACCACGTGAACAGTCTCCGGATCATAGTAGAACAGTCCGTTGATTGAAGATCTTCTCTGTATCTAATTTTCATAGACTTTGAGAAAACTTTTTATACTATTCCACATTCTGCTATTTGAAACGCTCTTGCACTTAAGGGCACACCCACTAATATAATATCGTTAATTCAAGCCCTATATGATAATATAAGCTGCAGATTGGCTTGGAACTAATGCCGTGAGGGAAGGCTGCATTGTAATACCTCTGCTTTTTAGCATAGTCTTGAACAATATTATGAACAGAGCAACCAAAGAGGACAAAGGAAGTTCCTTGGATTTTAATAGAAGGCTGGAGGATTTGGATTATGCAGATGACATGTGTGTACTTTCGTACAACTAAAACGACATGGCGGCTAAAATCGCAGCTGTAAAATATGGTATGAAGATAAATAAAGCAAAAACTAAGGTAATGCATATGAACTCCTCAAATAATTCAACATTCTTCATAAATGGTGAAGTACTAGAAGATGTCACCAAATTTTGCTACTTACTTCAACTGATGGCTCTAATGATGATATACACAATCGCATCAACTCTGGTAAGCGGTCATTCGGACTGCTAAGCCCCATCTGAGGTTCTGCTCACATATCAAGAAGGACCAAGAACAATATTTACAATTGCATCAAATCCGTACTTCTATATTGATGAGAGTCTTGGAACGTCACTCTTCGAGATATTAACTCGCTACAAGTATTTATAAACCGATGTTTCAGGAGAATTCTGAGAATATTCTGGCCTCAAACCATAGCAAATGAAAGATATAGATATAGAAATGAAGAGATTGTCAGAAGAAAGTGGCATTAATTGGTCATGCCTTGCGCAGACCACTAAACGATACAACTAGAAATGATATAGAATGGAACTCCCAAGGTAGCGGGAGATGGGGTAGACCATCACACATATGGGGATGACAAGTTGAAAGATACATTTTCAAAGACAACAAACGCCTGAACTAAATTAAAGCAATAGCAACGGATAGATCAGAATAGAAAAGATATATGGCGGCCCTATTTTCGTAACAGGAATGATGGGAATTTATTATATTATTATTAAGCAAGTAATCTCTACTAGTTTCAAAATTTCTAGATTTAGTACTTAAGTAGTTTATATGGTAAAAAATTGTATATTCTTACAAATCTTTGGTGATTATTCAAATTGATTTGTAGGCTAAGATTCGTAACGTTTAATTCAGAAATAGTTTGGCTTAATTAATTTTTTATGTTGGCGGATGCCGTTTGCGTTCCAGAAACATATTTTTAATTTCATGGTTTGTTTAATGCAGCCTGCAATAATGTAGACTGCATTTTCAACATTTCCTGCATCATGCAGGTCATGTTGGTTGTAAAAAAATTTACTGTTTGATTTAAATTATCTATTGAAGCCTCAATTCTTTTAAAATTGAAACCAGTGTTGTCGTTGGCAAGAGGCCGTTTTTGAACTGTGGGCTGGTTAGACTTCAACGCATTTGCGTATGAGTACTGGCTGTTAGGTTCAATAAACGTGTTATAGAAAAATTCATTTTTGTTTCGTGTACGTATTTAGACATTTATTCCTAAATACTTCACTTTATTTTCATTTTATAAGCATATATTTCTAACTATAAGCAAGGCTCTTTTTTGTAAAATACATTTAAACAGAAGCTTTTATATTAAATTTTTTACAATACAATATTAAAATTAAATTCTTCCTTTCTGTGCAAGTAGCAAGCATCAATAAACTACCACGTACTTTTACACTGCCAAGCAAACACATATTGTTTTTTTAAGCAATTTCAATTTCAAAAATATGTGTTGCAAGGCAAGTTAACTTTTTAACTTGTTTTATAAGCATTCTTTGGCCACTGTACAATAAAGGAATCCTGTAGCAATTTTCATTAATTTAAACGCACAAACGCAAACACATAATATTCATAAAGCCATAAGTGAGATTGACCCATTAGCAATATATGAGTATCAGAAATATTACAAGGCAATTAAATGAGGTTTGTTTGAAAACAATGATGCTTAAGGCAGAAAATTTAATTTTCGTAGCAGACTGCAGGAAAATTTTGCTTAAATTAATTAAGTTGCTTTAAAAGGAAACACTTACAGGGTTTTTGAACTTTATGATCTTATATCTAATTTCTACCATATTAAAGCAATTGTCACATATTTAATAAAGTATAAATAAGTATTAATGGAAAACTATTTAAGCATTTCTATTAAATCGACTTATCGATAGAAGTTTTAAAATGTGCCATATTTAACCCATTTTTTATTATCTGTTTAATTCTGTAGTTTTCTTGAATAACAGCATAAGCCGCCTTACACACATTTTGAGATAAATAGCTCTATTTCAAACATTCTTTCCATCATTGTAAATATTTTCGGAATATCATGGAACAGTCTTGATCTTTTTTTGCGCACAACAACCTAACTTTACATACAAGCAGAGATACGTTATTATTATCTGAATACATTTTGAAACACTTCTATATAGTGTAGCTCTTATTGCATTTTGATTTTATCAGCACCTGGGACTTTTTCCAATTTAATCCAGCGATAGCATTTTATATCTCCCGAATGTTAAATCTCAAGCGAACGATAGTTTCAGCGTCAAAAGGTGGCGGCTCAATTATGTCAGCAGCTATGTTTGGAGTTAATACCTCTTTCAACTGGCTGACGAACAGAGTAACTTTTTCAGCATGAGTTCTTACCCAGTTCCCATTCTCTTGCCCAGTTCCAATTCTCTTGCCCATTTCCCATTCTCTTGCCCAGTTCCCATCTTTTAAAGCCTCTGGCTGCTCGCCATACCGAATAAGCCGCTTTTGGTGTTGCGTCGAGCTAAGTAGTGTGCGCCATTAAAAATGTTGTCATTATTTTGTTGAAAAACAATAATTTGGTTTGATAAAAAGTAAAAAATAAAATTTATTGTAGAGGAGCAACTCTATATACGAGAAATTACGTAATTCGAGAAGAAAAATAAGGAACGTCTTCTACAAATGAAAAATTTTACGCGATCGTTAATATTTCATTCGCGCACGGCTTGTTTGCAACATGTTCTTCAAACGTGATTCTAATTTTGTGGCAATAATTTGATATACTTCCTGCATACAGAAAATAATTGCTCAAAAAAATTATACAAACTCTTTAGATACAGTCAAACTTATAATATGACTTACTGGGTAATAAGAAAAAAGTTCATATTACAAGTGGCGACAAACTTCATTTATTCTGCAATTCTTTGACAACTTTATTGCAATCATTATTTATAACATTTGTTTGAAACTTCCAACTACCAACCAACAATTACAATATTGAGCGTAGGTTGTTAAGTTTGTTGAATTTGCAGATTTTTTTTGTCTTGTTGCTTATTTACAATGTATCATAATATATTGAACTTATCCAATAATAATATGAGAGTGAGTACATAAGGGTGCAAAAATATATGTATAAAGCCCTCAAAATTTAATTGTTTTGTATTTTTATTTTCAAACAACTTTTGTGCCAAATTTTTTACTATCGTACACTGATAAAAAGTTGTCAGTTTAATAATATATGTTTAAATCAAATAAAGCTTAAGCAAATTGATTTTTATTTATTTATTTATTTATTTATTTATTTATTTATTTATTTGTATGTTTGAAGTCATATACAACAAGAGTTAATCTTATATTTAGAGTACAGGAAATTAGTATCCATATGAAAAACTGCCATTCGGATACAAGAAAACGGTGTAAAGGAATTATAATATTTTTTCCCCTGACTGATCTGCCAAACCGGATTTTATCAATAAGATATTGTGGCATTTGAGAATAAATGATTTTATACAAAAATAAAAGCACACGTATGCTAAGAAGGTTGTTGAAGGAAACGCCATACAATTACGTGGCAAATTATTTATATTTAAACATTTTTTAACTACTTGTAGTAGCCCAATTGAAGTAGGAAAAGCTATGGCAGGTGTATTTAATCTTCAAGCATTTTATATTAATTTAGCATTGTCATTGAGGTTGGAAATTGAAGATTATAATATTAACTTTTTTCAATGCATTGCAATTTCTTTTAGTGTATAATTCATTTAAGTTTTTTTTAACAAGAAATCGAATTTCAGCACAAAACAACAAATGTTTTATGGCTTTCAATATTCCCAATAGAACAATTTCTTTTCACACTTTATTGTTATCATAAACAAAAGTTTCTTCAAACTTTTCGTTTATTTTTTGTCTCTTTCTTCAATATTTTGTATACAGTTTATGTTAAATCGGAATATTTATTTATCTGATTTTGTAAACTTTTTTATACCTTTTCTTTAAATATTGTTTTCAATTTTATTACCAAACGGTAGGCATAAGCAAACAAAATAAAGTTAATTTGAGAAAAGGTTTTTAAGTGTTAAGAGGGAAACTTTATTTCGATACATAAAAATGTTGGAAAATAAATAAAATTCAAAGTAGAAATTTTCTTTTTATTTGATTTTGTTTGAGTTTGAATGGTATTTTTTATTTTATTAGCTTTAAAGTTAATTAACTTACTTTCTGGCAAATGCTATAAAACGAAAGCAACAGTTGCAAAAAGTTTTATATTAAGGTATGCATTAAAGTATTTCTTTCGATTCAAATTTTGAAACTCTAATGTAGCATTAGATAGAATTAAATTGTAACGGACTTTTTTTACAATAAAAGATTTATGAAAAACTTACAACAAAATATGTTTCCTGAACCCTTTATAAACCAAAAATATTTTTATGAATAAGGTGAAAAAAATGTTATTTAGCCGTATATACATTCAATATTGCCATTAAGTGATGCAAATTGAAGTTTGCTTAAACAAGGACCGAAACTGAACGCACTTTCCATACGGAATCGGATCTTTGTTAATTTTTATTTTATTTCTTTATTTATTCTTACATACAGTGTTGCCACGATCAAAAAATTTGTTTAATCAAAATGTAAAAAAAATTATTACATATCGTTACCTTAATATAGAAAGGCCCTAACTCATTCTTTTTTTGAAATCGAGATTATTGCAATTTTCGATAGATTAGATGTTCTCCTATCGAAATATAAAAAAAAAACAATTTCAAAAAATAATGAGTTAGGGCCTTTTTATATTAAGGTAACGATATATGAGAAACAATAACCAAAATGTGAAAGTTAAAAAATAATTTATAAAATATGTATGTAATAAAAATAACAAAAACCTACCCCGTGTTGACCAGCAAATATCTTAGCAATAAGGCAAAGAAGACGTCAGAACAACGCAGCAATATTGCTTAAGACCATGATTCTCTACAGATTTATGGCATTTCTTTTCTACAAAAAAATGGTGTAATGCACTTTTTAATGAAAATTTGGAATATGTATAACAATATTTTAAGGAAAAATTACTGCATCATCTTTAAACGAATGCTAAATTCGTGCGTGATCAAAAGTTATGATAGTGTAGGCCTTAAATGGAATATGTGTGACAGATTTCTTGACAAGTCTATCCGCTTTTAAAATTTGTTGAAAAATTTCATAAACTAATGTTCTCTATGCGATCAGAGTTGCACTTTGTGGTGTAGTTGCTAAAAACAGCAATGCTTTATTAATAAGGCAGATGCTTTATTAATTAGGCAGATGTTTAACAAAGCTGTTGTATCTATGTATATTATTGTTAATTAGTTGACGAAATATGTAAAATAGCATAAATATTTCAAAACATTTGTTTTTTAATTTTTTTTGTGATATTATGACACCAACGATACACTTTGTTCTATACAAAAGAAAATCTGACAGAATTCTATCAGGTGTTGCTGTGAATCGTTCCGCCATGTGGAACAAGTGCGATATACATGTAAAAATAACCAAAACGGCAACGCTGCATACATACATTCATGTAAGTTCAATGCCAGTGGTAAATGGAAGGAGTAAAGAGGCCTTCTATAAGTCCTTATTTAGCAGTATGTAGTACTTCCACTCCCATTGCATACTAATTTCTTTTTTACACACAATGTCATTGCGGAACAAGGCCTTCCTCGAGCCATTAGTCAGCAGACCTAATTAAAGGCATTCTTTAGCAGTAATACGTGGCATGCCTGATAGAAGATCTGGTCTGGAAAGGTCTCTTAAAAATTTAATTGTGGTATATATTTATCTGGGTATTTTTATAGCGGCTTCAGCGGTCTCCTTTCATCCAAAGTAATTTTTAAATATACATATGAGGGAGGATAAATTTCGTGCATTTATTTGGAACAAATTGTACATGATATAATAGCTGCAACATAAACGACATAATTGCAGCATTTATGATGACTCTTGTATATAAATTTCAGTCTTATATACAAATTATTTGCGAAAAAAGAATAGGAGATTGTTTGTTATATCTAAACAACATTTTTTTATTAAACAAAACTCAAAATCTAAAAATAGAATACTCTTTCTAAAACAAACCAGTGTAGAGGCCTTCTATAATGCCTGCCTTAGAAGGCAGAAAAGAATTAGTTTTGGTTCTTTTATTCATCTCTTTGTAACTTTTGTATGTATTTGTAACTTTTAATAAATAAATAAATAAAAAAATAAATAAATTATAACAGATTGACACCAAGTGAAAAATTTTAACAATGTAGGTATATATTTTTTATTTCATTCGCCATATAATTTTGCGGGTCAAAGTTGGGCATCATTCTAAAAACTATTAATTTTCAAATCTTTTTATTATGAAAGATAGCCTGCAGGGACAATAATAGTAATGAAGTTGCATTATAAGTGTTTATCTTTAAAGAAACTTATTGATTAATCTACAACTGAATAATCTACAACATGATCTAATTCAAAAATGCAAGACCGAAAAACTATTTAAATTTCAGATGGTCATCCTTTTTTCGTAATTGTTCCGTTCAGTTTTTAGCTAGAGCACGTATAAAAGTGTGATATTGGTAATATTATTTAATTTCGGATGTCTTATAAAAAACTCTACAATAAAAATATTAAGTAATGTGGTTTGGTTTTTCTTCTACCTAAAAAACTATTTTACATATTTTTGTTAATTTCTAGACCACAGTATTTACCTCAAATTTGTTGATTTCACTTGGAACCACTCCAGAATAATATTTTGCAGATATATTCTTTTTAGCAACTTTTCACTCTTGTATACCAATTTTTATATTTTTGTTATACAAAATAAATTTTTTTACAAATGTGTCAATAAAATTGCACTTAGATGTATATGTGCCAAAACCGTCAACGTAGTGATACAGATGTATGGATAAATAAACTTATGTTTTAATCTATATTACAAAAAAAGAGCATTATCAAAGTCATCTGGCGAAAAATTATAAATAATTTAAGGATTATTCGTTTTGCCAAAAACTTTTATTATTAATATTTTTGTTTGAACTTTCAACTTAAAACAAAAAGTTGTATTTTCAAATTATCATAAAAAATTTGGCAATTTTATGCCAAACTGCTTCTGAAATATAAAGTGAAAACTTCTTTATATAGTAAAATTAAAGTGACAAAAAGGCAATGTAGATTGTTAAAATATAATGGGAACTACATAGACAAACACTTATGAACTGCAGAGAAGAAAAACGATGAGGTGCCATTTATTGAAAAAATGAGATTGTGATGGCATTGGTCAGCTACATGAGACGACTAACAATGCCACATATCCTTAAAAAACTCTTATAATTTAAAAGTGAAGTCAGCAATTTTAAATAGATGGCAACGGGGAAGAACGATGACATTTTCAACAGCAAATATGAGGTTGGAACAATTCAAGAAAACTTAAATTTGGTTAAATTTTTTGGGATTTATGCAATTTTTTTACTTCTTATTAAAACGGTCTTGGAAAAAATTCTTTCCTTATCGCAAACGTTAGAGAAATCGAAAGCAATCTATAATAGAATATATCCAATATCTATAATAGAGAATATCCAAAACATATAAAATATATATTTTTTTAAGTTTTTAACATTTCGGAAAGTGTTGGTTAAGACTGCATTGTTCTCGATAGTTTCTTCTATTGTCAAGACATCATCAGACTCATCTTAGCACAGTTCAGCACTCAACATTAATATTTTGAACCTGATTTGAGGCATGAAATAAGAGTTTTTAAAATTTAAATTCGCCTCTACCTAAATAAAGATTTCTAATTAAATCGTCGTTTTAAGTGGAAGTACAAAAAAATTAAAAAGCAAATAGGTAAAACAAGCCTTTTGAGAAAAAATAATTAATAAACACAACAGATATGCTATGTCATATGCTGAAGACATCAGTCTTCAGTTTTAATATTTTTAAGACTTTTTAGAAAAAAATTTGTTGTTTTTCATGCGAAAACATTGTTTTTCGATACTAATTTGTGAATGACTGACTTTTGACCTAATTGTTTACCTAAACAGATTTGTTTACTTAAATATATTAAGAACGTTTGAAAGTATTTTTATCATGCATCGGTAATTTTTTTTTTGCGAAATCGGATATACTGTTCTCAAGTTGAGGTGGGAGATACTGGTATAGCTAGTGGAAATATCAGTTAGGCTCACAAAAAAAAAAACTGTAAGCGATAGTTGAAACTGAGGACACAATAATTTTACAGCGAATCAAACTGATTAGATAAAAGTTACAATTTATTTGTCTGCGCAATGAGAAGGAGAATAAAAGAAAATCTGAAAAAATATGAAACATATAAAGAGGGGTAGACAGATATACCGACAGACGGAGAGCGTAACAAAAATATTAAAGTTTATTTTCAGCTTTGATGAACAGAACCTTAAAAATGTAATCCCATTTGAAAATTAGTAGTTGATGAGACATATACATTTATGTACATAGATGATTGCCATTCTAAACGTATATTTTGTGTGTTCGTTTTTTTTTTTTGTTTACCAATGTAACTAATATATATATATATATATATATATATATATATATATATATATATATATATATATATATATATATATATATATATATATATATATATATATATATATATATATATATATATATATATATATATATAGATATATATATATATATATATATATATATATATATATATATATATATATATATATATATATATATATATATATATATATATATATATATATATATATATATATATATATATATATATATATATATATATATATATATATATATATATATATATATATATATATATATATATATATATATATATATATATATATATATATATATATATATATATATATATATATACATATTAGAAGGTGGGATTCAATAAAATTGAATTTTTTGATTTTTTAGCATTTTTGTGTCTTGATCGTTACAGTTGCTTTCGCGGTTGTTCCAAAAATTATTTTTCGAAAAATAAGTATAGGGTTTGAACGCACTATACGTCTACTCTCTGAACACAAATAATTATAATAACCGCAGGACGAAATTAAAAGTTATGACAACTTATACAAGTTTAACTTGGGTTCACATTGAAAAATGAAAAAACATATGTTTTAAAGTCAATACTTATAAACATTTATACATAATCAAAAATTATGCTAACTCTTCTCTTAAATAAGGCTTATTTTTATTAAATCGAGCAACAATGTCAAAAGTTATGTCAATTTGAAAAAACTTTTTTGTTGTAAAATACGACCTAGCTAATACATTCTCCGAAAACATAACACCCACAGTGTGAAAGAAGCAAAATCATTTCAAAGAACTAGAAATTTGTAAACATTAATGTCCTTTATATCGTTTCTACCCTTCAGCTGTTGTTGACTTTTTTACGTCCTAAAAATTATAGATATATTATATTTAATCAATTTTTTAACGTAACGCTCAATACATTTGTGAACGAATTCAATATTTTTTTCAGAACACAAACTTTATTTCGAATTTAATCAAATTCATATGTATAATATTAGACGTGTTTTAATAAAATAATATGGATAACACTAAATACATTTTTTGGATACAAGCCATGATTGGTTGATAAAACGTTTTGTAATATTATACTATTTAACAAAGTTCACAAAACTTCCGTAAATTCCCGGAAGAAAAATGCTTGTATAAATAGACTTTAATACTGTAATGGACATAATTATCATACGCAATACATTGACAAATCATGGAAAAGTTTTACGGAATATTTGTTAAGCGCCCCACCCATTGGCAACACAATTGTGCAATTTTTCGTATTGTACAATAATATCGCCATTGTGTATGTCATATCCGTAGGTGGCACAATACATTGGGACAAATCAAAAGACTTTTAATTTTTATTGTATAATCAAAAAAATTGTGTAATGTGGTGGCAACATTGTGCAATGTTAGGGCAATATTTTCTTTGAAAATAGTGTGCCATTTTTAGCATAGTATGGATCAAAACGACAATAAATTGTTTAATAACATATGCAATAATATTGTATAATGGGAGGCTTTCGATAATTATAGTGCACGTCTTAATTTATTACATCGAGTGTTCAATATTGGCTCCACCGCTTCATTTATGCTATTCGGTACACAGAAAAAATAAATCATAATTCCAAATTCGTAGTGACAAAACTAGTGTTAAAACTTTATATGTTATTAATACAAAATGTTGTTAATACAAAAATTAACCAGTTGCCGTTTCAACAGCACGAAAACAACTAAGTAATTTATTTTTCATTTTTTAAATGTTACAAATACAATTACAAATTATATCGTAACTTAATTTAGACGAGAATATTAACAAAGACCTTCACTCGTTGTAGTGAAACATACCAGAGTCTATGGTGGGAATCGAACCAACAACCTCCACACTGATAGGCTAGCACACTACATACTAGCCTACCGAGGCACCAAGTAATTATTTAAGTTATCTATGGTTTACAAATTACTTTCTTAAGTTAGTTGTTATGAGAAGTTTTCCTGTGTATATCGCTAATGCTTTTCACGATAGTAATGAACGCAATATTATATGTTAACTTTTATATTTAGTATCTAAATTTAAATCACATCTTATAAGAAAAATCAATTCATGTTGAAACATTATTCTTTTAGCCTGTCAATTTGTTATTTTACTCTCAAAGGTCAGCAGTTTTATTCAAGATATTAATTTGATTATTGTATTATTTATTACTTTTATTAGTCTCCAATACACTCAAAATATTATCTTATTTTATTGTATTCTAACAGGAATTTTTATGATTAGTTTCAGTATATACATTAATTGGACCTTATTTTCAACAGCCAACGACGGTGGACTACTAGGGAAACTTGTACTTGCTTTTTAAATATTCTACATGAGAAATAATTGCTGGATTTTTGGTAAAGAGTATTCTTGGTAGGAATAAAACATATATGTGTTTATGAAATTGAACAGAATTAAAGCTTTGCTCTAAATTCTTCATGCGCAAAAACATTAATTCCGTTTCTTAGTTTTACATAAAACGACTGTTCGTCGTTAGTCAAAGTTGTGTCTAATATAGACGAAACTCTATACCATGATTCGTAAAATAAAGCAAACGAAATAACAGAAGATCTCAACAAGTTTTCTTGAGCAAATTATTATCATCCAATTGCTCATTGTTAGTATCTTTTACATATTTTATTCCCCCAAATATAATCGAAAAGAAATAAATGATATTTTTGACATTGCACTTTATTTTGAACCTCTCGGTAATATGACAAGTATGTATATAATAAAACTATATTTGAATTATAAAAGAAACACGACACACAACTTTATGGTACATATTTTTATATAAAAACTTCCATTACACAATGCTTTGATAGTAGAACTTAGTGGTTTTTCTTAGATTTTGATTTCATCTCATTTCTTCAGTAATATATTCAGACTTTCTTAGATATAAATGTACTTGAGCCAAATATTTGCAAATATTAATTTTTTTTAAATGTAAGTACATTTTTATAATATTTTACATGGAACTGACATTAACGAAATCGACAGTTTTAAACTGAAATAGCAAGTACAACTAACTGGCTATGGCAACTAACTGGCTTTGTAATAATAACAGATTAATTAGTTAACCAATTCCATGGAAGTGACATATTAATTTATGACAAACCATTTTTTAATTTTGATTTTATGTAACACAAGCTCGTTGCACTATTTCATATCCATGGTACGTGTAAACATTACTTAGGTGACATAGATTTATAATGGCATACTTGTTGGTTCAATAATCTTGCACTAAATGGCACAGCAGCTCCTCAAATCAGAATTAACAAATTTTGGTAATATTCGAGTACAAAAACTATTAGAGCGGCATTTAATATTATGCAGATATATTGAGATAAAAATTTCCGCGTCTATTAAATCTTATTGTATACAGTAGAATAAGGAAGAGATTTTTATATTAAATTATTGAATGGGATGAAGAAAATAATCAATTTACAGATAAATCCTTGGTAAGGACATGCCACGAAGCTAACATATCAGTAAGATATTGCAAGTTTTCTTTTAAATTCAATTTGCAATTTCAAAAAAATTTTATAGAAGATGTTCATGAATTTATATAAACGATTCAATAAGAGATAAATAATTATGACCAGTAAGACAGAACAGTACAGGAAATGAAAAATGACATTTAGAAAAGTATGACCCATATCACTAGCTGATAAATTGAGCAAACAATTCTAAAATTATAATGAAATTTATTAGCGGAACTACCCTATTTCGGGTGTCATATTATTCATACCCATAAAGAAATCTGAGCCTGATAAAAAAAAAAACTGAAAACGGATATAAATTTCGCGCATTAAACTTTGTATATTTGGCATATTTCTAATAAAAAGCGCAAAAAAATCAATTTTTGCAGACCAGTGTTATGTATAAAAAACAAAATTACATTATTAAAAAATTTTAAATTGTTTCAGAACAAGAACGATCTTTCTGCACAAAAAATCGCAATAACTATCATAGGTGTTGTTTTATATATCCTACTTCTTTTTTTTAAACCCTACACAGAAAATATGATCCCAAAAAAATTGTCAAACAAAAGTTTGTCTAAATATAAGTTTCATTTTCAGTAAATGTTCTTTACTGAATCAATGAATTTTTTGTTTAACTTTTATTTTCGACGCAAACACTAAAAACAACAAGAAAACTACTACAGTTTCTATGTCGTAAAAAATAGCCCCGATGACGACATACACAAAAATAAGAACAACAACAACAATGATAACAGAATGAATGTGATTGTACCAAGTGTGCTTACCGAAGCCTTTTTAGTGAATCAACTCGTTAATGTCGTTGCGTTCATTTGTTTAGAGCCTTTAGATAAAAATTCAGTCTTGAGCACATTTAACAAAGTGAAATATCATAAATGCTTAATGGATGATGATGATGACCCAGACAAGACTTTTGTTTGATATATTACAAAAAATTCGGTAAATATTTTTTTTTTTTATTATTTAAACTATATTGTTTAATATTTGTTAGTATGTTTTGACTAATTGTTTTCAGACAAAAACATTGTTTGATATTTTTCAGAAAATGCGATATTCTTCTTGTTTAGTTTAGTAAATTGCTTTCTTTACGATTTGTAAATATTTTTACACAAATTATATTTATAGATTTAAACAATTCGTTTACTGAAAAACGCGTTTTTTTTTCAATGAAATTGTTCAGATATTTTTTTCTATATTTACAAATTTGTTTATAGGTCCGTTACTTGGCAAAATATTTACTATTTCACTGAACTCCTTTACTGAAAATAATATTTAGTTTTTACTGTGTACATGAAGTTTCACTAAAAAATAGATTACAAATTCCAAAAATAACGTAGAAAATAATAAAATCAGTGTGAAATATTTGAAGTGTCATTGCACAAAAAGCCACTTTTCCAGCATGGAAGCGTCATATCGTCCCTATCATGTCAAACTATCCAATATACAAATTTTTCATTTTCAGAAGAGCGCTAAGCCCGTCAACATATTCCTAAAAATGTTTAGTTAACATATTATTTTTATTGACTTATCAATTTTCTATGTGAGTTTCAGCATTTTAAAACGAGGCTTGTCATATAAATTTGAGTACCAAGATAACGAGTCTAAGGAACGAATTTTATATATTGGATAGTTTGACATTGTAAAGGAACAATATGTCAAAAATTACTTTAAAATGCGTGTAGCTCTTAAAATAAGAAATAGAATTTTATAAAAATTAAAATAGTACTTTTTGGTAAAATTACCATAAAAAGTATGTAAATAGTTAATAAGTTAAAATGGTTTACCTTTCATTATGAGCTTTAAAGTTAACGCTACAATATTTGTTTAAATTTATTATTAAACATTTTGTAAGTTTAACACTGTACCAATAAAATATGAGGGGTTAAATAAAAAATATATATTCGCAGTCAGGTGCAGAAAAGTATAATCTTTTAAATGATTAACAGAAATTTGTCAAAATCGCCAATTTAAAAATTGAATTATTGCCAAGAATCCCCATATACCTGCCCCTATGCGCAATGCGCAATTTGAAAAGCGATATCACGATTTCATCTGCTGTAAAAACTCAAATAAGTTTTTTTCAGAGCTATTTTACTCTTATGGTGAATGTGTGATATAACTAGTGTACCTCACACAGTGTTGATCATTGGAATATTTAAGTGACACAAATTTTGGTATCATACTAATTATGCAGCACAATATGAATAGTCAATTAAAGTAAGTAACATACAATTTTTAATTATCCTTTAGCTCGTTACTATAACATTGAAACTCTCTAAACATAATATGGTAGCTTTTCGGTGGTATAGGGGCGCAATACAACTTTTCTGCAAAATTCAAAACTACTATTACGCTGCAATAGCTAAAGGAATATTAGTAAATTATATAAAAAAACTTTTTAGTTGAGACACCTTAATGAGATATGTAAGTAAACAGTGTTGCCAATTTGAAAAAAAAACGGTATCCGTACCTTTGAAACTTGCGATCCGATTACAGAACAATGTATGTTAAATCATAGAGGAGGTCCTAAGCTATAAGACAGTTTAAACTTGAATCACCCAGTTGAAACAGATGGTGACTAACAGGGTGTCAAAATTTGGCAAATTTTTGTTTTTGACCTCGACTTTGTTTCTGATTTCGTAAAAATTTCCAATACGACGTATGAGTAATATGACGTATGAGTAATTTGATAGCACTTACCATCATATTACTCACACGTCTCATGCGGTGGCCATAAAATGAGAAATTCGCTATTTTCACTTTTATTTATTAAACCTTCGTAAGAAAATGCCCGTTTAAATTAAATTAAATATATCGTTGAAAGTTTTTAAATATGCATAAGGGGATTGCTATGTTTTTTAATAAATAGTAAAGAAATAAAAGTTAAAAAATTAAGTTAGGTAGTATTTTCATGCAGGTATATAAAATGTTTCTGAAAATCTGAATATTTTTAGGAAATCTCCTCCTGGCCACATCCTTGACAGGGCGGGTAGAAATTAAAAGCCAAATTAATTATATTAAATGTATATAATAGAATTTATTAAGAAATTTGAAAAAATTGGTGGTGTTTTTTTCTTAAGTGATATATTTAGAATTTCGTAGAAAAATTTACTATATCCGGCCGATGCTGGATGTAGCGTGCATGCCTTAATCGATTTAAAATTACAACTGTAGTCATTTTTGTAGTCTATTCTTTTGAAATAATGAAAAATAAAATTTTTAGTACTGAAAATTTGTTGAGATAAACTTAAGCTTTATTTTTGTCATAATTTAACCTTTTTTCAACCTCATTTCAAAGTTTTGATTTTGATTTTTTCACGACTTTTTTCTTCTGCATATTATCAAGAAATTTGTTAATAATCAGAAAATATTTTTACGAAAATTTTGCTAAGCAAATACCTGTCCAAATTTCATTATTCTTAAAGAACTGGACCTCTTCTATAATTTTCACACACATTGTTTTGTAATCGGGTCGCAAGTTTCAAAGATAGGGATTTATTACCATTTTTTCCAATTGGTCCCACTGTGCACAGTTAGACAAAAAATGCTTAGCACAGGACCTTGTCACTTTAAGTTAAATTATATCTAGATCAAACCTGTTTTTTACGTGTTGGTGCATGTGCTCTTTAATAATTTAAAAAAGTCCTTATTTCTTATGTTAAAATTTATTTTATTATACATGAATTACCTTATTATTGAATTTGACTTTATCATAACTTTTTTAGGCTAAAGTCATAAGTATTTCACTATATTCACACTACTATAGTATAACGCGTTTTGCTAAATATTTCAATAAACTTAAGTTATTCAGACTTTTAGTGAACTTTGTGCTTAGAATATGACGAATTCATAAAAGGTGGTGGCGAACATGCAGCTATGAATTTTTTCGAGACCTAAATATTAATGTTCTTGCAAAGTTATTAAGTACATAAAATATTTCTTAGAAAATCGTTTTTAGAAATTTAATTTTTGAATAATATATTTCCTTAATATGCAAACAATTCATATATCTTTAATGTATCACACATTCTCATCCCATAGCAAATATATATAATCATGTATAGTATCATTTTATGGCAAATTGTTTAACGTTCAATAAAATAAAATAGAGCAACTTTAATTTAATTCGAATTTTTATTACCATCAAAACGATTATTGTAATCACGTTTTCAACGAGAAAATTTTATTATCTCCAAAATTTTTATAAACCAATATAAGTAACATTGAAATAACATCAGTTTTTTTATATATAGTTTCTTTAATTACAATAAGGCACGTTCTTTAATGCTGATGATATACGAAAACAAGTTCTATGTATTCCATTGAGATTTGAAATTTTTTAATTTAAGTTTGCTAGAATTATTAGCAAATAATTTAGTACGAGTAATTGACTGAAGACTAATAGCGCAATACTAAACATTATTTATATGAATAGAAAATAATAATAATATGTATGGAGACATGTAGCCATTGTTTTGAATCCAATTGATATATAGAATATATTCAAATGCAATACTATACACTATAAGGGGTTTTTGTTTGTTTAAATATTATATTATGTAAACTAAATTAATCATAACAATGAATGAAAATTAAAACAAAACCCCCGAAGAAAATGGATGACAGAGGCTAGAATATTTTACATCCAGTCAAACAAACAAACAAATAAATTAAAATCGGTTTAGCTACTCAAGAGGATGCAGCTAGAAAAAATGTGACAACTTCTAAACGGTTGGACCGAAGTCACGTAGCAAACAAAAAGAAAACTAAATCAATATCGGTCCAGCCTTTTGAGCTCTACGATGGCGCGCGAATATACACCGATACACAGACTCACACTACAAATTTATCTATAACACCTCCTTTTTTGTTGTGTGGCTAAAAATGTAGAATTAAAGAAAACATTTTAATTACAATGCTATGAACATTTTTATAAGCTTTATGGCAGATACAACATAAGGGTCATAAATATAATCAGAAAATTTGCATGCGAATTGTAGCATGTCTAATTAAGTCTACTAATTTTTAGCGGTTTAGCTACAAAGTAAAAACTTTGAATTAAATTACAATAATAAAAGTAAAAGTATTATTTTATTCTATTAATTAGACATTCATTCTTCTTCAATAAACGAAACCATTTTAATTATTCCAAACTCATAATCAATTATACCCAAATATTGGGTAGCATAGACACATTTTAGTTTAGAGTACAATCAAGTGACTGATTTTTTTTTCTTATATTCTTACAGCTCAGAGTACTAGTGCTTTGTTGAACGTTTTCTTTGCCCAATAAATCGAACGTGACATAGGCCAAATTCAAACCACATATTGTGTATATTACCCCAGGAAATACTTTTGTCATTTTTGTAATCGGTAGTAGTTTATTAATGGTTTAGAAAGTAATGAGTGGTACTTATTTATATTATTAGTATGATTCAAATCCCAGCAATACTGGGAAAATGCCGTTAATATCAACTTGAAAGTGAATTTAATTCTCGTATTCAATTTTCACGAAAAAGTTGTATATATAAGAATTGAAATCACATTCAACAGAGCCACCTAACAAGTGATGATAAGCAACATACACGTGAGCACTGACGATGGAAGTGTAGCGGCTTCGGAAAGTGGCGCGTTACTCTGTTCTGCTGTGTACGTTGAAAAATTAAGTTGATATTAATTTTTCCCTTGTGCATTCGAATGTTAATCATGCCCAACTCTTTCTGAACTAAAACGTTACGAACCTTAACCTAGTAATCAATTTGGATTCACAAGCAAATACGTTCGAAATTATCATATTAATACCTTTAAATTATGTTTGCGAAGAACTGTGACCAGTCTTACTCCTGAACGACTTTCGTGCTTATTATGACACTTGAAACGAATCATCTGTACGCTGTAAGATATTTTTGGTAAAGATTTAAAAAAATTAAAGTGGAGTTTGTACAATTTAAGCTAATATTATTTAACTACACTTTTTCTAAAATCCAAAAAATATATTTAAAAAGCTTATTTCATGAACAATAGACTTGGTAGGTTTATTTATTTCTTGTAACTTTTTAAATATAAATAATAACACTCGTAGTATCGTGTACCTGCCATCTAGTAATTCTCAAATTCGTAAATCTCAAAGAGACTAAAAAAACTTTTTTTTCTGTACCGATGATAGATGTAGGTATAAAAATCATATACAAAAAGTTTGTAGCCTGTCCGCTTCACAAATAATGCCCCAATAGCTCGAAAGCTGAAATTTGTTACACAGGTAGGTCTTGGTGGGAAAGTACTAAGAAAAATCTTAAAATAAAAATTCTTCACCTAGGGGGGCTAGGGTGCCCTTATTTGTATTGGACCCTTCCACTATAGCTAGAGAGCTGAAATAGGGTTTGCACGTATGTAGGTAGGTCTTGATGAGAAAGTAATCAGAAGAATCTAAAAACGAGAACTTTTTCTCTAACAGCACTAGGGGTCCTCTTATGTCCCTACGGTAAATGGAACTGACACAAAACAAGTAACGTGCCCGATACCTAGGTGGTAGGGACCAGTCCGAGTTCTAACAATGCCTATGAAGCAGACTAGCCACTTCTACATGGGGATGGCCTAGAATCGGGTTAATTGATACTTTGTATGCACCTTGTAACTTGTCTCTGAACCAGTGATGTTGTAAGAAATTTTCAAAAATCCCTACGTATTCTAAAAAAATTCCCTCTTTTTCCCTACAACCACATTTTTGTCCAAAAACTGTGAAAAATTATGAAGTCGGTTTCATTTTTATTTTCACCAATTGTGTAAACTTGTGATATTCTAGTTTGCCATTAAAAATTGTGAGCCTTCATAAATTTTTAGCCAACGTTGATATAATTTTTAAAATTTTAACGTAACGTAAACTGATTATTTATGACTATCAGCAGCGTGTCCCGGTATGAAATTTAAAAACAAATATGTAGATAGTTATTTATTTCGTTTCAATAAATATTGAATTTTTTGCACTATATGCATCGATTTTTATCCACATTTAATATAGCGCGTTTGGGAATAGCGCGTTTTGGTTATAAATATTTGTAAACGCTGTGATAGAGCGCGTTTTGATAAAGGGAATAGAACGTTTTGGCTATAAGAAGTTAACAAGCTATCAGATTGCTAAAACATAAATAAATAATCCTCGTATTCCGTCTACATTCAAGTTTTCTAAAAATAAGACTTGAGTTTTGCAACAAACGAAGGCAGATAAAAGGTGATGAAATACATAAAATATGTACAAATGAGCATTGATGAAAGGGTGTGCGGTCGCCGAAACATCCTTGTTATGTGCTGATAATAATAATAATATATGATAATAAAAATTACTTTAGCGAAATTATAAGATTTCTTTTAAAAAGTTTTGAATTATTCGAATTTTTACATAAAACAAACGAAAGATTTCAAAATTCCCTACAATTTGCATAACATTTAAAATCTGTCCCTTTTTCTCTACGCATGGAATTTTGTAGAAAAATCCCTACAAAAATGGAAAATTCCCTACATCTAACATCACTGCTCTGAACTATCTTATGGAGTCCTAATCGGTGTAGCATAATATAGTTTATAAATAAATATTATTCCAAAAGTCAGCTGTAATTATCGATTAATTTATTTTTTATTGTTACAAATCCAAGTAGAAATTGTGTTTTATTTTTAAGCGATGTCTTTGATAGGATTCGAACCGACAACCTACGGCATGACAGGCTAGTACACTACACACTCGACCACAGGGGAACATATATTTAAATGTCATAAATACCAGTTAAGCTCTCATTGAAGGGAGAAAATTAACATTATATTGATACTATGTGATAGGCCTTAGATACAGGTGCATCGAATTTGTTCAGTGCTGCTTACTACAATACTAGGCAGAGTACCAACTAAATTGACTGAAATGGTTAATATGTGATCATTTACACAATATGTCTTTTTTCACCCTTCACTACTCCTTATTTTTGGTACCAGCCTCATTTTCTCAAGTCATAGGACGAGTACTTTTGGATCATTTGTCAGCAAGTTTTCCGCAGTGGTATATATGTGCCCTAATATATTTTTAAGATTTTAATTTTAAATCTTCCTGGAAATGATATTCTTAGTAAAAAATACATTGTGCCAAATAATAGGTTGATCATGTAACGGGAGTTCTTGCCGTATATGATGTGCTCCCTAATATGCAATTAGGAAATTATGGAAAATTATAGTGATAGTTATTGCACCACATAAAAATTTGTTAAAAAGAAGTAAGATCCGCTTAAAAACATAATTGTGAAAATAAGGCCAGGTTCTTGTCTAAAAATTTCGGACGTAAGAAGTAGTTCTGCATAGACACAATACCATTTTATTTCTAGTTAACCTGTTAGCTTGCAAATATTTTTTACATATTAATATAGGAAAGAATTATTGGAAAATATTTTCCAGCTAGTATGTTGTCTAGAAATGAGGTGATATTATACCTATCAAGAGCTAGATCCGCATTCTGATCTCGCTAGTTCGCTAGGCCGAAATTTTTGGATACGAACTTGGTTTTATTTACACATTTATGTTTTTATGTGGATAGTGATTTACACTACTATTAAGAAAGAATGAATATAGTCGACGTTCTTTTATCACAAAAACAATATTTTAGCAAGCACAAAATGAAACCAATTTAAGCAAACAGAAAAATGAAACAAATATGTTATGCAAATAAATGGCAACCAGAAAAGCAAGTCGAATATGTAAAATTATACGTACGATTTTCACATAGATGGACAATTCAAAGTGGTACCATATCAGTCCTATTTTTCATATTTCATATAATTTTATGGCATGCATAAAACTGTATTGAAATTTTTCAAACAAAAAATTCATAAAATTTTTCACATGAATGGCATGTGCAAGGCGAATTCAATAAGGTGGGAGCTTCACTAAAACAAATACAACACGAAAAACAACAGGCATTTTGTTTTTGTAAATTACCAAGGCAATGTCAAAGTTGTTTTGTAAAGAAAATAAAAATTAAAAAAAAATAAACCAGTGTTCCCATTCATAGAGACATATCCAAAAGCTGGGGATCATTTTTTCGTAATTAGGATAAAAATTTTATATTTATTGCTAGACGTTATTATATACCCATTTTCTGACAAAATTGATTTATATACAGACTGTCCTTGTCATGTATGTTTACAGATTTAACAAGACATACATTTAAAAAATCAAAAAACCCGACTGCGCAAAAAATAAAAGAAAACAAATTTAAACCATCACAGATCCTAAATGTTTGTTTGAAATTAAAAATCATAAGAGAAACCTAAAGATGATTTTCAAATACCTGTCGAATAATACCCATTTTGATTAATTTTATATAGTTCGCCGACTTTTTATTTTTTTCGTATAAACAAAATGGCGTCTGTTGGCTGCCATATTGAATTTTGACTACTGTCATATCTTTAGTGATACTCCCCGAATTAAGACGAATCGATTGATGTCAGAATCGTCAAAATAGGTCTACACGTTCGGTTTATATAGTTCCGCAAAGGAACACACATACATACATAGGCTGATAAACACAATACCCTTCTTTGCGTCGCGCAGTCGGGTAAAAAATTCAATTAAAAGAAAAGTTCCCGGCTTCATGAATAAGCTTGCAACAGAAAACCTTCTCTATTACAAAACTTTATCTGTATAGACTATGTTGGGAAAATTTTTTTTTTAAATTTGCTAGTTCTCGATTAAAACCATTAAATATAGCTTACTGATGCTAATTAATAAGACATTGACAACGGCTACACAGAAAAAAATAAGTTTCGTTTTTGATAACAAAAATCCCGGTATTCAATAATTTTTTTCAAATTTCCTGTGATAAAGAATTCCCCTATATTGATAACAAAATTATTTCAAAATAAAAATATATATATAAAATAAAAAAAATGTTGACATTGCTGGAATACGAACCCGGGCTTTCCAGACGTAAAGCATACACTCTCTAGCTGAGCCATATCCCATTTATTTTTTTATGGGATACAACTTGTTTTAAGTACTTATGTATAAAAAGAAAAGAAATAACCGGCATGGGAAAGAAATACTTACAACGAAATATTTTATTATGTTAAAGATAAATGTTATTGAAATTCATATTTTTTTTAATAACATGGTTTTATTGAATATAATTCTTGTCTATTTTTTTCTGTGTAAGAAATAAAATCGTAATCAAAAAATTTCTGTAAAAAAATTATTCTTACTTATACATATATTTGAAGTATTTCAAAAATCCGCGGCTTGCAAGAGGAACTAAATATAAAAACATTTTTAATAAAATATTTTTCATTTGAATTATGAATTTAGTCGAACTGTATGGTTTCTATTACGGGTGCGCGATTAATCGACATTTAATAATTGAACATTCAAAAATTTGGTTGTACGAACATCGAAACATCTGATGTCAGTTCAACTTTAGGTACAACCAAATGTATGTTCACTTATTACATGCTTTAGAATTTCGTTCTAAAGTAAAAATAATTTAATTGAGTGATTAAATTGAAAACGAATTTAATCCAAACTAATTAAAAAGCTTTGGATTATAAATATTTTCATAAAACAAGTTTGGATATTTTCGGAGCTTATAATTATATCGAAAATTTATATAAAAAATTGGTAACCCAGAAATAAACATTTTAATTTGGAACGATTTTCCGTCATCCCACGTCAAATTTGGTTTGTAAACAGACCGGATTCGGCTATGTGCCATCTTCAGAGTTCTATTGAATACTAATATTCAATAGAACACTGAAGATGGCACATAGCCGAAACCGGTCTGTTTACAAACCAAATTTGACGTGGGATGACGGAAAATCGTTCCAAATTAAAAAAAAAACCCCGTCGGAAGAAAAACACAACAATAAACATTTTATTTAATTTTTTTTTTATAAAATTAATTTCAAACCCCTTGAAGAAAATGGATGACAACTTCCAAGCGGCTGGACCGAATTTCTTGAAACAAGCTAGCAAATTTAGCATTGTCACTTTTCAAACGAAAAACCCCAAATTAAGATCGGTCTACCAGTTTGGGAGCTAGGGAGCCACAGACACACAGATTCAAGAAGGCACAGCTAGGAAAGAAGATTTAACTTCTGAACGGATGGACCGATTTTATTTGAACATAGCTAAGACACTCTCGAATAACTCACTTTTCAAACACAAAAAACTAAATCAAATTCAAGGTAGATTTATTTAAATAAATCTGCCTTGAATCAAACTAAATTAATTTTAGAATGTTTATTTTTGAAAACAACGAATACTGAGAAATAGAAAATTAAAGAAAATTTGACAAGGGTTTGGTAAAACATATGACGAGCGAATTCAACAGCTGAATTCGCCTTGGGCATGTGCTTAAAAAAAATTGTATTTCATATTTTCTTTCAAATTTTGATGTTTAAAATAAAATAAATTAAAGTAAATTGTTGAATATAAATAATAAAACGTGTTTGTGAAAAATAAAATGTGAAAGACATCGCAATTTAGGACGTACCGATTTTATAATTAATTTTTCGGGAAAATTTAAAGAAATTATAACCGATTAGATACAAGCTGATCACAACATCAGGTAGTATTTAAATACAAAATATGGGATAGAACAATATGCAAGCTCGCTTTAAATTGCCAAAGTATACATTTCAATGAAGAATATACTAAGCGACAAATGACATTTGTACCAGTTCCGAAAAATATATTTTTTTCAATCAAAACACATAAATTCCTGCAATAATGACGCTATGAAAAAATCATAAGAACTGATTTGAATTGGCATCAGTTCCGTACTAAGAGTTCAGGAATTTATTGACTTCTTTGGAAGCTCCATATGAACTCGGTTACTATGAGATAAAAGTTGTGCAATAGTTTCTTGAAGTATTTATGAAAAAGTCTCGAAGGTTTTCCCAATGACACGAAAACTCTATTAATTGTCTTTTAGTTTTTCTTAAGGAATATTAGCACTTAACATTTGTTTGTTGCATTTCTCATATATTTTATTTGCCATATCAAAATATATGTGTCTTCCCCACTTGTTCTTAAACAATCTAATGATATTACAAGAAAATTAATTTATTCTCCTGACCACTATTCTCCGCCTTTTTGTTTAACGACAAGTAATATATCCAACATACATAATTATCATCATTAAATTAAAAAAGTACAAATGTGTACATTTAGTAATTAAAAGCGTAGCCCAAAAAAAGTTATACGAGCTCGGGGAGTGCTTAAGAAATTAGTTGTGAAATAAAATAGTTAAATAATTAGAAACTGACGTTATTCGTTTCATTTATTTTACTGATTTTTTTTATCACATTTTGAGAAATGTTTAATTCCTTTCAGATTAGATAATAAACTAAAGTGTGACTAATAGCATAAAGTTTTTATGGAAAATTAGATAGTTTAGAGTGTAATATAACTTTGTTGTGAAGTAGAAATACCTGGAAAGTGATACCATTTCTCTGGTAGGTACTGTCGATTACAAAATGAACCTGTTTTTAAAATTTCCCAAACATCTCCAACATCTTAAGTTACGGGTAAAAAATGTTTTTTGGTATCTTTATGCGCTTATAATATATCAACTTAGTTAAATATCATCCGATTTTAGGGTTTTCAGCGGATTAAAAAAAGCTGAGACCTTTCCAGCCATTAATACTTTTATACTCTGTGTGTATTTATTTCTCCAGAAAAGTATATATTTTTTTTAATTTTTTTGCCATTTTTCAAGTTTACAGATGTTTTTACACATGATTTTATAACGGAATCGTATCATTTTTGAACTTATTTAAAACGTATATTAAGTTATGAGATAAACGGAATTTTGTTTTCAAAAATCTGATTGAAATCAACTAATCTAATAAACTTTTTATTAGAACAAAATTTTAGCAACACTTCATTCACAACGTCGCTGGTCTTCTTTCCATGTACCTTCTATTTAATAAAGCTTCTAGCATGATGCAGGCACAGTTTAACCGTAGAACACATAGCCAAAAAATTATACACAAACATATAACCAGGGTACTCGTGCAATCCATTATAATTTCTAATAATTTTCAGCTTCACAGAAAAAATATTTAATTTTAAATAGCGTTAATATTTATTTAAAAATCATTAGTAAAAATTGCATTACCAAATCTTCGAACAGCTTCCAATTCGTTTATTTGTTCATATAAAAACTATTGGGTACACGGGTACCCCGGTTATGTGTTTGCGTAGGTGTCATTTTTGGAAGGTTATAGCTTTGTAGCCACTGAATTGAATTTTATAAATGGACAAAGAACGACACCAAAGAACTTAAATTTCCTAGATCCGAAGTTTCAATACTCACTTAGCATTGGTTTTGCAGCTGCAAACGTGGGCACCCGGGTACACGGTTATACATTCTAGGGTTAAAAGACACAAATTGATGCAAAATATAATATTGTTATATTAGTACTCGCCAAACTTTTTTGGTTTGAGAGCCACATTTATCATTTGTTCCACTCTTTAAATTCCGTTTAATTAAAATTTGTCTTAAAACTTATTGTGCAACTGACATAAAAATGAGCGAAAAACGATCTATTCTATTTTAGAGCCAGAATTCGTTTGTGAATATTGATGTGCAGCATTAAAAAATGGAAAGAACAGCTGTTGATATCTTTGATTTTTTCTGCGCCTACGACTGGGCATCATCAGCTATTTCATAAACAAGATGATTGCTACTTTTGTCAAAACAATATTTCAGGTCACACTTTGAAACCCGCAAAAATACAAAGTACGAAAATGTTGTAACTGTTACAAAACCGACACATTTTGAAGAAAAATAGTACCTTCGCCAATGGCATTTTATTTCAAACGCAGAAATGAAACTTGCGGGCCCCTAGCTATAACAATCGTGTTCATTATACAAAGAACAGGATAGTAGCTACCCAGAAAAATCTACTGCTTCGGCCGAAGCAGGTTTATAAGCGAGAGAAGCTTTCTACTGCTTGGAAAAGCGCTTCGAACATGTATGATTTTTGTTCGCGATGTCCCACTTTGGAGCTTTTGTTTTTTATATAAAACAGTGCTTCTTTCGAAGCATCGAAAATGCTCTCAAATCATGTGTAATTTTATCATTGGCAAACTACAGAAAAAACAAATCGTGTTTTATTATAAATATCTCTCTGCCATGTAATAGGTGGGAAATGTAGCTAGAGAGCATACTTTAAATGTGTCCTGAGTTTTCAAATGTGTTAGTGTTTTTTTGAAACAATGCGTGCGACAATTCTTTAGAACCTATATTGTTGCAAGCTAAAATTCTACAGAATATGATTTTCTTTATTTTGAAGTTCGTGTTGAAGAAATGTAAAATGCTGACTAACTTCGTAATTTAAACATTATTAAACATTAAAAAATTGTTTTCATCTAGGCTGTCAAATCTGAATGTGAGTTGTCAAAAACTACATACTGAGCAACGACAAAATTCGTTGCACACACAAACAAACACGTACATACAAACCACAGCTGCCGAGAATTGTTAATAATGCATGTACCCGTATCATTGTATCATGTATAAATACTGAGAGATCTCTGCATTCTTTTTGAGCTTCCTCGGAAGCGCTTCATAAGATCGCATGCCGAAGTCATGAACGTTTTTTACTGCTTCCAGAAACATGATATTTTTTGGTGGGTATATACGGTTGAAATAAAAACACAGCTCTCTACCATTGCTGTATTTCAAATTATCTAGTATACCCTCAGCTAGATATTTTTTAAGGAAAATTTTAATTTAGCGGAAAGTGGATATAGCAAAAAAGTTCGATGAATAATGATGTACCAATTTTCTATTACGCTCCAATTTCTGTTTATAAAACTGTGCCTGTATCATGCTAGAAGCTTCAAGAAATTGAAAGCGCATTAAAAAACACCAGGAACATTGAAAACGCATTTTTGCAAAAAATTTTGGTTAATATAATGTTTAATACGTCAGTAAATTTCTAACGGATTTTTGAAACTGAAGTTTCGTTTTACTCACAAGTAAACATACTTTTAAAATAAGCTAATAGCTAGTACGGTTCCTTTATAAAATACTACGTAAAAAGATCTCCTAATTTGAAGAATTTTTGAATATATAAAAAAATTTGTTTGCTGGCGAAAAAAAGGTGGGCAAATTTGAGGTTAGGAAGTAAGTAGGTTGTCAAATAGTGAAATGTCAAGAATTGAACTGTCATCCTTTGGCATTTATTTAGTGAAAAATTGGAAAGCTTTAACCATGGAATGGTACACTCTTGAACAACGAATTTTAATTGTGGGAACTATTTATCAAAATTGTGAAAATTTTACTATATTTAAAAAAAGTGTAACTTATACCATTTTCGCAATGACTGGTTCAATTGGATATCACCAGAGGGACTTTGCGCAATATTTTGCATGAAGATCTTCATCTTCATGCTTATAACGTTCAACTTATCGAAGAATTAAAGAAACCTGATTACGAGGAAAAGCTGCTCGGATTTTACGAAGTGATAGACTAAAATTTTCACAATTTTGATAGTAAATTTTCATAAATAAAATTTTTTGTTCAAGAGTGTAGCGTTCAATTGTTAGAATTTCTCATGTTTTCTCTAAATAAATGCTAAAGGATGACAGCTCAATTCTTGACATTTCATCAATTGACAGCCTACTTAGTTACTAACCTCAAATTTGCCCTCCCTTTACACACATATTTCTTAAAGTACCTTGAAAAAATATACAGCATTCGAATGGTCTCTGTTTCTTCTTTCTAAGTCTACTGAGAAATTTAATATCGGTTGATATTCCACTAAGTTACTGGCTTATGCACTTATAAGGCACCAAAATCCTTTTGATGTAAGTTGTTTTTTTTTTACAAAAGAACACATGACGCAAGCAGATCTAAATTATTTTTTAATAAAATTGTAATTTTTTCAAAATATCTCCTAAAGTATACGAATTTGAGAAAAAGTTATTGAAGAAAGGTTGTAGGAAATGAAACTCTCTCCAAAACGTGTCTTGTTTGATTTTTTTATAAAGTGCATATAGACGTAGATATTTTCAATAATAAACTAAATATTCAAAAATTTAAGTCTGATAAAGTTATTTTTCCTCATTAAAAATATAAACTTAGATCGGCTTGCGGCACCTGTTCTTTTTGTTACAAAAGAGAAGGCAATTAATTTTTTTTTTCATCAAAAGGAAGAGTTTTTCCGGCATCCTAGAAAATTTCATTTTAAGCGACCGCCACTCTAGTGTACTGTCGAAATTCTTATTTATTTTTTGAAAAGGTATAAAAAAATACGAAATTGATAACTATGGGTTTAGTCCTATAACTCATAAAAATAATTATATATACTCGTATCTTCAATATTGTTAAAGAAAACTACGACCGTAATGTGTACTATAGTTTCTATAGTGAACATGCTAATATGATATTTAATTTATTGGCCATGCTTGTAATTGTTTTGATCAATTTTATGTGTTGTAAAATGCAAACACGTTCTGTTTAATATTGTCTTCTAAATGCTATTATATAAATCATGTCAAGAAATCACAACATATACTAAAATTTCTTCCATGCTATATTAGGCAAAATACAAAATCATCAACAGCAAATTGAAATTAAGTTTCAATGAACTAAGAAACAAAACAATGATGTCGTTTTTGAAACCATAATCACCAAAATAGTCAATAAAAGCAATGTCTGCAGATATTTCTGAAAGGAATATGTACAATAAAATAACACGAGACATTTGAGAATAATGACCAAAGCAATTGAGCATTTAAAATATATACCTCATATATTTAGGATGTATAAATGTAACAAATGAACTAGTAAATAAATGAAAGATATGTTAATATATATAAATGACAATGTTGATATGATACACATATGTATATGGGTGATTCTCATTCTAAACGTATATATTGTGTGCGTGTTTTTTTTCTACCACTGTAACTAAATGAAACACGAAAATGTAGGATTCCTAATTATAGTTTTCGCCTCATTCATCTAATCCTGAAATAAAATTATATTTTTCGATTTTTATATATTTTTGTTTATTGAGCATTAAATTTGCTTTCACGGTTGTTTCGGGAATGATTTTTGGAAAAAAATTCTCCGCAAAAAATGAGTATAGGCCGTGAAAACACTATACATTTATTCTCTAGAAACTAAAAGCTATAATAGTCGATCACTTTCTCAATTTTAACTTGGGTTGACATGAAAAAATAAAAAAGTTTTATATTTTAAAATAATATTTTACAAACATTTATACATGAGCAAAAAGTAGGCTAACTATTCTTCCAAATAAGACTTAATTTAATTAAATCGACTGGAACGTCAAAAGTTTTGTCAATTTGAAATAACTTTTTTGTTGCAAAATATAACCTACCTAATACATTCTTCGAAAATATAACAACCCACAGTGCTAAGGAAGCAAAAATTTTTAAAAGAAAATCTAAAATTTGTAAACATATAATGTTCTTTATTTCATTTTTACCCTTCAGATGCTGTTAACTTTGTTTAACATCCTAAAACTTGTAGATAAATCATATTTAAAATTTGATTTTAAGTAACAATCAATAAATGTTTGTATCAATTCAATATTTTTTTCAGAGCACACGCTATATAAGCTCCTTAGTTATTCACTAAAAAATTAAATTAAAAACATATGGACAACAACTCAATATGATTTTTTGTATACAAACGTTGAGTGATTGATGAAACGTTTTGCAAAACAATACTATTTACCAAGGTTCACAAAACTTTTATTTATTTGGAAGCTTGATAATTAAACTGAGTAATAATTTTAACGCTCAATACACAGGACTGCGGTCAGCAACAGTTTAAAAAAATATGTAATATAAGAGAAGCAAATGCAAAGAGAAGCAAATGCAAATATTTGAAAACCGTTATAAATTTAATCTCGTTTTTAGAAAACTTCATAGTTTCTTAATGTTGAATATCAACAGCATGCATTATGGACACGCAATTTTGTATGAAGAAAGTATAAACAGTACTTTCGTCCTTCGTTTTTAACACATAATATACAGTGTTACACAAAAAAAGCTTATGTACATTCATTTATAATATATTAAAGCATGCTAAGGCAGTAGGGTAAAAACGAACATTTTCAACACGGTCTAGATTTTTATCCTCACGGGTTTTAATAAAATTCGGCACATATATTCCACTATTGTGTGCGCGTAGCATGGCTAGAGGATACTTTGGAATTTTAGACGCACTTATATCAGGAACATAAGTCCTTTTTAATCAATAATTGTTAAAAGGAGACTAAAATCTTTCCAATGAAATCAATTTGATTTATATCAGATGACGCGTTCTAAAGTTATTCAATCTTTAATATGACGAACTTTTATCAAAAATGGCCGAAATGCCAAAGTTTAGAGGCCTATAAATGAAAACCAAAAATCGATATAATTTTTCGCCATGTTACGCGCATATAGGATTAGAAGATACGTGTTGATTTTGATTAAAATCGAAGGGGTGAAAAATCCAAACCCTTGTTTTCATATCGAAAACTTTCGTTTTTACCCTATACTTTCAACGGACACGAAAAAAAAAATTTGATATGAGAATCATCTATATACGTTTGGAAGCAACAACTTCCTGAATTGTACTACAAGTTATTATTGCACACATGCTCATAAATGACATATATAAACAAATACAATTATGTTCATATCAATAACTAAATCATACCGCAGCAATTTGAGGCAAAATACCTATGTGTTCACTTTGATCGTCGTCTAACATAGAAGACCAACATGGATACAACGCTGATCCAAATGAAATTGGAAGCAGTTAAACTTAATTGGCTCATTGGGAAAATCTATTTAGAACCAATATGATGCTATGGTATTCAGTTATGGGGCACTGCCTTGGCATCAAATATAGAGGCGACATTATAAAATCCCTTATTTGATTGCAGCATCTCCCTGGTGTGTTAAAAACCAGCGCATTCATAAAGATCTAGATTTTTCGTTAATACCTACTGTGTTTTCAAAACATGTGACAACATACATATATAAAACCCTTGAGATGCACCTAGGGTTTGGGAATCGGGAATTCCCGGGAAAAGTCTACTTTTAATTTCCCGGGATATTTTTCCGGGAAAACGAGAAATTAAAAGTACAGGTTATTTCATAAATATCTGGACTTTTCGACATGTATGTTTATACAATGGCGTAAGTGACCACCAAATTTATTTATTTAAGAAATTTGTATTATAATCCTTTTTTTCTTTAATATCAAAAATTGCAATGTTTTTTTAAATATTACAAAAGTTCGTTTGATTGACTATACGACTAAATTTACACGATGAAGTTGTTTAAGTTCTCTTTTAAAGTTGCTATGTTTTTCATCGTCTGTGCGATGATTGAAAGGCAAGTGCGTAAATTTATAAAGTTCATTTTGTTTGCTGTTCGATTTTATAAAAAATAATGTTTTAATGAAGGAATATTTTACTACGGCGAGTACTAAAAATGTCCCTAATGTTGCCATACTAATTACCACCGTTTTTACGTTATGTTTACTTACACAGAGCTAGCCTGTATTAATTAATTATTAATATAAAATTATAATTTTATTTTGTGTACTATAAAATTCAGTTTTAATTTTAGTGTCCAAACCGAGTTTGGACAATGTCCATACAATTTTTTTTATACAAAATATAAATGTGAACGGTTTAAACTTATACAGAAATTTTATAAAAATTTTATAAAATTAAAGTCATAACATTTCTCATAAGTCAAGAAAAATTATTGTTTGTTTAGAAAAGTGCATGCAAGATGATTTTAGTCATAGATGTTGTTTAATCACTATAACAGACCAAAGTGTATTCCACTGTATAAGGATAATGAAAGTAAATAATTCGTTATTAAATGATTGATTTTCCGCAAAATTATTGAAAAAATTTTCGAAAGTGTAGTAAAAATTTTAAGCTCATAGAAGCTGTAATAACTTTGAGTTGACACAAGCTAAATTTACTATAAGTCGACGCAATTATTAAAAACCTAAGGAGATGTTTTAAGATAAATAAAATGAATAATCAGAGACATTTAGACAGACTGTGGCGCAGGATATGTAAAAGTCAGCTCTGCTGAGTATAGTACTGTAACTTGCTTGTAATTAACGATAAGAATCGTCCTGGAAATTTTTTCCGAAAAATAAGAAACATTACAGCAAGTTCTTTATAAAATGATTTTGAGGCCTTAAAATAATATGTTTAACCAATTGCGATATAGTTGTCAATTAGTCTTTATAGAATCTATTAATGTGTAATAACTATAAACTCTATTTGCTTGAATTCACTTAAAATTTTTTAAAGATTTGCTTTAGAATTGCTTTTATATATACTTTTATTTAAAAAGAATGCTTACATTAATAAAACAATCGAAATTTCGTCAATTTTCATTCAATAAATCTATTTAATTTAGAAATCACGTTCCCGGATTACCGCGAACGTTATATCTCTATTTTTTTAGCATAATAACAAAGCAATATACCATAAATTTTATTAATTTTTCCAGTCATTTTGAATGTTTTTTCTTCATTTTTACAGTTTTCTTATATCTTCTTACTGCGGTGTGAAATTTTTAAAATCATGTTAATGATAAAACTTATACTTGCTGCTTGATATATATAAATTATTCGAACATAATATTCAAATATAAAATATTCGCATATGAAATATTCGACATTCCAATATAAAGTATTCGAATAAAAATAAGAAAAGTGCCAGACAAAAATATCTGAAATGGTTATGTGAGCTAGCAATGATAATTTATTTTGCAATTAACATGATTATTAGCAAACATTTCAGAAAGAAAAGGAGTAGTCAACATTTTTAAAAATAACGTCGAAACTAGCTCAAAAAATAATAAAAAGGATTTAAATTTTTCTTATTGTATCTTATATAATGTAATCATGAATATATAACCATTTTCTGTCAGTTTTTTATACACATATGTATGTATGTATATTTCTTTGTCTTTCTACAAATATTTGATATTTTATTCTGGAATTCGAAGACATAATTATTATGTCATTTGAACAAGTTTTCTTATATCTCTTATGTTTCTTTTTACCTTTGTAGTTTTATGTTTTTAATTAATTGTGTTGCCACATTCTCGTAATATGTTGATGTCCTTTTTGTACTAATTTCCGTTACTTCCATTCTTTTTCTATTTAGTCTATATTTTATGTTGATACATAAAACCCTGTCAGCAGTTATGTTTGTTTAGTATAAAATACCCTACAGAATATAGCTAGCGCTCTAAGCTATATTTGTATACAGTAAGCTCATTGCAAATAATAGAAACAAGAGCTATATTTGTATCCAGTAAGCTCATTGTAAATAATAGAAACAAGATATAATTATTATTAAAATTTTGTGTATATATCCGAACGCTAACATGTGTTCTTATTTCATAACAATTATTACAATAATATTAATAATTTATTATACATATTAATACCTAATTCAAGTAGGTAGCCCAGTATATATTGGCCCAATCGCTTTATACAATATTTATCAAAAGAGTTATTTAAATTTCGCTGTACTCTTGCAGTTAAGTTTCTGCTGCGCTCTCTTCCGTTTTCTAAAGCTCGCTGTGTGTTTCATAGAATATTTAAACATTTGGAAAACATGTTACTGAAGAACAAAAAAATATAAAATTAGAATTTTAAATAAATATGTCCAACCGGATCACACGTACATGCAAACAGCGACACATACTAAGTTTACATACTGCAATGCAAAAATTCGCAAGGAACTTCGCTGTGAATCACTCTCAATGAAAATCCCAGCAACATTTTTTGTGTTTAAGATAATATAGTTTTATAGTTTTCATGTTTGATTCAAAGAAATTTTTATTATTTTCCCCTATATTCATAGAAAATATTAAATATATTTGAAATCTTTTTGAATGACAAATTTTCATGAAAATTTTCAAAAATAGTTTGGATAATCCAAAACAGTTTAAACAGTTTTTTAATTAGTTTAAATAATCAAAATGACATTAAAAATGTCATGAGTGTTAAAAATAGTATTTTTTCTTAATATATGTGTGTATATATTTTTTACAAGAGCAATATATGATAATAATAGAGCCATTTTAAGTTAGAAAAATTAGTAGTTTCTCGAGAGCAGTACCCATCTCAAAGCATCGCTTATGAGGCGTGCAATAATTTAAATTTAAATTTAAATTTGTAATCCGGTTATGGGTTTTCCTAACTAATAATACCAGTAAAGAATCGATTGCTTTTAATAACTCTGCTTTACAAACTTTTATTTTTTGAAGTTTTTAATTTTCTAAAGCATTTTTTTAGAATATTTATGATGTGCCAAACACAAAAAAGTAATAAAAATTTTATTTCGGTCATTTTGCATAATATAATGGTGCTTTTTCATTTTTCAGTGTAACTTTTTTTAAAGCACTATTCAGAATCAAAGGCTGGTTCGTTTAAAATGAATTATATATTGTTTGAAATGCTACTAAATTACGCGCCGAGTTGTGGCTCTGATCAGATAAAAAGTGACCAAGTTGTAGTGGATGAAAGTCTAAATTCTATGAAATTTTTTAAGTTCATCACCAATTGTTGTCATTTTGGAAGCTGTTTTGTACCACGAATAATAAAAAAATCCAAAGTGTTATAATTTTATTGAATAGTCCATTCGATTATAAAAATTTTAAGCCATAATGAACTCAAATCGGACGAAAACAAAAAAATCTTGTATTCTGTGTTTTATTATTTCTTATTTAGGCTATTTATGGTCAGATTTTTCCTTTACTTTAGATGTAAATAGAACAATTTATACCATCATTGTTCTCAACGTTCCATCTGTTTTTTCCGACGACTTCAGGAGAATCTTATAATCGACTTTGGATAGCGATGTGACTCTGGATCGCGCTTCAAAGAGAAGTATATATGCACATACAACGAAAAACACAAATGTAGTGAATTTTTGTCTAGCATATCCTTCCTAATTGCGATGTAGTTCTTAGAATATGACTTTATGGAAATATTGACAACCTGTTTGAGTGATTTTGTGTACTTTACATAGAATTATATTTCAATTCTTTTTTACATAACATATTTTTTTTTCTATGTATTCCTCAAAAGAAAACTCTCAACATACACCGCAGAACAGAACAACGTTGCTTTTCCCTGGTTTCTTAGAATATTGATCCTGTCTAGTTCTTTCTGAATATCACGTTACGGACTTTTGCGTAATAAAATCGTTTGGACTCAAATACAAATTAGTTCGAAATTATTACACCAATGTTTTCTCTGTCTCAAGTAGAGAGCTGCATAATTAAAATTGATAAACACTCGTCGCGAAAATTTGGACTTGTCGCGAAATTAGCCTTGACAAATTTCATTGTGAAAAATATGTTTCATGATACCAAAATATCATATCTACGTTATTTTAAAAGTAATTCAATAAAACCTAAAGCATTTTATATACATACATACATACATCAAAGTCAAAGCAAACAGTATGTACTCAATATTAAAGAAATATTTCGTTTTAAAATAAAAGAAGTAGCTATGTATGCATTTAGTATAAAATTTAGAAATTGTGGATTCCGATTTTCTTGCGGTTAAGGGTCGATGTAAAATTTTGGATATCATATTGATTGTCATACATTGACAACTTGCAAGTGATTTTTTATTATTTTTCCCACAACGCATAAAAAACGTTCCTATTCTCAAAATAAAATAACATAAATTAGTTAAGAGTATCTACTAAATAATTTTTTTATTTCTATGCTAGTAACGCTTTCAGCATATTTATAATGTAATTTCTTTTACTGAAAAGTTGTAAAGCCCAGTTACGCGTTGTCAACTTATGAACGTCGAGTTTTTTGAAGGTCTAAAACTTTTAAAAATCATGTTGCTGATTGGCTATTGGACTAGTTTTACGCACAACTGGACCCAGTATTTAAATGTTTTTAAAATGTTGTATGTACTAATTTTTATATTTTGTTAGAGAAAATACAAAAATATATCAACAGAATAAAATAAACACACTCGTACGTAATAAACAAAAATTTTGCAATTATTGGAAACTAAATTTTTATAAAAATGGTAATGATTTCTGTAAGTAAACAGGATACATTTACGATTTGTCTTCCCAAACATAGAGAAGTTTTTAATAATTTTTATTAAATATTTCAGTAATTCTCGGTGGCCTATCTTCGCCAATGTGCTTTTCAAACTCATTTAAGATTTTATGAATATGGGGTCTAGTGTTTAGGGTTCCGTACACCAAAAGTATAAAAGAACCCTATTGTTTTCGCTACGCTGTCCGTCCGTCCGTGAGTCTATCTCTTCATCACATAATGTTTCCTCGAGAACCGTAAGAGGTGCGAACCTAAAATTTTCTCAGAATGTGTATAACTATGACCGCTACAATTAAAAATATATGACAGTTAAAAATTGAAGGGTGTTCTAGAGCGAGCAACGAAACATATTGAAATCATAATGTAATATACATACACTTATACATACTACACTTGAAATTTTCAAAGTTAAAATGTTTTAATAAACAGACTACACCAATAGAGCGTGTCGTTTTTTTTTAATTTCATTTTTTCAAAAATGGTGGCTGTGAAAAAGTTGTGTGTTGGTTAGATATTCACAATTGTATTTATAAAAACCTGCAATTATATTGGTTTGCTTGGTAAATAGCTATTTCAAAGTCAAGAAATATTTATGTATGGGAGCGCCCAAAGGAATGGAGATGGGCGATAGGTATGTATGGAAAAAGTGTTCATATTATAAAACTAATAGGGGTCGGCTATATATTTGAATCGTCTACGGGCCTTCTAGGAGCTTCCGGGGCCAAATTTAGCAATTTCATTAAACCACCATATATTATATATTGGTTTAATGAAATTTTTAAATTTGGCCCCTGAAGCTCCTAGGAGGCTCCTAGATGGGTAAAATGTATAGACGACCCCCATTAGTTTTCTAGTGTGAACACTTTTTCCAAACATACCAATCGCCCATCTTCATTCCTTAGGGGGCACCCAAACAGCAATATTTCTTTACTTTGAAGTAGCTATTTACCAAGCAAGCCAATATAATTGCCAGTTTTTGTAAATCTAATTGTGAATATCTAACCAACCACAACTTTTTCACACCCACCATTTTTGAAAAAAAATAAATTTTAAAAATAGACACGCTCTACTACACCAACCAACACAGAAAATTAAACCAAATAAATATTAAAGAGAATTTTATCAGTTAATGTAATTTTGACTGTGCAATTTTGACAATTAGCTGCATCTTGGAAACCGTAAAAGGCAAACTCGCGAAATGTTCACAGCTAATGCAGGATTTTGTAAGCAACAGTAGAGAATGCTGAAAAATATAATATAAAAAGTAAAGGGTATTTTATCAGGCTATGTAATTTTAAAATTTAGCTATATCTTCTAAGCCATAATGTAATATACAGACACTTACACTTGAAATATTCAAAGTGAATGTATTATTATACAAACTATACCAATTAATAATGAAATTTAAGCAGAATAAAAATAAAGGGTATTCTGAAGGGCATATTAATATAATTTAGACAATTAGTAGTATCTTGGAAACCGTAAGAGCCAAACTCTTTAAATTTTCACAGTTAGTGCAGCATTTGAAAGTCAACAGAAGCAATTGCTAAAATAACAAACTAACTAAAAATTAAATCAGGTTGTGCAATTTTGAAATTTAGCTGTATCGTCTCAAACAAAACTAAAAATATCACCAAAAAATGAAAAAAAATCACCAAAACTAACAAATCGTCAAAAACGAAAAAATCCCCAAACTAAAAGAAACACCAAAAGCCGAAAAATCGCTAAACCAACAAAATCGCCAAAAACTAAAAGGATCGCCAAAACGGAAAATTACTAAAACATAAAAAATCGTCAAAACTATAAAATCGCCAAAAAACCAAACAAAAAACCAAAAACGAAAAAGTCGCCAAAACTAATCAAATCGCCCAGATCCGAAAAAATCACTAAAACGAAACAAATAACTAAAACTAAAAAACAAAAAATCCTACGGAACCCTTGGTGTGCGAGCCAAAGTCACAAAAACAGAATTACTCAAATCCTATAATTTAGTTTTTATTTATCATACAAATTCGTTGAAGAAACATATACAAAATTCAGGCTTTGTTTTGCCTTTCATATTTTTTAAAATCTGTATAAAAAACAAGAACAGAAAAAGAAACTTAGAAAATAAATACTTGTCTGTTAAGTGCTAGTGTTTCATCCGATTAACTATAGCTCAGTCAGTCAGTATTCTATGCGTAGCTTAGTAACCTTTCAAACAAGATGTAAATTTAAAAAGTTTTTTTGAGAATTATTAAGTTACATTAATTTTAATATTGTAACATGCTTTTTAAAGGCATTTTCCACAATGTACGACTAAAAGTTAACGTAGACTTTAACGGCAAGTTTTGTATGCCGAGCTTGCCATTTAAGTCCACTTTAACTTTTAATCATACATTTAGGGTATTCACACGGTGTCCTATCATGACATATTGTCCTAAAATTTTAAACTAGCTTAAAATTATTTTTATTTTCTTTCATACAAAAAATGTACTATATTAATGCAATTCCTCAGCCAATGTTTATGTTACTGTCATAACTAATTATTTTGCTTTCTACTTTTCTCTTTCGACAAAATGTATAATTATGTTTAAATATATGGCAGGTTTCTTTAGCAAAATTTGTACTAAAAAAGATATATTTTTGCAAAAATGGTACAAATTCGCAAGTGTTTAATAAAGTAGAAAAAATTCTCTGAAGCTGATTATATAGATAGCAAAACAGCAATAGCTCGAAAATTGGCTTACAGATATAAATCGCAAAAACTTGCAAAAATTCGAATATATAAAAAAATCCAAAACCGCAAAAACTGTAAACGAAGAAACTCAGTAGATTTTAAGGATCAAAAACAATCTCATGTACAAAAAATTGCGAAAATTCGTGAGCAATCAAATAATCAAAAAGATATCAAAGTCTGATATTGATAAGAGATCGTTAAAAGTGTCAAAAAGCAAAGAATTAAGAAACAGTCACTTTTATTCCGATAATAGAGAAAATTCGCGATAAATTGAAAAATTGCAAACAAGTCCTAAAATTACTTGAAAATTGTTAAAAATCTAAGGAATGCCAAAAAAATCGCAAAAAAACTCTAAAATAGCGAAAATTTGCAATAAATTGCAAAATTGCAAACAAGCGCTAATATTATTGAAAACCAAAAATAGCTAAAACTGTAAGGAATGCCAAAAACTTGGAAAAATTTGCATATATAACGAAAATTTGCTAGGATCAAAAAGATAGCAAAGTGTGATATTATTGAAATGTAGGTAGAACTGTAAAAAGACAAAAAACTGCCAAAACATTACTTCTATCAGGACAATAGCTTGAATCAGAACTAATTCGTTAAAATATGCACAAGGGCAATAGGTTTTATTAAATATTACCTGTATCGCAAAACTTACTAAAATTTGCAAATAAATTCTAAAGTCGTAAAATATTAAAAGAATGAATGCTCGCATAAATTTAGTTTTACATATTGCATATATTACAAAAATTCGCAAATAGTTTGCGAATACAGATATAAGCTTTGAATTGTTTTCACATACTTTTGGATTATCGTACCAAATATTATTTTATTTTTGTAATATTTGTTCTCATTTGTTTTGTATCATCTTGTTTATGTTCCAAATAGCACATTAAAATATGATGAGTTGTTCACAACAGCTATATTTTTTTAATTTTTTAACTTATGGCTTATGACTTTATGATACCGTGTGAGTCCCATAATTCTTAAAAGGGTCATAAGTAAAGGAGATGTAAATTTTTTAATCAAACCAGCGTGTGACTCTGAATAACGCGTTAAAGAGTAGTGTCCATCGAAAAACGCAAATATACCATTACGTGGACAATTTTTTTCTGTTTTTTTTTTGCTTTATAACTCCAAAAATTTTGGTGGTCTTAACTAACAAATTATCAAGAATACTTTTGTAGGAAATTTGTCAGTTTTATCTCGCAGAAATTTAAGTTAGTGCCCAATATGTTCTTCAGCACTGTCTGTGAAAACGCGCTTTAATGCATTCCATTGCACTTTGCTGTTATTGGGCACACCTTCATAGCGAGCCATTAAGCAGCCTACGTAACTTTGAAGTGTGTTTGGAGATTTCAATTTGGATATGTCGTATCGTTTAGGCAAAGACTGTGTTACTTGACGCCGGATTGCAGATATCCTCAATCGTATCTCTCCTATAAATAGATGGTGGTCCATGGCTCCGTCTGCAATTTGCCTGTTGCGCACATCTAGTAATGGGCCACGCCACTTCTTGCTTATCGTAATGTGGACAATTTGGGTTTCTGTTCGGTGGTCTAGAGAAACACACATTACTCGCACATATTCCTGTGAAGAGTTCGTTGTTCACGTGCATATGCCCCATTCCATGAGTTTTCAAAACATACTCCAAGTTTGTGTTAACTGAGCCCACTTGTGCATTGAAATCACCGGTAAGAAGTAAAATGTCACCACTAGGCGCGTCTTTTATTATTCCTTTCAGAATGCTGTAGGAGTTTTCTTTATCCTTCAGTTCCGAAACTTCAGTGGGGGCATAACATTGAATGCACGTGATGTTACGTGCTCGGGTTTGAAGGCGGACGGATATAATTCTATCAGAATGCGGATTTCATATCATTAAGGCACTCTTGGCTTCTCTAGAAGGAATGAAACCTACGCCGCTCGATCGAGGGAGTCCACTGGGTTTGCCAGAATATAAAAAGCTTATGCCACCGGCGGTTGTTATAATACCATTATCAGGCCATCTTGTTTCACATAAGCCGATAAAGAAAAGGTTGTAACTCTTGAACTTCTTGCAAATTTGGTTCAACCTTGATTGATCCTGAAGCATTCTGATGTTTCATGTTCCAATCGTGTCCTTGATTTAAAGCTAAAAGTTGTCATCAGTTGGGGATCGTTTTGGATAGTTTAAGAGAGACCAATGATTAGCCGATCGCATCAGAGTCTGGTATCGGGATTGCCGATTGAAATCTTCAGACATGCTTTTTTCAACTAGTTGTTGAGATTGGCTATTAAGTGGCGCCAATTACTCGCCACGTCTTTCCAAGGATCGCTGGCAACTCGGGTATTTGCAGGAACTCTAAATGAAACAGAAAATCGTATAGAAGCAAAGCCGGTTTTGTAAATACCTGAATAGAAAAAATTCTTAAGCCCAGCCAAAGACCGGCAATGCAGAAAACCTTCAGTAAGCGGAGCTGATTTAAGAAATACCTCAGAGGAGAAAATCCTTAAGCCCGACCGAATTCCGGCAATGCCGAAAATCCTCAGTAATCGCAAGGTTTTTCTTTTTTTAAAACAAAAACACACTTACTATTGTTTCATGATGTATATTAATTATTCAAAACAACCATTATTTAAGAAGTATTTACTTAAATATCTTAGAGAAAACATAGTATTAAAAAAAATGAAATAAATCCGCAAAAAATTATATAAATCCGAATTTTTTTTTCTCAATGAAATAACACCCTAACTCAATTTATTTTTTTGTTTTATTTCGTTTACAGTTTTCTCTATAAAATGAAATAATTCCCAAGAAAGTGATATTACTTCCAAAATAAAGTGAAATAAATCTTGAAATTTGTTATTTATTTCATAATGAAATAAGAAGTTATTTCGTTGGGTGCTATTTCATACAGCCGTTATTTTTGCCTATGATATTAAAGTCTAAATTAATCCAATCTGAAATTCACAAGCTCACCTCATACGAAAACTGTTTGATTTTAAAGGTAACTTCAAATCAATAACTTTAATAAATCCAAATATCGTAATGAAGAAAAAAGATCAGTACTTTTTTGATACTCTTTGTAATATCAGAATTTTATAGATTGTAATTTCTTGCATTTGATCAAATATCCAAAAAGACTAAAATTAATTTATAAAATTTTTGACAAACAATTTCTGAAATAAAGAGAGGTGATACTACAAAAGCTTATCCAGTTTTAGCAGAATTTTTAAAACAAATTATGGTTGTGATCCATCCGTCTGGCGGACAAATATTTATTGAGTGCTGTCAGTTTGACAAACACACATACTGGTTAAGATTTTTTTTATATTTTCTGAAGAAACATCCAGAGTATTGGCAGGAGTCGAACTTGCGTCGTCCCCATGAATAATCTAGCACATTCTTCTTGACTTTTTTAGATTTTGTTGTTGTAATTATCATCAGTGTTAAAAATAATGTTTGGGTTTAGGTGCCTGTAAAAAGCGTTGCACAGGGTGCTCAAAAAAACTATGCATAGGATTTTATTAGGCATTGTTTTTGCTTTAAATGAAGACAGCTTGGCTATAAATTTATGTGCTAGGGCAAAATTAGTAAAAAATTCAAATTTCAGGAAGTAAATGTTGATATTATAAAAAAGACTTACTAATTTTTTTTTCGGAAATTTCTACTGTGAGCTCTAAATGCATTATTTAACTACGTGCTAAAGATTATTTATGTAATTTTTAGTTAGTTTTTTTATAATAAAAAAATTTCCTTCCTAAAATTTGAGTTTTTTTACTAATTTTGCGCTAGCACATGCATTTACAGCCAGGCTATCTTAATTTAGAGCAAGAAGAATACCAACTACCTACATAATAAGACCCTGTTCATGGCTTTTTTTAACACCTTGTGCAAAGTTTTTTACAGGCACCTAAACTCAAAAATTATTTTGAAAATTATGATTTTGGCCACTGCCACATGTAGGGTACATGTCAAAAATTAAGAAAAAAGTCCGCTAAATTTATCTTTAAAGAATGAAATTTCACTATGTATAAAAATAAAATTAGCATTTCTAACAAAATTTTTTACAATTTTAAAAATTATGAAAGCACTTTTTTTTGGAAAAATCTACGACTTTTTAGTTAAATTTCAAAGTTTTGAGTTTATACCTTTGTTACGACTTAACGGCTCAAAGCTTTGTTCGGTGAGTTTACTTAGAATTTTATCATCAATTTAATAGTATAATACAAGTTCAAATGGGAGGCTTAGTAAAATAATTACAACAAAAAAAAAACCAAAAAAAGGTCAGGGTAAAAAATTTCAAATTTTAATTTCGAAGTGAAATATCTCTTGAGCCATAAAAGATACAAAAAACGTTTTTTCTTTATTTTGTCTAGCAAAATCGAATGCGCCTAAAATTTTACAAATCGGTTAAGATTTACGAAATTTACAAGACGCACAATGTGTTTCACACTCGAGATAGCAAATTTTCTACCCTTGTAGCCCCTTGTCCTCCCTGGTGCAGTTAAAAACTAAGAGAGACACGATTCTGGAAGCCTAACTCCTCCTCTGAAAACAATTTAATTTTTATGCAAATCCATGTAGTACCTTAGAAGTGCCACTTCCTATCTAATTTACACCACTGTACGTATTTTGTATACGCTGTTCGACGTGTACCAATCATACGAATAGACCGATCACGTTTAAACTTCACAATATAAATTCTACAAAGTCAGGTTATCTACAAATTCAATTTTAGCTAGATCTAAAACAATTTATGAGTTCTATCGACATTTAGTTTAAATTTGGCGGATGATTGTATGAAGACTAGCTGTAAACATGGACCGAATTCTTCAAATTTTAGTTCGTCACATTTTTAGTGCATGAATAACTTACGAATCGAATTTCGTCGAACTATCTTAAGAAGTACGTCTTTAATCCAATGTAATTGGCCCAAGAACCGAAATTATAAATCTTAAATTTTAAGAGCCAACATTGAAAAACGGCAAACGCCATTGAAATCAGCGCACTCGAATTAAGTTTACCCGTCGGGTGCCCCTTCTGTCGGAAAAAAACAGTGTCGAGTTCATGCACACTATAAATAATAAAAACTGCGAAAAATGCTTATTTTTATTTATGCCGATTTACTTGCCGATTTTGCGAATTGAAGAGCCAAAAATTACGATTTTTCCCCCAAAAAGTGCAGATTTTTGATCAAAATCATATTGTAGCCCTGTTGTAAATGAATCAAGCTCTCTATCTCTCTCCCTCTTCAGCACCTGTTCTCTCTACACTAGCCCTTTCACAAATATGGTAACACATTTATTAATTAACTGGTAGGCATTGCCTGATTGTCTTACTTCTCTTAAAAAAAATAATAAATAAAAAAGGGCATTAAACATTTTTTTTCTGTTCCGATGGTAAATATAGGTATATATAGTCACAAACTGTAAAAATCGGAGACAAAAAATTTTTAGCCTGTCCGCTTCAAAAATAAAGCCGCAAAATTTCCATTAAACACACTTAAATATAATATAATAATCTAACATCTTCAGTTCGACAAGAGATAGCTAAACATTTGTTAAAAATAAGTGTCTTTAAGAAGAAAATATCGATTTAAATTTTATTAGATTTATGGTCTAGTTCATTTTGCTAGGTTACCTAAGATTGTTTTACTTAAACATCGCACATATGCTATTACATGACAACTGTAAATGTTTGTTGTAAGTATAGTTGCATATATTACATTGTGTTTTTGTTCAAATATCTTCTACTAAAGACATAAAGCAAATATACGAGCAAGTGTTTGTGCGTTTTCCTTCTATGCGTGTTACACAAATGGAATTTTCTTTACAAAACATTTTAAATTACATATCTGTAAATACATAAGGCGACAAAGCAAAATACATGGCGATCTTCAGGATAATACCACTTAACAAACTTTTAAAATTGGATAATTTTTTAACACGAAAATTAGTTTAGAGGAACAGTTAAACATGTTAGAATTTTCAAACATTTTTATTTAAAAGAAACAAAAATGACTAGATGTTTAAAAAAAACAACAAAAATCTAAAAACAAACAAGTGTTTAAACTTAATAAAATTATTTATTTTGGTTTTTGCTTCTTTTGTTTACAAGGAAACGTTACCTTTAAATTTAGTTGTGTATTTTATAGAGCATTATGTTGCGGATACATGGTGAAAGAAAACAATTTTATTTGGATAATTTTAAAAACAAAACAACTTTTTGATTTGCACAAAGGACTCATGTGTATATAAGTATGTGTCTAGAAACATACATATTTAATGTGTAAAAAGACAATACAAAAACACTATTATATGCTAAGGTTCGTAACGTTATTTTTAGAAAGAATTAGACATGATCAATATATCCAATGAACAAGGTGAAAATCAACATAAACTTAGTTTTCGACGTACACAGGCATTTGATTTTGCTATTTATATAGATTAATAGTTTTTTGAGCAACTTTTCTCACAAACGGGTCTCCCTTACTAACACACTGGCAATCCAAACGTTCACCTATAAAAAGTTTTTGTAATGAGCCATTAACCATTCGTTTCATTTTAACTTTTTTGCCTAATGCAAAAGTAAGCTAAAATACAACATGTTACTGCATTAGTTTGAACTAAGCACGTGGAGCAAATCCAAATTAGTAAGATTTTACGATTTAAAACGTAATATATATGTTTAAGGTTAGAAACTTTTTTTATGTTGCTTTAATTTGCTTGTTTATATATAGTATGTCAAAAAGTCTATTAACTTAAGGCATGCTACCACATGTTGCCATTATGGTCATTTGGAGTTTAATGCCATGAAAGAGAAATGAGTAGTTGTACAAATTTAGGAATCTTATGAAGGTCGCCCTTTTAGCTGCTTAATAAAGTAATGGTATAGTTCACGCCATATTCGGTAACTGTTTAATCGTTAAGTTTGTAAAATTTTCATTATATATTTTATTGCTGTAAATTGTATTTAAAAAAATGTTTACACCAAAATCTATGGGAAATTTTACCAATTTAACGAGTAAAGAGTTACCGAATGTTGCGTGAACTCCACCAGTGAAAGTTTTTTAATAACATAAATTATTAATTAAGTTTAACTCTTCTAAAGCTTGAGCACGGTACTTTAGCACGTTGAAATACATAGTTGCCAGGCAAATACGCTTTCCAGAATTTATGATACAATTCATGATAAAATATTTCCTAAGCTTCATTTATCAAAAATTGGAAGTTGAGATTCTTGATTTTACATAAATAATGTTAAAGACTTACATTTGGAATTAATTTATAATTTTGTAACGCATTTTTCCCCAAAATAATACTTCACCATTCAGTAAAATATTAACAAGGATATTTATAAACGATTGCAAAAGTTAATGTATGATTTAAAACCGGGTTTCTAATATAAAATTTGTACATTAAAACACTATTAACTGCAATAATCGCGTCTGAATATGGGCCTAAATTTTTTATTATTAGCTAGTTTCTATGCTTGTTTCACTCAAGCTAAATGCATATCATCAGGGAACCGTTACCTTTAGAAAATCTCATACAAAAACTATAGATTTTATATCAAACTTTTATTTAAACATATAATACCAGGGTAACGGTGTTAATACCCGGGTAACGGTGTACCCACCGAGTTTTATTTACATGAAAAAAACTGACAAAAAATTAAAATGTTATTTTGAGCCTCCAGATCGTCGTTATTTAGTTCAAAATCAGGCGAATTATGAATTTAACTTGAATTTTATATTTATTTTTTATTGCAAAAGATTATGTCAAACTTTAACCATCATTGCGTGCGCACCCGTGTACCCGGGTACCCGTAACAATATTTTTGTCAAATATTTACAAAATTATGATTGATAGCCCTTGAAAATAAACTTTATAGCAAAAATAAATAAAAAACAAATGATTACTTTAAAATTGTTGTTATTATTTATTACATTCTAGATATTTAACACGATTTTCTAAGTGGCCAGCAAAAACTAGCTCTTCACATTCCGCGCAGCTCTTACGAGTTTTGCATCTGATTTTTATGCTTTATTTATAACGCATATTACATGATCCCGTAACTTTTTTCTTCCTGTTTTATCCAACTCAGCTGATGCAGTAGAATCTTTTATGATAGTAGGTACTTGACGACCTACATCGCTTTAAACTACAATTCTAGTTGCATAATTATGCATAACTTAAGGATTTGTCATGCGTAGTTCCATCATTGGCTTATCAAGCTCTTCACATAGTTTACGAATAAAAAGACGTCTCTGTATTTTTCTTAGCAATCATCTGGTTATTTTCATAATAAATAATGTATGCTGGGAGTGAATCGATGTTCAATATGTTGAAGAACAATGCTACTGGCCACCTAGAACTTTGCCGGTGACTTGTTTACCTGCTAACCATTTGATCCACAGTGTCAACCCCACTTTTATATTTTTTATAAAAATTTATAACATCGCATTTCTTTTTAATATCGTCATTTACAGCTTTATCTGAATGCATCGTTGATATTAGAATTACAGCTTTAATTTTTTAGGTACATAAAAATACATCGATACTTCTAATGAAAATCAAAAACTGTGGAGTATAGCTCCCGCGATTTATTTGCTGCCATGATACAATAAGATTCTATGACAATAACTACTTTGCTAGGGGCAGAGTAGAAAAAAAATTATCCATGCAGATATTTCTTCCAATCCCGCGGTATGGAGATGCTAGTTCTTTTACAACCATCTCCCTAATTCTATTCGCGGGTATCATTTATTTTACCAGTCTAATTTATATCTTGAAAAGGATACGCGTTTTCAGTGTCGCAAATCCACCATTTACTTCCATAAAACTTTCGATTATTTAAACAGTACAGTATATAGGTACCCAGATGCTCCGGGTACTGAACAGTGTCAGTAAAGTTGGGTATTAACTAAAGGGTTAAACAATAATGCAAGATTTTTGGATAAAGAGCCCTTAAATTTATTTTTAGTTTCGAACACACACCAAAATGAGCTAAAAAATACTTTTTTTTGAACACATATACTTAAGAGGCAAAAAAAGTCATTCCAATTATTTCAGTTTTTTTACGTTAAGCACTGAGGTTCATGTAATTTTCAGATTTTTATCTTTTGTATCACACGCCTAAATCAGAGCATCAAAAATACGAATTTTTAAAACTTCCTAAATTCAAACCATGAATTTTTCTGGACCAGAAGGAACGACATTTTTTAATTTTTTATTATAGTGTAATATGTGCATTATTAGGATGAAGCAATAATGTTCTTTTTTCAATTTTTTTTCTACTGCATAGCGATATAATGTTGCCTTTCAATAAGTCATTTTAATGAACGAAAGATAGCTTACTTGTCTTGATGATTTAAGGTATCCCAACAGAATTGAAAATCTGAAAAACTACCTATTGTTTCATATTGTCTTCACACTATCTGCTTTGTTATTATCTCTAGTTTATATTATATATAAATATTTTTCTGTATTATCAGGTCTACTATAAAGTGAAATATATAATAATAAATTAGGAATCCAATAACAAAAAGAGTTTTTTTACTTTTTTTATTTATTAAAAATATAATTTTATCATATATTGAAAGAAACAAGATAAAAGTCATTATAGCATAAGTATTCAGAAATACAGTAATTAAATAATAGATTTTTTGCTTGTATAAAAATTAGGAAACGGTCTCATTTTTTTCCTCTTCAAAGTGCACTGGAAACTTCTATCACCACTTTGATGCAGCGCTATACGGCTTGCATGTGGCATGGAAAGCTATAATTTTATGCCATCTTTTGACAACGGCTTTCCAGTCTTCATATATTTAAAGTCAGAGGAGGCTCAGCCAATATGTCATAATGTGTGTATAATCTTCAGCATCGAAATTAAATGTAGGCACTTTAAACATTCTATGTCCTGGAGCAGTTTCAGTTCATTATATTAAAATTCGTCGATATACCTGATCTCGTATGATTTCTCTGTCATATCCAAGCATAACAATAATATTATTATCTGGGTGACCGAAATATCCATTTTGTTGGATTACCTTGTCAACGATCTTCTCCAAATCGGCGTTCAAATAGCTACTCAGGCTAATTCTTTGCCAAAGGTGCTTAGTGGCGTTTATACATGAGGGATTACATTTCCTTGTAAACCACATTAGACCATAAACTCTCATCACGTATGTGGCTAATATTAAAAATTTTTCTTTTGGATCCGGTCTAGAATGGTTGAGAGATCCAGGTTCAATATTAGCTAAATATGAAGTAAATGAGCCGGTACTGATAGCGGTCATAATATTTTTGTGAATCTAAATTGATTATTAGGCTAAGGTTCATAAGGTTATATTCAGAAAGAATTGGGTATAATTAATATTCCAACGAACAAGGGAAAAATTAACATCAACTTAATTTTTCAACGTACACAGCAGAACAGAGTAGCGCCACTTTCGGAAGCCGCTACACTTCCATCGTCAGTGCTAACGTGTATTTGCTATCACCACTTGTCAGGTGGCTCTGTTGAATGTGATTTTAATTCTTATATATACAACTTTTTCGTGAAAATTGAATACGAGAATTAAATCACTCTCAAGCTGATATTAAAGTGCACTTTCCCAGCGTTGCCATCTGTTTATTTTTCTTCATTCCCATTTTTCTGATTTTTGTTCTACTCAAGACAAACTTTTTTGGTTTGTTTAATTGTTTATTAATATGGTTATTTCGAACGTATTTGCTTTCTGAATCTAAATTGATTATTAGGCTAAGGTTCATAACGTTATATTCAGAAAGAATTGGGTATGATTATATTCCTAGGAACAAGGGAAAAATTAACATCAACTTAATTTTTCAACGTACACAGCAGAACAGAGTAGCGCCACTTTGGTCGGTACTAAAATCACTTCTTCAGGTAATATTGTAGGAATGAAAGTGAGTTCGACTATTTTTATAATTAAGATCCAATGGGACCTGAAAAGCATTTAGTGCATTTAGCAAATGCAGTGGTAATTCACTGAAATGCAACTGATACATAAACCACTGTAATGGTTTATTAAGATCTTTTTCCATCAAACGACTAATACCAGCTTTATAACCTGTGTTTACTACTGTTCCATCGCAACCAACAACAACTATTTCATGGTTTCACTAATTTGGATTTCAATTTATTTAGTATGGTATCTTTAATAGCTTTAGAAGTTCCAAACTCACACGTGATATGCCCGAAATAGTCGCTCTTGACTCTGGTAAAATTATATAATGGTCTTCTAGTACTCTTTTCTGCAAAACTTAGCAATCTTCTGAATAATAATTCAAGTTTTTGGCATCAAAATTCCTACCGCGTAGGAATTTTTTGTGATCTGCTACCTGTAAAACTGCTCTCACTTTAGTTATTTCCTGGCCCAACTTTCAACGATAGATGACACCACTTGGATTGTTTTCTGAAGTAATGCAAACATCTTTTAAAAATCTATCTTTTTTTTTTGTGGCGGCGCAACTATTTGTTTTGGCGTTTTAAAGTAAGAAGTGGAAGCTACGCTATCGCTTGAACTGATCCTTTTGATTGTCACGTCATTAGGTAACGAACTAGAACAATACGGTTTCTCAAAATCATTTATCTCTCTGTTAAGCAATAAACCTTTTTCTTTTTGTTCGTCTTTTATCTTATTTTTTATAGTTGCAACTACACCGCTTATTATGAATTTTCCCGTGGAGTTTTTTCTCTTCCCATTCATTTGTTTCCTAGGAAAAATCCTCCTATTCTAAAATCCCGGGGAATAAACAAATAAGGGAGAGGGACAAATCTGGATCAGCTGTTTAGTCTTTACATTTATTCTGCACTATCGCAAGAGTTCAGTAATAGAAATTAATAAAAATTTTATGATTTCATTGATATTAAGATTGTGTGTTAATATATATATTTGTTTTTGCTTAAATAAAAAGTAAAATGTACAGTGTAGTCACTCAGAAGCCATCGGAAGAACTTTACGCTGAGGAAGAAAAGCGAATACTGATCCAGGGCTAGATGCATTACATCCCCAATGATTGTGTGTAAAAGGAAATTGTAAATTTTTTAAACCGCAACAAATCTACCATTTATCTATTATGTGGGCTTGAAAGAGGTGAGCAAAATTGAGTGTATTTTAAAACTTTCTTCCGAAGGTACAAGTAGTTCAAATTTTTGAAGCGCGTATTAGTTAGGCGTGGATAAAAATTCCTAAAACAAGAGAGAAATATAGCATTTCGGTGTTTATTTATACTTGTTTCCCTAAATAAATGCTTATTCCATTGTTTCACAACATTTTTTAATTTGAATTTAAAATTTTTGTATTGTTTGGGGAAAAACTCGCAAGAATTTCTCCTCTCACTCATATATACTTACTTTGTTTTCTCCCGGAGAAATTGTAATTTATAATAGGAGGAATGGGAAAAGGGAAAATTTTTCCGGCGAGATTTTATTTAGAAAGGAGGAACAGGGAATAGGGCAAAATCTCCCGGGGAATTGTTATTTATAATTTGGCTGTTAAAGTACTATTTAAGATAATTTTGCATTTGCAACTGCAAACATTAAATAATCAGTGAGATCCAGCTATAAATCTATTAATCTTTTCTTTGTAATTCTTGTCTTTTTGACGGCCTTGATAAGGCTTCTATAATTTTCATGATAGGAACGTGTAGGTTGTAGTATACTCTTACGACTGACAGTTGGTACCGATGCTTTTTGCCAAATTTTTAAAATTTCCTGCGCCAATCATTCAGATACATCATAAATGGTCGGCTCTTTGCAGTTTTATCTGGCTTTAATTAATATTTAATGAAGAGGTAATTTTTCATAACGTCATTACATGTTGGTAATTGTGATACTGGTATCTTCTCTAGTAAACCTAACACAGAATAGGTCTTCGTTGGACGTGTTTTGACTTACTACATTTTACCGTAATAAAGAAAAATAATACGTGCTAAAGTATTACAATAATTACTTAAACCTTGAATAGGAAATTGAAAATACTACTTACGTAAGTCTTATTTCTTGATCTCGGTTGTAAAATTCAAAGAGTCTCACAAGTGAATAGTTGAATAACGCTGGAATAACGTTTGAAGAGAGTTGTGGAATCACCACGCCGTGTCCTCTTATGCTAAGAGGACAACATTCAGAATGACATTTAGCGTTGATAAAATATTTGTAATTTTTTGTACTAAATTCAAGAATTTAGCCAAATGAAATTTATGTATATTTGGGAGTTAAAAGAGAAACTTGCTACAGCTATTCCAAAGTGCTTGCTAAATAAAAAAATCACTCCACCATAATGTGCATTTGGCCTTTTCTATGTGAAGGCGCGGATGTTGTTGGAAGTTGAAAGTCACGATAGTTCAATAAATAAAAGGGTGTTGCAATGTTATATTATTATAAATTGACAGAAGCTTTTTAAACCGTAAGAGTATTTTAAGGGCAGCAGTAATTAATGCTAAAAAAACAAACTAAAAATTAAAGGCTACTCTATCAGGTAATGTAATTATGAAATTGAGCTGTATCTTATAATTATAATTACATACACAAACAAACGAAATTAATAAGAATTAAAAAGTTTTTTTGGGAATTATTAAATTACATTAATTTTTTAACGTGCTTTTTCCAAATTATTATTTTACTTTATGTGAAATATTAAAGTTTTATTAAAATATATTGAAATTGATTATGGAGGGGTATTAGGTAGTTCCTATGCGCATTTTATTGGGGCTAATATACACCGTTAGGGAACCTTTACCCAAAAATCTCAAAGAAAAACTAAAGATATTATGTAAAACTTCTAAAACTATGAATAAGAAGTTTATAATTTCAAAGTTAAGACATGAGCTCCATAATCAATAATTTTTTTTTATTTTCTTACTTGCGTATGATAACCGATTGGTTTTTTTCCAACTCTAAATGTTAGTTGTAAGTGCAATTGAATATAAATCACAAACTGGTAAGAATTGTTTTCACAAACAATAATGAGCTGTGATGTATTTTTGCGCGGGCACTCGCATATTATATTAAAAAGTTTTTTTTTACTTTGTTTGGTGGCTGTTACCTGGTACTATGTAATAATTTTTTAGCTTCAGTTTCATTACAATAAATCATTTAACTTAAATTTTTTTATACTAATTTTATTTTTAAGTTTTTTACTTTATGTCCTACCTAAGCTCTATGATCTGACGTATTGTTTTGGAGTGTATCTTGGTATTTGCTTTTTTTCATGTTGTAATGGATTCTTTTTATTTAATTCCCATGTTGAGCTGGCTGACAATACATATGTATATAGTACTTTATTTTGTAGTGGCCGATATTTTAGAGTTATAATTTTTTTCATTGCGTACAGTATTCTACTTGTCAAACCCGTTCATTTCATATCCATATTCATGTGTTTGTAGACAAGTGAATAATTCGCCATTTTGCGGCGGCGGCGGCCATCTTTGCTATACAATATTACTGAATATATATAATTGTATCGTTATCAGAGCAATCGGTCATGAACAGTAAAGGTGTTTACCAAATTTTAGATCAATCAGTACACAGGAAGGGCGTAAAACTAAATCCGCACAAAGCCAAAAATATGAAAATAAGGCTAAGTTCCTATCCAAGAATTTCCGCCGTAAAAAGTACTGAGATCAAAATAAGGCCCAAGATAGATACAATACGATCTCATTTGTAGGGAACCTGTTAAAGAATGCTTAAACTACTCTTACATTCCAGTAAGCGAAGGATTATCTTCATACCTAAGGGTGGCAGGACTTCGCACACTAAACCTAAAGACTTCAGACTAATCAGTCTGACATCCTTTCTGCTCAAAACCCTAGAAAGTGCTATGGATATACACTTGAGAATGTCCATACCTGCGACACTTCTCTCTCCCTCACAACATGCCTATACCAGCGACACTTCTCTCTCCCTCACAACATGCCTACTACCCTACACTCTATGGTCAGCCACAAAGAGAAATCTCTTGAGCACAAAGAGTTCAATATGGTGGCCTTTTTAGACATATAGGGTGCCTTTAAGTCTGGGGCGTAAGATGGTTAAAACTGTCGCATACGCTGATGACGTGGCAGTAGCCATATCTAGCAGGCACATGTATACAATCTCTCATTGTATGGAGTCCGCTCTGTCACTCGTTAGAGAATGGAGTGTGAACTGTGGGCTTGGCATCAATCCAGCTACAACTGAACTGGTGCTTTTCACAAGAAAGTACGAAATCGAAGACGTTGTGCCTCCTAGCCTCAACGGGATCACTTTAACAGTCTCAGAAACGCCAAAGACTTGGGCTATCTATACGTGTTAAAGAGCCATTGGTCGCAACTGGGGCATAGACCCCAGAGGGATCAACTGGATAAAGGAGTCCACAACAATATTGGTTATTGCACACCGAAGCCTTACTTTGGTAGGCTATTTCTCTTACCTGTTCCTAGCAGGGAACAGTACTTCTCATTCCTCAGCCCTGATGGAGCGATCAAAGTCTTTACGGATGTCTCCAAAAGGGGTAGCAGAACTGGCAGAGGTTACTATGTGGAAATTTTCAATGTAAGAGATCAATTCAGGCTTCGGGATAGCTGTAGCTTCTTGAAAACAGGAATCTCCGCAATTACTAGGGCGACAAGATGGCTTAGGTACTATAGGACATAGGAAGATATCTATATATTTACCGACAGCAAGCAGCCATCGCCGCTATAAATGGTGTATACACCACTTCCTTGCCGGTTGTCGAATGCCGGGTATCTCTAAACAAGATAGCGAGACATTCGAGAGTAACACTGGGTTGGGCTCCGGGACACTCAGATTATCCCGGGCACGATATTGCGGACAGAATTATCAAAGAAGGTGTGACATTGAGCAGCTCGTTGGCATCCCTCTATCACACTGCAAACTACTGATACAGCTTGAATCATACAGGCTGGCACAACACAAGTGAGAACGCGAAGGCATCTTCCGCATAGCCAGGGCACTCAGCAGGACACGTAATCTGCTCAGGCTCGGTAAAGGTCGAACGAAACTATTAATAACAGTGCTGAAAGGGCACTGGAATATTTGGACCCTTGCCAGAAAGATGGGTCTAAATCGCAACTACTACTGCAGAAGTTGTAATGATGAGGAAGAAGTGGAGACAGTTATTCATCTTCTATGTCAGTGTCCGGCTCTAGCCAGCATAAGGACAAGAACTTGGGCGCTAACATATTTCTAGACTTAAACAGTATGGCTAATGTAGGGCTAGCCAAGCTATCCTCGTACTTAGTTCAATCGGGATAGTTTAACACGGTGGCAGGACAATCGTAATTAACGATTTTTATGCCCTGTCTGTTTTATAGTATCATAAAGGGACCGAATCAATGGACCCAAGTGCGTCACTTCTTCAGTCGTGACTGCCCGCCTAACCTAACCTAGCCTCTGTAGGGAGACCTAATGTTTCAAGTTTCATTATTTTTGATTAAGTGGAGCAAAGTTATGAGTGGGGTAGAAACAGCTAGAATGGTTTCCTGTAAATATACACACTGAGTTGCCGGAACTTGGCCTGGCGCAATACCGTGCGCCTAGATATTACTTTTTATGGGCGTGGCGTAGCCAACTTTTCTGATATATGTCAGCTTTTCGATTTATTAATTTTGAATAAATCATAATGCTTTTTTTGGAAAAAATTTTTAAATTTTATTGGCAATTGTTAAGGGCCATTATTACAACTTGACTTTAGTTAAAGTTACGATTTTCTTGTTCCTTGGAATATTAAACATGCCTGACTCTTTCTGAATATAACGTTACGAACCTTAGCTTAATAATCAATTTGGATTCATAAATAGTTTTTTATTATTACAACTGTACGTTAACCTAAAAGTGAGCATAAAGTTATAGGCAAATCTCTAACTTTTATGGGCAAGTTTAGTCATCTGAGGTTGCCCACATTTTTATAAGCTGTTATAGTTTCTACTTTGTGAAGTAAACACATATGAGCAATGTTGCCATTCGACCATTTAACTATTCACAATAGTCGGTAGATGCTTTGGTATATCCATACTGTGAAAAAGATAACTTTTATTTTACAAGCAAGCTGTAACAATGAAAAATTTGTGTATAGTCAGTTCATCGCTCACTTTTCGTATGGTCCCTGTACTTTACTGCTGAGTTGTTGTAATAGCCCTATATATGAAAATCTTTAAATCTAAAGTTAATTTCAAACAAAATACTCTTAAGTTGTTCTTATTATTGAATCAGGGGTCAAAATATCAATTAATTGTCATGAATTTATTTCTTTTTTTGTTGAAGAAAATGTTAATTGCTATATGTTAATAGCGATAATTATGGCTCAATGTGAATGGATAACAATATAGCCAATATATTGTTCCGTATTTGTTCTTATTTATTTATATTTTTTTTTTTCTGGTTAATAGTGTTTGTGTTAAAAATGCTGCCAAGCATAATCTTTGAGTTCTGTAGTTACGCACGTGCCTACATGCACGTGTACACTATTTCTTTCATACTAGAATTACATATGACATGTTGACAGCTTTGATGGTGTCAGTAGTGACGGCATTTATGGTGATGGGGACGAGACATTGATTGCTGTTATAGAAAGTATTTTAGGTACATGAAATGATTATTAATAATTAAAAGGATAGAGTTTTTTTGTTCTATAAGCTTTTTAAGATTTTAATAAAAGGAGAGTGAACGATATGTTTTATTAAACTTTTTTAAACCTTTTGCGCTTAAATAACAGAAATATGTGTCCTTTTTTTAATTCAAGAAGAGTCCTTTTTTTAATTCAACAAGAGGGACACAAAATTTACTAAAATTTTAGATTTTACAAATATAAAAAGTTTTTTTTACAAAACAGAATATAATAGAGAAAGTTTACAAAAAAAATGTATGTTAACCCTTAAGTGGATGGACACCAGGTCCTAGCCAGGCATTTTTGAAAACTTTTTAGTTTTTTCTTAGATATCATTTTTTATGAATTCCTCAATAAAGGTGTTTTCTGTGGAGAAAGTAAGAGAAACTAAAAATTTTCTGTCTGTGGGCGTGGCAATCATTCCCAAGAAATTTTTATTCATGTTTATACCACCAGGGCCCTACCAGGACCAATACTATTATATATGGACTATAGAACATAAGACCAAAACAAAACGTAAAAGAAAGCACACGCAACACGTAACAACTGTTCTTAGTTTTATTTCGATGAATTGAACTTTTTGAAAACAAAATTTTCTTTCTGTTAGTGATTGTAAAAGCAAAGTATTATAGTAATTGTTTTGCTTCTGTATAAAAAGCAAAATCCTTTTGTTTGCAACATTTTATCAATTAGCTATTGAGTTTTGTGTTGGCAGTTGACAATTATACTCGTAGTGTATTGCAATGAATGCTCATTCCAACGGCAATTGGATCTACGTTCCGAAGCGACTCGAATCCCAAAGATTGCCAACCCAGCGACATCTGTACAAACTGGAAGTTTTTTTGGAAATAATACTCGACAACAGCGGAACGGCTACACCTACAGCAACAATTAGTACTGAAGTAGGATATAAATCTTGTCCTAACTATTTTGAAAGTTTGGCAGAGGCAATTGATAATGAGGCCTATGAAAAGGAAGATAACAATATATAATATGAATTTTTGAATATTGAAGAAGAATTACAAATTGTTAATGAAATTAAAGATTTATCCGAAAGTGAAGAAAATAATGAAAACAAAATTCAGAAAACTTTCCACTGCAACGGTTTTTATACGACAGGATGGAACATAGTGGTATAAGTCACCGCCAGTTTTTAAAAGATTTGTGGCTCATAACGTATAGATGTTGGGTGGTGGAATTACAACCGAAAATATTATTGATCTAGAAATACTCAAAATGGCATAAGGGAAATTATAGTGTATGCAACAGAGCAACATCATAAAATAGTTTATGAAATTTTCAACAAAAGTAATACAGATTAACAGCAAGTTAGAAATCCAATTACTATGGAAGTGCTGGTTTGTAGGAACCTTGATTTGTGGTGGAGTAACCCACAACAATACACAGCCAACCTCAGAAGATATTTCAAAATATCTTGCGGCTAATACGATTAGCTGGTAGCCATACTAGGTCACTCTGGTCACAGTGTGATAAAGCAGCTCCAACACGAGATACATATTGGGAACTTACTATATATAAACCTGAAAAATTACTACAGACCGCACGATAATATTACGGTGAAATACGTAAAAAATTACATATGCAACTAGATGTATATGAAAACAATCGACAAAAAGGAGAATGCAAATTGATACGAAGTCGAGCGACTAGCTTTCGATCACTTAGATTTTCTATCGACATTGCGGATCAGGTTATAAATTGATTTTTTCTATATTTATTTTTTATATACGGTTCTTGTTAATATGTAATAATAAAAAATAGTTTATTTCAAAAACCTAAGGGTACATTTTATTGATTTTCTTGCGGTAGCCGAAAAATTCCATACAAAATAATAGCAGTCCCAGCCAGGCCCTGGAGTTAGTTTGTGTGAGTACACTTTGGTATTTGCTTAAGGGTTAATATCAAAATTTTGACTTTTGCTCCTTTTTTCGACTCAAAGAACTAAAAAAGTCTACACAAAAGTATTTTTTCTCTTTAACCCTTATGTGCGCACCTAGGTACCCGGGTACCTTTGGCGTGTTCAACCAAACATTTTTAATTGAAATTAATAATCTGCATATCTGAAACTTTTTGAGAACTTCTAACTTTCAAAAAAGTTTGTATTTTTGCAGCCGTATAGTTAAAAAAAATTTTGTAATCTACGTTAGACACCAATTTACTCTTAACACCCTTAAATACGCACCAAGGTACCCGGGCACCTGTACGTGTTTTATATGGGAATGAGGCCATTGTAAGTACTTATATTTGTTGTTAGTTATTAGTAGCTCTGCATAAATAAATAAAAGTCTATAGAAACGTGGTAGACGTAGAAATTTCTAATCAAATTAAGCATCATTTATGTGCACGACAAAAAACACCTTCTATTGCGCCGCAAGGTACCCGGGTACCTATATAAAAGTTACGTTGAAAAGAAGTACTTTTACACTAAATATCAAGTTGAAACCTAGTAAAATATATATGAGATTGGCTACAGATATATATTGTCAATCCCATATTTATTTTATAAATACATATTTAGTGCGAAAATATTTGTTTTCTACGTAACTTTTATATAGGTACCCGGGTACCTTGCAGCGCATTATAAGGTGTTTTTTTGCCGCGCACATAAGGGTTAAAGTCAAATATGTTTTCAGCTATTAAAGCTAAACAAATGTTACGACACTGTTCCAATTTTTTAGTGCAACTTAAACGCTTAAAATTTTTGAAATCGGATAACATTTAAAAATGTTATAGGACTCATTCCTAGCTGGTAAATTGTTTGCCATCATTGATCCATTCCTGTTTAAGCTACGATGCCACCAAGACATATATTTAGTATGAAGCCTTACTCATCCTATAAAGACGTTTCAAGTTCCACGCAAAACCAGCCAGCACTTTAGATGTTCAAGATTTATTACCGTTTGTTTTGCAAAAGTCCCCACTGTGTTATGTTACTTACGCGAGCTTGGTTTGTAGTTTTATGAAACAAAAAGCGCTATCTATTTTGAATTTGTGCAAACAAAAAAGGAAGCGATGAGATGATTACAATATTATTAACTAATGTTGTTATACTTTTGTTGCAATGGCTAAATAACCTTCATACTTATTGCCTGTCCCACGATGTTGACAAGTTGAGTTCGTTCTAATATTTATAATGAAGACAATAATAAAAAATTAAATTTGTTTTTTTTTCAATATTAGTATGAGAATGAATTCGACTTGTCGACATTGTGGGACAGGTAGTAATTAGTTTAAATATTTCTTTATATTAAATTACTAACCCTATTACTATATTATTAAAAAATAATAATTTTCTTGTATGAGGGTTATTTTGATGAAAATTGCACTTTATTCTAAGCGTAACCCAATCAAATTTAGAGAGTGTCAGTCTTATAGTAGTGCAGATATAGGAAAATAAACAGCTGCCTTGTATAGTGGGTACCCAATTCCCCTTTCTATTCCCCAAAGATTTGAGTGGAAATTGCACTTTATTCTAACAAAAAATTCCCATCAAACTTAGATAGCCTCACTTATATAATTATGCAGATATAGTAAAACTAATAATTATGTTGTTTTTGGCGTACCCGTTTCTTCCGTCTGATACGCCCGAAAATTTGCTAGTAGTAGTAACCCACATAAAATTTTTAGAGCGTCACTCTGTCGTACAGATATAGGAATATTAAGAACTACTTTGTATTGGGGTACCCGTTTTCCTTTTCCGATACCTTCAAGATCAGAAATTCAAGATGAAAATTGCAGTTTGTTCTGTTGGCTGAGTAGTTGCGCGTTTGACCACAAACACTGAGGTCTTGACTTTAGGACTAGATCCAGGCAAGCCAACAAAATCATGAATTTTTCTCATGTGCATTGGTGTGCTAAAGTGTTGGATGTTGTTGGACTGTTAAAATTATAAAGGCATAGCACTGATCGCTTTGGCAGTACCGGCAGCGATTAATACTAACATATCCTAAAACACTTCACAGCACCCTCCTTCATCGGTATTGTAGCAGAACCGTCGGCGAAGTAAAAGAACTAATAAAATGGCTACACATCTTAAACAACTCAATGCCTCTACTTGACACCAGAGGAGCTTGCAACACTGCTCTACAAAAACGCGCAATAACATGGTTGTAAATGAATTAAGCTTTCTATCTCTCTCCCACTTCACCACCTGTTCTCTCTACTCTACCTCTTTCCCAAATAAGGTAACACATTAAATAATTAACTGACTAGTAGGCATTAATTGCCTGATTGTGTTACTTCTTTTTGAAAATATAAAAAATAAATAAAAGAGCAGCGCATATCAAATTTAGAGAGTCTTACTATTGCAGTTATACAGATATATAGAGATTAAACATGGCTTTGCATGGGGGTACCCTTTCCCACAGATATTAAAAAAATACCCTATTTGAATTTCCGATGACTAATACGACAGTTCCAAAATTTCGATCGGCCTTACCGTTCATCTTCCTATAAGGAAAAAACAACTTTTAGAACCTTTTTTTAATTTGATCCGTTAGTTTGTTTGTTAATGGCAAATCTTGTGACAGGTTTTGCTCCTAGTTTCACTGCACCGATTCTTTTGATCCTTTGCATACACATTGGGTTTTTTGTGTTTCAATAAAAGTTTATGATTAGAAAAGTGGGCAAGACTACGCCCATACAAAGTATATCCTATTTTGCTGTTACTTATATTTCACCGATTCTTGTGAAACTTTGTAAGCACATTGAGATATCGTCACAAAAAAAATTTTTATGAAAAAAGTGAGCAGTACCACTCCTATTTGAAATAAATAACCATTTTCAAATACTTATACTTAACCGATTCTGATGAAACTTTGCACACACATTGAGTTCTACATTTTTTAATATTGTGCTTAGAAAAGTTGGCAATGTCAAGCTCATTCAGAGCTGGAGCATTTAAATAAATGGTTGGTTTAAAAATCTTTTTTTTTACTGTAATTGTATTTTTATTTTATTTTCAAGTACAAAATTATGTTGTACTTAAAAAAAATATTTTGCTTATTGTTTGGCTTCTTTTTCATTTCCGATGACAAAACAAAAAGCTTCACAGCAATCCAAATGCAAAAAAATGTTTACTCAAAATCACTTGCATTGCATCATAGAGACAACTGTTAACATTTACAAATATTTTGGAGGTCAGTTGTGTTTTGTGTTTCAAAGTTAGTGGGTCTTTTCAAAAACCTTTAAACAAAAGTTGCCAAATAGTGAGAAATGGATTACATAAAAAAAATAGTTTACCCTTTTTTCCCCTGTGTTGTGCTTATGAAAAATATTTTATTATAAATATACAACCGAATACTCATATTTAGTTTTGACATAAATCAACATATTACCAAACATATATGCACCCACTTTTGACGCGTTACATTTTTCCGTTACCATATGGAAATTTTTTCCTGCAATACTTTAATTTGAATATATTTGTTGAAAATATTTATTATTGATGTGGAATGTTCTTTGTTTGCAAAACTTACGTTTAGTGTTGTAATTGGCTTGGATAGGCCCTTCTGGGGAGAGATATCCCCCTTTTTTTCAAGAAGTTCAAAATATTGCAGTTATATTTGTAATATAAGTGCACTAGATGATTAATTTTGGTTTTAGCCGCCACCCCTCCCACCAGACAATATTCAAGCAACGCTTATGAGTGAACTACTGGACTTTTTGGATAAACTGGATATTAAAAATTACGAACGTATCGTATAGGAAAGTTCTGCAAATTCAATTGTAACTGCAGCAGTCTTCCGACACATGAATAGTCTGAATTATTTTTTGTGATATATTGATCCAATATATATTCTCTTAGTCAAATGAAGATGCTGTTTTAAGCGTAGTATGCAGCTCTACCTGAAATTCAGGCTGCCATAAGAAGTATGTGTAAGAAAAACAAACTGAAATTCAGGTTGGTAAATTTCGTAAAGAAATTTCCGTTTACTAGTACGCAGGTCCAAAAGAAAAGTACACGGAATTTTGGCATTTATGCTATAACATTTTTTCCGTGTAAAAATAAGTGCAAAACTGTAAACCTGAATTTCAGTGAGCTGCATACTACGCTTTACAAGGAAAAAAACATAACGAAAAAAGATATGAGGGTATAATAAGAAAACTTACTGATAACGGTATATAATGGATCATCAAGATATCGATATATGTGATGTGCTGATGGTGATTTATTTAATTTGAAAAACATATGTACTTACGTATTTATAGTAGTTTTTGTAATCATTTTGCAATAAAAACTCATATTTATTGAGAATTTTTAGGAATTTCCTTTGAACAAAAAAAACCTATGTAGTGCCGGACGTGCCCATATGTTAACGGCCTATTATGCCCAACCCAGAGGCCGTATAAAAATTTGAAGTAGTATGTTAACGTTTTTAGATCCTGTAGTTGTAGATTTAATAACTTTTATTTAAATTTAAAACAAAATGTATTCCCGAACAATTTCGGTTAATTTTTCTTGTCTCTTTTTAAACTCTTAAAAAATAGGTTTTCAATTCAAATAATAGCAAACTCGTACAATCTCTCTTCGTACATTTGATTTCTTAAATTGGTTTTCATTATTTTTAAAGCAGAAAAGGACTTTTGCACAGGCCTAGTTCTTGCTGGGCTTGTTAGTATAAAAGAACTCAAATTAAACATTTCGGAAAAGGTATATTTTAAGCCCAAATTTATTATATACACATATATATGTAAATAAAAATTTAGATGTCTTCAAGTCTCATACCCAAAGCAATTGGTATTTATAAAAAACTAGACTATGAAAATTGCTTGGCACTCAGTTGAATTTCAGGCGTGTTGCACTAGTTATATATTAGAATAAATGTAGAAGATATTACCTTATTCAGTAAAAAAGAGAAAACAAAATTCGACAACAAAATTATCTTTGAATTAAAAGTTTGATTATGTTGCGGAATTTCAGGTCTCTATTGTTTATAAAAAAGTGTTGGAAATTAAGCCTGAAAAATTTACAATTGCATTTGCCCCGTTTAACTAGGATTAAGTGAAAAAATAGCTCTAATAACTGTATATCATAAGTTTTTTTTAATTATTGATTTTTGTTTTAAAAAGAATCGAAATTGATTTTAACTACTTTATAAGCACTGAAAAGCTTAACAAAATAAAAAAAAACGTCTAACTCTACTCACTTCGTACGTTTTTGCCCTCAAAGAATTCATGCGACCGTATATTCATTAAAAATTACCAAAATAAAAAGATCCTTAACTGTTATTCAGAGTTATCTGTATTTTTAAATAAATATCTCAAGCGCCGTCCCATTATCCCATTATAAAAAATTATCAGACATATGTACGTCCTAAGACAAAACTCTCCGTGATACATTTTCTAATTTTTTTAAGAAGCTTTAAATATAATTTTATCGGAAGTTTTCAAGAAAAATGTAAGCCTAAAAATTGTATTTATCTACACACACAGGTACGTATCCACGTATAAAATGAACGTAGAATTAGTTATTCTCTATCTGTTATTCGATTTTCAATGATGCCTAAATTTTTTTTATCGACGTTGCATTTGAAAATTAATGCATTTTATAATAAAACTAGAAAGGGCTTTACAGTCTTAAGCAGATACAAGAAATAAAAAAAAAATAAAAGGTTTCGATAACAAGCATAAAATTTTAACAACCTCATATGTTTACACAACACATGACAGGATATACAAAAATGAATAAAAATATGAATAATAGAAACACGTGTTAGTTTGATTTAAATTGCTAAAAATAAGAATTTGAGCGAATGTTTACATAAAATTTTAAAAGAAATTTTCAAAGGAAGAGTAAAAGCACATGTGCTTTATTACTATGTTCGTATTAGTTAAAGGAATTTTTCCTACTCACTTCACTATCTGCAAAGATATTCGTGACAAGAACAGTAGAAAATTCAAAAGTTAAATATATTAACAATTACACCGTTGCTGTTATTCTTCATCGCGATTAAATACTTCATTGAAGATGTTTTTTTTATCTAAAATGGAAAATATAATTTTTGTAAAAAAAAAATATTTTTCTTACAAATGAAAATAATTTTCGTTTCCTTCAGTTGAAAAGGAGCATTCGCTGAAAATGCGTCTGTGATTCAATCAGATAAGATAATTAAAAATATATCATTTGACGAAAGACGTTGCATATATCGTTATTATCAATTGTAGTGCAGTGATGCATTTGTAAATAAGCCCATTTGTTCAGATTTTAAATGCATTTTATTGTTATTCGCACAGAAAAAAATAAATTTCATCTTCTGTAAGGGAATTCAATGAAATAGTAAATAAATTTTTAAATATAAACAAAAATATCTAAACAATTTTTTTTAAACGTGTTTTTGTTTCAAGGCATTGCTAAAGTTTATTTATTTATTTTTTATTTATTTATTAATAGAATGTTATCTAACACAACAAGATAAAATATCTCATAAATTATAGTGCTAGTTCATAGAGCAGATAAGTGTGAATTTAAAATGAAATTAACAGAAAATCAAAGTATTATAATTAAATAGAAAATAATATTAAAAAATGTATAAAAAAATAATTTAAAAATAATATGTTGAAAAACAGAAAAAATATAAACCTAATAAATAATAACGAAATAAGGAGTAAATATTTATATAAAGCTATTTAAAAAGTTTAAATAGCTCCTTTTTAAACGTATTAGCGTTGCCTAAGGTTTGGATATTGTTAGGTAAATTATTTCTGTGACTAGTGGAGTATATTAAAAATTGCCATTGAGATATAAGGCTTTTTAATTTCTGTTGTATAATCTTCATACCACGACTAGATCTAGCGAACACAATTCTGTTATACAGGTGTTTCGGCTGTTTTAATATGATAGTTTTGCGCAAGGACATCAGGCACTTCATTTTTAGAAGGTCTTCAAATTTTATTTGAAAAATCTAATAGGAGAATGATGAAATATGGTCACGTCGTCTTTTTTTTAAAGATATAGCGAGCAATGTTATTATATACAACGGGTCATTACTATCGCAGTTCGTGAAGATTTCGCAACAGTATAGGAGTGATGGGATAAGGAATGTTTTAGCTAAAAGCATGCGTATTGCAAGCGGTGTACAATCTTTGACTGCCCACAAGTTTCGAAGCATGACATATACTTTTCCTAAGCAGCAGCAATGTGGTCTGACCAGGTAAGTCGTTCATTGAAAATGACTCCAAGATTGGATACAGAAGCCACGAAATCAATAATACAGTCATTGATTTGTATTTGAGGACTGTTTACGGTTCTCCTGGATTTTGATAGAAAGTCCTTTGGCATTAGCCCATTCAAATATTTTGCTTAAATCATGGTTAATTCTGCACACGAAAAAATAAATATCAGTGATATTGCAACTGTTGTAAAGGTGCACATCATCAGCATACATGTGAGTTCTACTATTGATCATAATATCGGATAGGTCGTGGATATAGAGACAGAAAAGAAGAGGTCCCAGTTTGAGCATTGAGGGCCACCTCTATTGACGTCGAGAGCTTCTGATAGATTGTCATTAAGTTGAACAATTTGCGACCGGTTGGTGAGATAAGATGATATGAGGTTACATGCTGAGTTAGAGAAATGAAAGAGTTTTTTCAGCTTTTTTACCATAATTATATGATCGACAGTATCAAATGATTTGCTATGGTCCAAAGGAACCAGGAATGCTGCCATATTGCAATCCAGTTTAGATCTAAGATTTTCGACAACATCGACTAGTGCTGTAGTGCAATTTTTTCCTTTCACAAAACCCGATTGTGTTTCGGTTAACAGATTGTTACGGGACAAACTCATTCATTTGCTTGCCAATAAGATTTTCCATCACCTTTGACAAGAAGGGAACTATGGCAATTGGTCGAAAATCATTGTTGGTTTTTGGTATTGGGATAACCTTGGACAGCTTCCAATCATTTGGAAAGGCGGATTTCGTGAGAATAGAGTTAAATAAATGCGTAATAAAAGGTAACAATTTGGGGATAAGGGATTTTAAAAAAATCGGGTTCTTACCATCTATGCCAACTTGAAGTTCTACAAAGCTGAAAAGCTTTGTAGAACTTCAAGCTGATCAACGCAGCGGAAACTAAAGGGGTTTTGTACAGAAATATAGCAAAGGTCATCGTATATGTTATTTGATGGAGGTGAAACATTAACATTTACAAATTTACGGTTCAGGTCGTTAACGTTAACATCGTGGTTGAACAACTGATTATTTCTTTGTCCTACACCAATCCTGCGGATTTCCCTCCATTTAGACTTGCTATCGATCGCGGATGCAAATTTACTTTGATAAAAGAGGGATTTTGCTGTTAGAATACGCTTCGTGACCTCGTTTAGAGCGCCAATATGTATGGCTTTGAGCTCAGTGGTTTTGAACCTCTTCCAATGGGAGTAAGCCTCATCACGTTATTGAATGAGTTATTTGATATCACTGTTGAACCAAGGCGGTTGATTGGCTAGTATTTTCTTTGTTTTTATAATAAAATAAATAGTTAACTTGCGCTTGCAAAAAAAAAATTGCACATCTACTGCTTCAAAAGTATATATTTGCTCCCAGCAGACATTATCGAAAGAATTATTGAGTGTGATGTAGTCAATATTATACAAGTCACGATAAATGAACAAACTGTTTAAATCTATAAAACAACTGTTTTTTTTTAATATTTACATTCGTGCTCTTCGTTCATAAGAAAAAATAAATAAAAATGCGATTAGTCGGTCTCACAGACCATATGCATGAGTTTAGGAAGGTTAAAAGCGTATTATAAATTTTCATTTAAAATATGAGCGGTCCCAGCCAGGCCCAGCTGGTAATATGTTCCACTCCAATTAGGCATCCACTTAAGGGTTAAATGTTGCTTTTTTAAAAATATGTTTGTGGAAAACAAAAGGGTAAAAAAAGCATCTGCTATAAGGGACAAATACCTCGGTAAATTGGAAAATTAAAACGCAAAGTATTAAATTTTATTTACCCGACAAATAACAAAAGGAAGCAATTTCGTTATTTTTTTTATTTATTTTTATTTGCAAAAACAATATACAAGCATATATTTTTATTTCATTGTGAGTTTTCTTCTTTAGTATATGTATGCATTGTAACGACATGTTTCCGCTCTAAGCCTGCGGTAGGCTCAGCGATATCAATGGATGTTATCCAGTGGTAAATGAAACGAAGTACCAAGATAATAATCAATGATGTCAGGGTGACGTTCTAAGCGAGCCGTCTAATGTACGTGTAACCTAATATGTATTGTGTATGTGAGAATTTCGTTGTATTTCATAGAATCTATCACTTACGCCCCTTTTCACAATGTATGATTAAGAGTTAACGCGGACTTTAAAGGCAAGTTTTGTATGGCGAATTTTCAGTTAACTCTTAATCGTACATTGTGAAAAGGGCCGTTATATGTACAAAGTAAAAAATTATGGCCTACTTTTGGCCTATATTTCAACAAGGAGCTCGCTTAAGGTTGGGTTAGGCAAACGTTGCTATTTCCGTACTGTTAGCACGCTTGTGCACTTATAGAACATTTAAAAACGTATGTATGTTTTATTTTATGTTGTTGTTTTAATATGAAAAAGAAATAGCTGTTCACAAAATAGTGATGGGAACTATAAATGAGCAAATGGTGACTGATGCGAAGAAAAAGTACCAAAAAGATGTAGGTGGAAATTATGAAATTATTTTTTATATGTGCATTCCCAAAAAACGATTTGAAGCCATTCAAACCCTTTTATCTATCTCACATTTATATTCTAGGTGTATATATCGTCATATAAAATGCAAAACGGCATATCATTCTTTCAAATAGTTTCATTTATATTAAGTTTTTTATCTCTCCTGAAAATTTTTTAACAACTATGATATTCCATTTTGCGTTTTATATGACGATATGTATTTCTCTATTATAGGCATACATCCAACATATTTATTTATGCACAAGCATACATATATGTATATTACTTTAAGTTGTGCTCCCACCCAGATATTATTATTATCATCAAAAGTACAAAAAAAAAAACAGAGCGAACCCATCACTTACTTAACAACGTTAGGTTTTCTATTTTAAACAGGTTGAGACATTCTGTCAACGTGACATTTAAATTCAGTAAGCTTTTGCATTGATTATCCCATGCCATATACGAACAGTTGAACCGTTTAATTAAAGGAACAATACCGTACGGCTAGCTGTTTCTACCTTTACAGCTCCACATATTATGTAAAGGAACAGTAACCACACGTACTGACATCGTAACTTACTTTTTAAGCGAGAGCGCACCGACTAAACAGCCTATGACACACTTGTGTTAGATCTAAGTGGGAAAATAAGCCAAAGCGTCATGACGCTTCATCACTAGCTGCTATTAAATATTGCTTACATCGGCAATTACGTAATGGGTATTTTTACCACTCGGTACTTTTGCGGTTTTATTCGTTGGAGCAAATAAAAGACCTCTTTATTTTCAGTTTTCGTTATAATTATATATTATTTCTCTTCTTGAGGGACTATTCATTAAAGATTGCAGGTATATTTCTCTCTAACTAATGGGTTTTTTTTATTATAAAGCATTGTGAAATTATTTTTATTCTAAAACGTTTTCGTCTCTCTGGTTAGGATAAAGAAAAAAGTGCATGAAGAGCAAGTACCCATCTTGATACCGTCATCAAGACTCACAGCACTTATAGCCCCCGTTTCAATGCCAGCGCCTTACTACTGCCACTTTACCGCACACATTAATAGTGCGCTCTATTATTCTCTCTCTCTCTCTATCTCTTAAAAAGCAGGTACCCCTGTTGATGCCGTCATCAAGACTCACACCACTAGTGTCGCCCGCTTTAATGCCAGCTCCCTATTACTGCTGCTATACCGCACACAGTAATAGTGTGCAGTATTTCACTGGGAGTTAAATTATCAACCGTAAACGTGTGAGCAAACACGACCTCTGGGATTTTTGCCGTCACAGTATTGTTCAATGACTACACATGTTTACAAATTTCAAAAAACTTGTTTGTTCGCTTGTAATGAAAGTTGTTTCTTTAGTTATTTTGAACGGGTATCTGCACTCCATTTCTTCTATCAGCTCTAGTTTTCGCGATATAGCATGATGTAAAAAATAAAGGTTCACCACATATAGTAGCATAGCTTGAGAAGCGGTTTTTACATTCAGTAGAGAACAAAAACCGAAATAATCTTGAGGCCATACAAACATTGTTTCTAAATTTGCTTAGTACTTTCAAAGGTATAATAAAAGTATAACCCAAAAAAAAAATTATAAAAACTTTTGAACTTTTTGTTTCTAAGAATGTCTAAAAAATAAAAATACAACAACGAGCTTATTTTTGATTTAGTAAATTGTAGCTAAATGTATTCCGAAAGAATGAAGACCTTTTCTTAGCATACAACTTTTGATACAACTTTTGATTTTATTCATAATTCAGTGAAAGAACTGAATTGATAAAAATTAAATTTTCGTACAACAGCAATTTCTGACTTTGTGCTTGTGTTTCCTAAAGTTGTCTGGAAATTAAAATTTTACCATTCAGTTCTGTCACTAAATTGTGAATAAAATCAAAAGTTGTACACCAATTGCATTGGAAAAAAGCTCATTTCTTTTGTAATATACTTGGCTACATGCTACTGGACAAAATACTACCACGTTGTTGTCTCTTTATTTTGTTATACAATTTTGAAAACAAATGTGTAAAAAAATTATATAAAATTTTTTTGCTCAAACTTTTACGATATCGCCAAAACTACTGTGCAGATTTAGAAATAATGTTTGTACGGCTGAAAGATTATTTTCTTGTCCAATTTTTAATTTTTACTAAACTGAATTCTCAAGTTATGCTCATATATGTCCTGCAAGTGCCTTCATTTTTGGCATAACGGTTTTTCTCTCATAATGAATGAGGTAAGGTTTATCATTAAGCATATTTTCAATTATTCTCTATAACAAAAAAAAATAAAAAGCATAAAAAAAATTTAAATAAAAAATTCATCTAAATCATTATTATGACCCAAAAAGGGTCATTATATTATTATAAGCGAAACTAAAGTCATTAAGAGTATTGCTCCCTTACTGGCCACTGAATATGGTACTTTCTTATTGAAAGTTCTGAAGACCTTTATGAAGTGACCTTAAAGTAGTTAGGAAACTTTGATAATTGAGTTCTTTTAGTACGGTCATATCAGCTGGTTACAATCAGGCATACCAGTCGTACTGGCACTAAGAATATGCATATTAATTCTTCATACATTTATCATACATAGACACACTTCTTTATAATTATAATATATTGGTTACCTTACTAATCTCCTGGCCTTTTTTATATCCTCGTAATATTTATTTTTTACTTATTCAATGTATTTTTAAGCTATACGGATAAACAGGATTAAATAACACTTTTGGGGTGTTTTTCTTGCCTTTTTCTAATTTCTTCTTAAAACATGTATTTAAGCACATTATTGCAATCTGTGCATGAGATGTGAAAAAAGGATATAAAAAATTGAAAGGGGTTTTAACAAAACTTTTTTGAAAAACATCTGTTGCATTACAAACTTTGTTGAAACAAAAATTAAAGCACCAGACTAAATACTTTTTCGTAAAAAAGAATAGTAAAAAATAAATTCAACATTAACAAAACATTAACTAAAACAAAGTAATTAAGGAGATTACGCTGAATAATATTGCAAAAAAAAAACAGTGCTAAAGAGCGGAGTTTAAAGAAAACTGCTGAAAGTATAATAAACAGGCCTGTTCTATATATCACAGAAAGAAAACAGGTCTCAAAAATAAACTTTAAAACATTCCGTACTTTTATTTGAGTTATATGGATGCTTGTGTTTCCTTACAAATTAAAAAAAAACTACATATTTATTAAGCTGGTATTCCTAGAAAATTCTTTAAAGTTTAGTAAGTGTATATATAAATCGATTCATAACATTACAAATAGGCAACTACTGCACTACACACCAAAAGGGGACGTCACACAGTGGGGGATTTCGATAAAAATGGAAATATATCTGCAGCTACTAAACGAGCCGTGTTGTTAATAAAATTTGGAGTTTCGAATTCATATCTTAAAAGGGGGCGGACCCAAAAGACTCCAAAGTGGGTCACCTTGGGATTAAGAAAACTTCAAACATATCCCAAGCTGATATTTTTGATCTGGTAGAAAGGAGTTCTTAAAAGTAGATTTGCCTATTGAAGAGGTGAAAAAAGTGTACTACATTTATGTGTTTCCGCTAAGAGTTTAGGAGATATTCGAAAAGAAAAATTAATGTTTTAACATTTTTACCAAGTAGGTACAGTGTTTTGCTAATTAGGAAATCAAATCTTGACGGATTTTCGTAGATTTATAACAAAATTTAAAATATTGTGGAAAAACTTTTTTTTTAGATTTCAACTCAGTGAAAAGTTTTACACAATTAATTATATAATATTTTGAAAAGATTCCGATTTTCCCAGTTTTTTTCCCCAGAAAATTGCGCCAGTTAATTCGTTATTATAAAAACTATATGCTATAATAATTAGCCCATATTTATAATTGTTTGCAAGGTTATACTATAAGGCATATCTTTACAAAATTTTTCTCCAAAAATTTTCGCTATTCAATTAACCATTATTTATTATAAATATCAGCTTTAAAGCGCGTTTTCTCTAATCGCAAAGCTGCAATGCATAAGCGTACTAAGTCACCCTCAGGCCTAACGTACCCTAAAATATTTCCCTAAAACTTATTTGCAACTAGCGAAAAATATGAAAAATACAACAAAATTACTGAAAGTAAAATTTTTGAGATTTTCTAAAATTTCTTTGGGAATTTCAGGGTTCCCAGAAGAAATTTTTATTTCTTTTACTCCTTAGTATTTAGTAAATAAATTCCATTATAACTGCAAAATTTCATTCGAAATTATCAATAATCAAAATTTTTACGGCACTAAAAAAAATTCTCCGTCTAGATCAGGAAAGGTTTTAAATAATTTATGCAGATTTATTTTTAACTCTCCTTCTATATTAGCAATCATGAGCAATATCCTCTGCCATTACAACTCTTTCTTATTAGCAAACTACCTGTTACCCGGCTATTGGTGGGCGATGTGTAAATAAACAACAAAACAGGTCAAGATGAAATAAAATGTACCAACCAATATTCGAAAAAGTATGCAATGGTATTCGCATTACCTATTGCACGATGTGCGTATGATAATTAAATGTATTTGTATATATTGCTAATACGCTGTTCTTTACTACATTCGCTCTAAATACAAAAAGTTTTCAAACCCCATGTCACTTTCTGTAAAATTATACAAATAACGTATTAAGTTTGTCTAAAAGTTTGTTTAAAAATAATTTTAATTTTCAGTAAATGTTCTTCACTGCATCAGTGCATTTTTTGTTTGAATTTTATTTAGGACGCAAACATCAAAAACAACAAAAATCCATTTTCAGTGTCGTAAGAAAACTACTTCGAAGACGCAAATAACAACAACAATGTACGGATGGCCAAAATTATCGATATATCTATATATCGATATTTTCTTAAAAATGTATCGATATACATAGATCGACAATATTTTTAATTTCGATATATCGATATTTTTTTCCAAATATATCGACAGTATCAAATTCGAAATTTTGTAGCTTTCGTTGTGTTTTTCGTGCAATTTTTGAAAACATTTCCCCACAGTCTTCATCAAATAGAATACTACTAACAAAATATTTTGTTTTGTCTATTCGAAAAATTATCATTCTTTGAGTGTAATTTTGTTGATGTATGTTCCATGAAATATGGGTGGAACAGTAAGGATATTGGCAAGTAATTCTTTCCAGCTTAATTAATTATAGAAAAGGTACTTTTTTTGTTTTATTTTTAAAAAAATTTGGGGACTAAGTATGAATTATCATTCTTGAAAAAATATCGATATTTCGATATATCGACATTTTTTATTCGATATATAATGATGCCAATCGATATTTAAAAATATATCGATATCAATATATATTTTTCACTTGCCCATCCCTACAACAATGATACCAAAAGGAATATGATTGTACCAAGTTTGTTTACTGAAAATTTTTGTTAATGTCGTTGCGTTAATCATTTTCTTAGAGTCTGAAGATAAACATGCAGACTTGAACACATTTCAAAAAGTGAAATTGAATAAATGCGTAATTAATGATGATGACCCATACCAATACAAAAAACCAACTGAATCTTTTTGTTTCATTTAGTAAATTGTTCTGTTTACAAATTGTAAATATTTTCAAACAAATTGTTTTATAGATTAAAACACTTTGTTCACTGAAAAACACGTTTTTTAATGAAATTGTTGAGATATTTTAGTCTATATTGAAAAATTTGTTTGTAGATCCGTTTATATACAAGATATTTACTATTTCATTGAATTCCTTTACTGAAAATGAAACTTAGTTTTTTATGTGTATATATATGTAGCTGTTTAAAGTGCATATTCTAGTACATATTCACTGACTGACATAACAACTCATCAATATTATTGGCCACTTCCACTATAGCTAGAAAGCTAAAATTTGGCACACACGTAGGTCCTGATGAGCAATTAACTAAAAAATTGAAAAATTGGAAACTTTTCATATAGGGTGACACTTTTTATTAGAAATTAGCGAAACAAGTTTTTCATCTGTGGGGGACTAGGGTGCCCCTTCTTTATATGGGACAGGTAGGTTTTGATGGAATAGTACTAAGAAAAATATGAAAACGGAAATTTTGCATCTATGGCGGGTGGCGGGGGGAGTCAAAGTTGCGCTTTTTTATCGGGCACTTATTGTACTAAATAAAAGCTTAGAAAAAAGAACTGAGATCCACACAAAAACAGAAATGTGAAAATAAATCCAAGTTCCTATCCAAAAATTTTGGATGTAAAAAGTACTGATATCAAAATAAAGACCAAGTTCTTGATAGGTATAATACCATCTCATTTCTAGGCAATCTGTTAGCTTGGCAGTATTTTTTTCCTTTCTAATATGGAAAAAAATGGGAAAAATGTTGCCAAGCCTGTAGGTTGCCTAGAAATGAGATAGTATTGTACCTATCAAGAACTTGGTCCTTGTTTTGATCTCAGTACTTTTTACGGCCAAAATGTTTAGATAGGAACTTGGCCTTATTTTCACATTTATCTATTTGTGCGGATATGATATTACTCCAACCATATATTCAATGATAGTATGTTGTTCTTAGATTATGCTTTCCTCAAACATGTTATTTCTTTGCGTCTTGTTATTTTATTAATACATAACAACAAATTATAATTATTTTCAGATAATGAGTTATATAAATACATATGTTCTTGTTTTATTCATTACAAAGTAGTAGTTGCAAGTAAAGCTATAGGGTAAATAAATTCCACTCATTACTTTGTAACGCGTTAAAAATGTACTTCCGATTATAAACTTACCAATGATAGGTATGCTTAAAAATGCATATAGATTGAAATTACTCAAATGAAAACTATGCAGTCTTTACTTGAAATATTTTTTAACGAAAACCCGTTCGGGGGCCGCAGACGCCTACCGCGGTGGGTGCACCGTTCAAATAAAATGAGCCAACAAATTTTCAAAAAAGTATGCAATGCTATTTGCATTACATCAAGTGCGTATGTTAATTGAATGTATTTGTATATATTGCTCATACGCGGTGCTTTACTACTTACCCTCTAAATACAAAGAGTATGCAAACACCTTTGCCGCTTTCTACAAAAATTATACAAACACTGTACTACTGGCTTGCCAGACGAGCTTGAATGAGCTTGATTGCAAAGATATTTTTATCTTTTGTCAAGTTGCAATCTCAAATATAATTTGTCAAGTTGAAATGATGTTTGTGATTAATGAAAAAATATATGTGTGCAAGTACCAAAACCGCTTACAACTTTAAACAATGTTCCTTAAATTAATATCTTCATAACCATTTGGAGTCTCTTGGGAATAGATGCGACTAATTTTTGATAGTAATTAATTAATATTTTTTCCCATTCTTCTAATATGACCTTTTTGAAATACTTGTCAAAATAATGAAGTAAAAATCGAAGTTAAAAAAGAGCATTCATAATAATAATTGTAATAAATCAGTCTATGAAATACATCGCAAATGCATGTTTCTTTCTGGTTGGGAAGAAAATTAAGATCCGTAATAATCTTTAAACAAACAAGTAAATAATGGAATGTAACTTTTTACAATGCTAAAGTTTGCAACATATCAGTAAGAAATAATTCTACATGGAAGAATATTGTAAGGATCAAGACAAAAACACACTTTAATTAGTGCTAAAATACATACATGACAGAGGAACAAGGTCGATATATTAAAAGGTTCATTTTAAATGTTTTTGTACTTAAAAAATATTTTTCTTCGCTCTTAAAAAAAAATTACAAAATTCGATAATATAAATAAAATTTATGGAATTTATGTTCTGTTAACCGAGTCGATTTGAAAACGCTCGATTTAGAGAAATTAAATCCTCTAATAGCAAACTGTTTTCTGATTTTTTCGCAATTTCATATATTTTAGAGCTTAAAATATCATATCTGAAATTAATTTACTATTAATGATTTAAAATACATCAATGGGGGCATTATTTATTTGTGGAAAAGGAGAAATTTACTCGGATTCGGTTTACAGAAGAGGGTCGTATATGTAACGTTTATTGTAAAGACTCAACTAAACGAAATTGTTTCGAATTAGTTTTTTTTAAGTTTCTTTTGTACGAAACATGTGTTAGTCTTTAGCTGTATATATTAAACAGAAACAATATTTAACACTAGACGAAAAAAAACTTGCAGAAAAAGATTATTTTGTTTTATTGAGTAAAAGTTTGTAAAAAGTGTAATAAATATTGGCAAAATTAAGTTAACCCTGGAATCGTAATAAATAACTATTAAATATAGATTTTAACGTCTGTAGCTAATGTTTTATTGTTAAAACAACAACTCGAACTTATTAATTTTATTTCTTTTTTGTTTCTTTTTGTTTTGTAGCCGGCTTGTTGTACGTTCTCTTACTTATGTGCATATAAAAAATATTTGTAATAGGTAAAACCAAAAACGGTGTTAACAAAATTATTAAACAAACATTTTATGGGTATGGTGTCAAAAAATATTGCGTATAGAAAATAAATCATGATGGAGTTTTGAGACATTTTAACAAATGCCATTGTGATTTATCACTTAAAATATTAAATGATATGAAAAACAGTATATTAACTGTATTACTGCAATAAATTAACCCCGTGAAAATGCTGTTAACTCTTTTATGAGTACTAGCACAGGTTTATAAATGACAGTTTTCTTGCCCCAAATTGAAATTCCCTTGATTTATAAAAAAAAACGTCAAGTTATTAATTGTAATATGAAATAAAAAATATATTTTTCATTTGCTGAAAGTTATGGCCTTAAACTTAGAAACTAGCTTCATACTACTAGTAATTATCCCATAAAATTTCAATTATGAACCTTGGACCCAATATGGACTTATTGGACAAAACAACCAAAAATTAAATTCTTTGGATTTCTTGGAAATTTCATAGAAATTCTGAGATTATCATTTCTTCCAAAGCCCGTAAAATACTTTCGCATAAAAGTTTCCGAAAGTTGGATTATAAAACACATGGCCTAAAATCAAAACTGTGATACAAAATATGTTCAATTCGAAAGGAGCGTAGGTCAACAAAAAATGGTAAATTGGATCAAACTTTTCTTCTAGAGCAGTTAACAAGCGATAATAGTTCTTGCTACACAAATGCTACAAAATGTCAGAGTAAATGCTAGATTGAGCAAAGCGAGTTATTTAGTTTATAGTACATAATTTTTGTTACTTTTAGTATGTATGTATGTATATGCATTTTTTGTTAAAAAGAATATTTAATTAATTTAGTCTATACCACTAAGCCATAAATTAATAATAACTTTAATAATCTGAAAAATCGTGTTAAAAATTCTTCAGTTGTTGTATAACTTTAGTCCTGTTAAAATTCCTAGCAGCATTTTGATTAACTTTATTAACAGATTGCTACCCCTTTAACACTTTTATTTAACAGGTTAATCAAATATGGTTATTTTCCTAACGTCTGGAAAGACTCTTTTATAATACCACTGTTTTAATATGGAAGTAAAGCTGAAGTTTCAAATTATCGTTGTATTGCAAAATTAAGTATTATACCTAAATTATTTGAAAAAATTATCACCGAACACATATGTTATCAAGTATCAAATTTGATATCCTCTTAAAAACATGGGTTTCAGAAAATGTGCTCTACTACGATGAATTTATTACATCTAACAATTGTTATATATCGCGGCTATCTTCACCAACAACAAACTGACGTGATCTACACTGACTTCAGCAAGACATTCTATAAAGTCAACCATAAGCTTTTAAAAATTAAGCTTTCCCTAATGACTTTTACTGATCGAACTGGAAAATGTATGATGTACCACATGGAAACCACCTTGGACCGCTACTTTTTTCATTGTTTATTAACGACCTACCTGATGTGATTCTTTCTTCCAATATCTTGATGTACGCTGACGACGTGAACATTTTTTATAGTTACCGTCTAAAGGCTGAGCAACAACATCTCCCAGATGATTAAGCTGCCTACTTTAAAAAGCCGCAGACCTGTTCTGAGCATATCTTTTCTTTTCAACATAATTAGCGATGAGATAGCCCTGCTTCCTTAATCAATAACATCACGTTTAACGTTCCTCAATGCACATCACGATATTTGGCTCCATTGTCTGTCCAATTCTTCAGATCGAATTATGCTAATGCAGACCTCTGAGGGGAGTGTGTAACGCATACAACAAGTTTTATGATTATATTTGTGCAATTCAAAGCGAGCTTGCATATTGTTCTATTCCGTATTTTGTATTTAAATACTACCTGATACATTGAACAGTTTATATCTCATAACGGTTATAACTTCTTTCATTTTACCCGAAAAGTTTATTTTATAATCAGCACTTATTAAAATGCGATATCTTTTACACTTTTATTGTTCACAAACAGTTTTGTTTTTTTATTTTATTTCAAACATCAAAATTTTAAAGAAAATTATAGAATATGAAATACAATTTTATTTTAAAACACATGCCATTCATGTGTAAAATTTTATGAATTTTTTGTTTGAAAATTTTCAATAAAATTTTATGCATGCATAAAATAATATGAAATATGAAAAATAAGACTGATATGGCACCACTTAGAATTGCCCAATTGATTTTTACTTAAGCCTTACTGCTATTAAAAATAACATATTAATTTATTTAAGCACATAGGGATATATTAATAGTCAAACTTTTAATCCGAAACTATTTAAGGTACAACTTAAATTTAGGTACCAACTTAAAACTCATTTCTATTCATAGTCAATTTCTTGGCAATTGCTAAGTACCTTCGACTTATTTTACGATAAAAAAACCCTGCTAGATACAGACAAAAAGAAAATTGTCTGTAGAAATATTAATACATCTTATACGTGAAAGTTTTCTATAGGAAAATATCAAATATTATCTTTAATTGATAAGTTTTTGGTGCTTCGAATCTAATCGGGAGAAATCTCGAAAATTATGAAAATTCGCCAAAACTTGCAAAACTTTTAAAGATTACAAAGAGAAATATTGATTAAAAATTATTAAAAATTAAGAAAGCCAAAAACTTTGGAAACTTTACAGGTGTTGCGAAAATTGGCGAAAAATTGCCTAGTATTGTATCGCCCATAATTTTGATTAAAAATGAGTAAAACTCTAAGGTATGCCAAAAGATTTTTAAAAATCGCGAAAACGGCGAAAATTCGCAAAAGCTTGCCAACAGCGGCATCCTAGCAATGTTTAATATTGCTGAAAAATCGTGAAAAATTTAAAGAAGCTGAAAACTTAAAAAAACTTGCTTTTATAGCGAACATTGCAAAAATTTGCGAAAATTTGCAAAGTCGGAAACAAGCCCTGAAATTGATTTGAAATCACCAAGCCTGTTAGGAATAAAAATAACTTTGCAAGAGCGCGAAAAATTCGCAAGTTTGTAAAAAAATTTTAAATGTATTGAAGAAATCACTGAAAGTGTAAAGGATAACCAAATCTCAGAAAATCAAATAAATCGCGAACATGGCAAAACTTCGCGAAAATTTGCTAGGATCGAGGAAATTGCAATGTTAATATACGTTTTTGTGCGGATGTTGTAATAAAACCGCATAGCCTAACCTGCCTTTAGCCTACAATAAAGAATGTCCCTATATCAGCTCGGAAGCTGGATAGGTAAAAAATCTTATTTAGCGAAACCACTATTCGATGCCGGGAACTTTATTTCAAATTTTTAACAGACGGTATTTCACGTTGGTATTGATGTCTATGTACATTTTTACGTATCATACAGTTTTTTGTCGTGCACGACGGATGCAAGAATTGTGTCAATAATGAATTTTGATGTATGCTTATCAAATCTATGTATGTCATCCATATAATTCATCGTAATTCATTTCAAATGGCTAATTGGTTGTGGGGTGTTGGTGTTATAAGTGTAGGCTTAACTTTCTAAGTCTATAGTCAAAGCCGTTAGCAGTTATGTATATTTATATACATAATATATGTATACGCCTAATATCACTTGTTTTGTTATATTAAAATATAATAAAACATAGTTACCTACTATTTACGTTTGGTCATGAGCTCCCAGTCGCGCTTTGATTATATTAAAAATTTTACTTAGTTGCTAAGCAATGATTTTTTTAATTTCAAACGATCATGATCAAACATGTACGATCATGTCTACTTACTTATATACACATGATGTATACATTAGAGAAGTGGTCATGATTCTGCATTCATAAACCTGTTTTAATGTATTGATACAAATATATGTTAACGCTTGTACGTGCGTATTAATTAATTTGTGTCGCTAGGTGTACATCATGATTCTGCATTCCCAATTCTGTTTGTTATATTATACGAAGACATGCAAAATCATGATCGTTAATATTCTTTTGTCAATGATGATTATTTTGAAATACATCCCAATTACTGAAAATTTATTGAGGTCATATATAACGAGTGATTTTTTTGCTATTATCTTTTTGGCAACACTAGTTTTGACAGCTCACGCACGTTTTGCATCTTGTGTCACTGTCAAACATCTTCAGTTTGGTCTATAATTTAATCATGAATCGTCTTACAAACGAACAACGCTTGCAAATTATTGAATTTTATTACCAAAATGCGTGCTCTGTTAAGAAAGTTCATCGCGCGCTTCTTCCATTTTATGGTCAGTTTAATCGACCTACTGAGGCTTCTATTCGGGCTATTGTAAAAAAATTTCGCACCAAATTTACATTGTTGGACATTAAACCACCAACACGTTTACGTAGAGTGCGAACTGAAGAAAATATCGCAGCCGTATCGGCCAGTGTTGGTGATGACCGTATTTCTTCAAAGATGATGCGAATCACAACGTTACTGTGAATGGTGAGCGCTACCGTGCGATGATAACAAACTTTTTTCTGCCCAAAATGGAAGAGCTTGACTTGCATGACATGTGGTTTCAACAAGACGGTGCCACATGCCACACAGCACGTGAAACAATGGACCAATTGAGAGGCGAGTTCGGTGAACAGTTTATTTCACGCTTGGGACCAGTCAATTGGCCGCCCAGATCGTGCGATTTAACGCCTCTAGACTATTTTTTGTGGGGCTATGTTAAGGCTAATGTCTATAGCGACAAGCCCGCTTCGATTGACGCACTGGAAGCCAACATTATTCGTGAGATACCGGCCGAAATGTTGGAAAGAGTATGCCAAAATTGGACTAAGCGGATGGACCATTTGAGGCGCAGCCGCGGCCAACATTTGCATGAAATAATCTTCAAACATTAAATTATATCGACCCAACTATCGATCCAAATAAATATTTCATGCATTTTTCTGAATTTTATGTGTTTTTTTTTTTACTTTCCGATAGTTCTTATAAAATCACCCATTAGTTGACTCTTGAATCAATCGTGTCACAAAAAATGTTTGTTTAGTTAAGCGTATTGAAAGGATCCACAATTATAAAAGGATTAATAAGAACACTATAAATAAACTTAATATATACAAAAAGTATTAATTTAAATATGAAAAATAAATTATTTTTTTAATTTAAAATAAAAACAATCACGAAACTGTTAGCCAGAACACTTTAGATTGTCACGAACATATTCTTTTTAGTATCTTTTCGGTGACACAAATAAATTGCAGCGCAAGAGGTTACGTAAGTCCTCCAGGTTTCTAAATCGCATGGAATATGCGACACCACTAATAGGAGCAAAAGCATACTAGGTTTCCAGGGAAACGGGAATGAAAAAATCGCGCGGAATTCCCGGGATTCCCGGGAAAAGTTAATTTTCTAACTAAAGAAGATTTTTTAAGTGAAAATTGCCAAAATTTCGGTTGTTTTATTAATGTTAGCATTCTTTTTAAGTGAGAGTTAATATAAAAGCAATCCTAAAACAAATTTTTAAGAACTTTTAAGTGAATTTAAGCAAATAGAGTTTATAGTTATTACACAGTAAGATATCCTATAAAGACTAATTGACGACTATTACCGCAATTAGTTAAAAGTTTTATTTTAAGGCCTCCAAATCATTTTATAAAGAACTTGCCGTACAATATTCAGCTGCGCCGAAGTTTATATATCCTGAGTCACAATCTGTCTACATGTCTTTGATTTTTAAAGTTATTTCTCTTAAGATACCTTCTTCAGGGTTTTAATAATAGCGTCGACTTATAACAAATTTAAGAAGTGTCAACTCAAAGTTTTTACAGCTTATGTGAGCTTAGAATTTCCACTACACTTTCGAAAATTTGTTCGCTAATTCCGCTTAAAATCACTCAAATTTCGTTAAATATCGAATTATTTACTTTAGGTAACGATTAGAGCACATCAATCATTAATACTTATACAAATGATTCCACTTTTCGGTTATATTGATTAAACGACACTCATTACTAAATTCATCTTCCATGTACTTTTCGAATCAAGCAATAATTTTTCTCGTAGACGGACTAGGAGAAATGCTATGACTTCAATTTCATGAAATTTTTATGAAATTTCCGTATAAGTTTGAACCGTTCACTTTTTTATTTTGTATTAAAAAAATTGTATGAACATTTTACTGCCAGTTTATCGATGTCGAAGGAATTCCTTCTTTCTTACAGTAACATTTGTAACAAAAACTAAATTTCTTAACTAGTTTTTGTTTCCTTCTATATTTTATAAATATATATCTCAAAAAAGTCCATATATTTATGAAATAACTTGTACTTTTCCTTCACCATAATTAAAAACAAAAAACTGTAAATTTTTAAAAGTTTTCTAGTTTTCTACTTTGACGGAAAAATTGAGTTAAGATATATACTTACAATGAAATTTTTTTTCCTAAATTTAAAATAACAATTGCTGGTTTTGCTTTATTAAATCTAATACTATTAATAACACTCTTTATTAAAAATGCTACTAAAATCTTCCCACTTATGTATGCAAATGAGTATAAGTTTAACAAGAAAAATGCAAAACTTTCTTAGTTTAATTTTACGTTCTGCCTTGAACTAGTTTTATTTATATGCAAGTTTAAAAGAAAAAAGCGACGTTGAAATTATTAATATGCCAACTAGAACGTTCTTCATAAACTACATAAGAAATTCCCAATTGGTTAAAAGAACAATGTGGTTTCTTTAAAATAATACAGCTTAAAAAATTTATATTTTTGTTCTTATTTTTTTAAATTTAATATACATATATATGTATGTGTGCATATGCATTAGGCATATAATTAAAAATTTATTTCAGCACCACCAGGTGGTGTTTATATGAAGAAAACAGTTTACTTGAATCGATTTGTAAGAAAAAACTTCCTCGCAAACCGTTTTCTCTAAAACCTTTAAGAAAAAATTGTATTTATATATTAAAAAATTTTGATACCCGATATTATGTTTCAAATAACGATATACAAAATGTTTGCAGATTTTTTCTTAGTTTTTTATGTACTTTACAATAATACAAGTATTTGACAAGTATTTGATACAACATAAGAGGCGTAACTAGAGTTTTTCCCGAAATTTCCCTTCCCGGGAATTCCAGGGAAAATCGCTTATTTTCGTTTACCGCTTTCCCGGGAATTTTATCCGGAAATTCCCGGGACTAAAAATCTATTTATATACATAAACAAGTACTGATTTTGGCACCAAAAATTATTATTTTTTAATTTTTATCGTTCATGCTGCCATTACACTGTCTTAGTTTTCGTCTGATTTCAATACGTACAAGTAAAATTCGTGTCTAATATACAATTTCTAATTTTTCATCTGAGCTGTTTTCATCATATATAAAATATTAGCTTTAAATGTCATATTCTTAACCCTCTGCGATTGACGTGACTTCATTATCACAATTCCACTGACGTGGTGGTACAATAGACAATATTTCGACTGCTTATATTTTCCAAATTTCGTTTGTAAATCCACTTAAAATATTTTTGATTTCAGTTTAATGTAGTAGTTTGTTATTTATCGTAGTAAAAACAAAATTATTGGCATGGCATAAGCTAGCCTTAAAAAACTTTCACCCATACAAAAACAAAAAAACTTCATATATTATTTTTTTGGTAAAAAGTTTAACATTAATTTTAGCTTATAAGGCATATAGAGAAAAAATAGCTAATATCAATGGTTTAATAAAAAATTATAACGTATTTTGACAGGTCTAACTCAATATTGACGTGGTAGACTTGTAGACACTTGTATGCTCACATCAACGCGTGCGCTCGTTTCAATTGCTTTCTTCGCATGAACGTACACATGAGTACGTAATAAGAAGGTACTGAAAACACCAGAATCGATATTTGTACAATTATGGCGTAAAACAATGTTTTCTGTTTACTGTTGTCTGCTAGACTACGACGTCAGTCACAGGGGGCTAAAGTTAGCTTTAGAAATCAGACGAAAACTCAGATAGTATTAAGAAGCCATCATCATGAAGTAATATCTACGTAAGAGGAAAGGAGCCAACGAAGGCTATAGTTTCGATTTAAGAGCCCTTTTTAAGCCCACTTTTGACTTAACTGCACAAAATAATTCATTTGTGTCACTATTATTTAAAATCCCATACAATTAAGTTTTTCAAGAGCTCTTTCTATACCTGCACTTTTAGGATAAATGCTTTTCAAACTATTTTCATAAAATATTCAATCTTAGCTGCATTTTGACTTAATTGCTAAAAATATTTGTTTTCCGCGGTTATTCTTGAAAATCCATTTTTGAGTGCACTTTGTACATTTCAAATATTTTTCGACAGTTTTAAATTATTTTCATATACAAAAATCAAAGTTACATGCACACACTAAATGATTGTGCGTACTTGCACATTAAAGCAGCATTTTTGCCTTATCTGCACAAAAATCGTGAAAACCAAATTTTGTTAGTAAAAGCAACTTTTAATATATATGTACCAAAATGCAGTAAATTTGTATGCACTTTTTTATGCATTTAATCATGAAGAAAATGGCGAATTAAATATTACTTCAGATGACAGTGATTGAAGAGAAGACTTTCGAAGAAAAAGAAAGCGAAAAAAGCACGAAAAATATTGATAATTTATACAACGTCCTCTCAACAATTCGGGCAAATTATGTAGAGGACGAAAGTATTTTCTCAACTACTGAAAATTGTGAAATTGTGTTACTTAAATAAGAAAACGAAAATGATCTTGCGAAAGTGCAAATGCAAATTTTCCAAGGGCATATAATTTTCATTGCATACCAAGAAGTAAAGGCCTGAATTTAATATTCTACTACAACATTTATCATAGACATCTTTTCAATTGCTCTTTTGATCATTTCCCCCTCTGACAACAACGTGTTAAAAACATTATTGAATGATCATAAATAAAACTTCTTAGATTTCAGTTCATCAGTGATTTTACTCATGATTTTTATGCTCTGTTTTTGCTCTGTCTAAAAATAATTTTTAAATACGAATTTTCCTTAGAATTCCATAAAAAAAATAATTTCTTATTTTAACTTATTTACTTTGAATATTTTTGTTTTTGTGGTTTGTTAAGTTTTTAGCGTTTTTATTTTATTTCTTTAGAAACTGCTCTGTTTGTGAAATACTTTGAAAATAAAGCTATGTTTCAAATAAAGAATGATGCAATAATTAATGTTGCTCATATAAAAATCAATGCATTTCGGCAATTAAAATTTTTGGTAAATATTTTGTTACGTTGCTCAACTTAAGGGAGAATAAAATTAATAATTTGGAACGAAAGAAATTAATAATTTTCAAGAAGAGAAAGCTTTTCAGAAATATTAACTAATATTTTTCAGACTGCTCGTACGCGGGAGTTTTTCTTTTCAAAACTTTACATTTCCTATAAAATCTTGAAAAATAAACAAGAATATTTCAAAGGAAAATTATAATTCGGAAGTTATTATTATTTGGCTTAAGTTCACAATAATTGAATAAATGTATATTCAAGTTATTTTTAAGAGTGGATATTAGAATATCTAATCAGACTAGCAGAACGGATTAGTACTACTAATTTCGACAGTCGCTACGCTGTTATCATCAGCGCACTTTGTTCGCTTTTACCACGTTTGATCGTGGATACTAGTATTAATGAAACATCAGCTATTTAACCAAATTTTATGAGGAAATAGAATATGAGTCCTATTCCTTTTATTGATATGGTGAGCCGAACAAATTTAAAAACATGTACAACAACAATAGCTTGATTTATCGTAGGCGGAGCTTACGTACAAGCAAAAACCAATAAAAATAAAAGTTGGAAAAATTAGAATATAGAATCAGAAGGTGAAATTTGGTCGGCTCACCATATTAACAAAAGGATTAGGACTCATATTCTATTTCCTTATAAAATTTTATGTTTCATTAATACTAGTATCCACGATCAAACGTGGTAAAAGCGAACAAAGGACGCTGATGATGTCAGCGTAGCGGCTGTCGAAATTAGTAGTACTAATCCGTTCTGCTAGTCTGATTAGATATTCTAATATTCCACTCTTAAAAATAATTTGAATGTACATTAATTCAATTATTGTGAACTTAAGCCAAATAATAATATTTTCGGAACTATAAACATTTTCAGTTCAAATAATAATTACGTACAAATATGAAAATTATAATTATTCAATTCAGAACCTGTCGTAAAAGTTGCAGAATAGATAAACATTGTTGTTAATATCTATATGAACATCCCAATACAAAAACTTCCGGTTTTTTGAAGCACTAAGACAAATTTTTAAAATTAAGCTCATAACAATACGGTTTAAATAATGTAATACGACGTGTGTCAGCTACTAGATAGCTATGGTCGAGCAATGAAAACAAATAACAGCAAGAATACTACAGTGATTTTTGGCTATCATCAAGCAAACAAACATCAAACCAGTACGAGTGTGACTTTGTATAAAGTTTATAAACATATTCGTATTTAAAATAAGATTTTTTACATGAATAAAGCCTAATCAGGCTAAAATTAAGTATTTTTAACTTGAATATTCTGACTTGAATCAATCTTTCTGTACTTGATTTCAGGAAATGCGGGATTACCGTACTTTTGACACTGCTTTATTTAAGTACGAATGGATTGATTTTTGTTTTCTATGTGAAGCCACCTGTGTCGATAGTTTTTCACATATTTAATTAAGGTTTGTTTTATTTAGCTTTCTTAGCTTTATATTGCTTAGCTTAATATTTTACAGCGTGTAATAATGGATATCAAGCTGTTATAATAAGCAGAACGAAAATATCTCTCCAAGTTTCTTTATATGTCTCATGTCTGTATTTCAGTTATAGATTCCTATTTATTGCCGATTGATGATTTACTTTGTTCATATCACTGCACTAAAGCCGAATTTCAAAATTTTGCGGCAACAAGTCAATTTTTCAACCTTAGATACTAAAATTTTTTATAGGGTTTAATTCACAATAGATTGGAAAGAAAAATTAATTATAATACGTATTATCAGATCTGAAGCAACAAATTTTTTACAAAATTAAAACATTGTTTTCAATAAGTATTAAAAAAAGATCTCTGAATGTGGGTTCTAATTAATACCCAAGGTGTTTGGTATATATTTTGATGTTTTTAATGGATCATGTTTTTTGTGATATTGCGAAAATTTTACTGTTTTATGTGGAGTAGAACTTACCTACTTCCATGGATAGCAAAGGGGATTCCTATTTGTATTTATTCTAGCGAAACTCAAGTTTTATGTCGTCTTAAAATTTTTTGCAAACAAGTTCAAACTAACGAGAATCTGATTTCTCTTTAGTAACAGTGTATTTGGAAAACTCTACTCCTAGATATATCTTAAATAAATACAACCTGCCTGTAAATTGAGCAAGTGTCTTTACTTTCATCTTTTATATATTAATTTCACCTATATGATATTTAATTTGACTTTTTTATGAACAAATTTACAAAACATACTGAAACTTAAGATATAAATTAAAACTGAGTCGAATTCAAGTAACATACTTACAGATATAATGTCTTCGCTTCCATTTAGTTTAAAAATAGATTTTAATTATAAATTAATTTCAAATAGAGAGATATAAATATCTGTAGGTAGGGGGAAAACTACACCAAGTCACATTTTCTTCAAAATACCTTTCTATAGTGTTGGAATGAGCATTGTTTCTGTATCGATATGTGAAATAAAGTAAGTCCTATGGATCAAGGAACAGAATTAGTGCTTAAAACCATCTGGAAGGTAAAATATACAAAGTACATTTTAATAAATAACGGTGCTATTTTATGACGTAATTTTATTACACAGAAAAAAATAAGTTTCGTTTTTGATAACAAAAATCCCGATATTCAATAATTTTTTTTTCAAATTTCCTGTGATAAAGAATTCCCCTATATTGATAACAAAATTATTTCAAAATAAAAATATATATATAAATTAAAAAAATTTTGACATGGCTGGAGTACGAACCCGGGCTTTCCGGACGTAAAGCATACACTCTATAGCTGAGCCATATCCCATTTATTTTTTTATGGGATACAACTTGTTTTAAGTACTTATGTATAAAAAGAAAAGAAATAACCGGCATGGAAAAGAAATACTTACAACGAAATATTTTATTATGTTAAAGATAAATGTTATTGAAATTCATATTTTTTTTTAATAACATGGTTTTATTGAATATAATTCTTATCTATTTTTTTCTGTGTAACGATATGTTCGACATAAAAAAAGCTATTTGAGTTATATAAAATATTTGGAGTAAATGAAACTGTCACTCACTCCTACAGGGATTGTACTGTTTTTGTTTTTAAATATGTTTTTGCATTATCCTGCAAAATTTTCAAAATATGATTTGTATAGTTTACCTCCCACATACACATATTTGTAAATGACTATGTCCTTAGTTACTCATTTTATTACAAAGCCAAAATCAAAGAAAATATAACAGAGCTAGATGGATATACCTACATATGTATATAATTTCAAAGCAACGTCATAAATAGATATTCAATTTAAAGATTTAACAACGAATGTATCTGAATGTTAGTAACAAAGTACTTTGATTTTAGAAAACCAAGGAGTTTCGGTATGTTAAATTTGTTAAAATTCTATTTAATTTTCGTTTACTTCAATGGGTAACCAAGCAGTAATTATTACTTAAAGTTTTATATTTCTATTGCAGCATATGTTAAAAATTTAAATATAAGGCTACTACATATCTCTGAAAGGAACTCATTACTCTCGGGAGTAACAGACCCTTTGTCTTTATAAAAAAAGTCATTTATTTCTTACCTGCCTTAGTGAAGCTTTGACTTGATATTAACTAGTAGATAGCAGGAACAAATATTTGTCTAAATTTTTTAAGAATTTTTAATATTACTGGCATTTTAATAAAATCTAAACAAAGTTTTTTTTAAGAGAAGTAACACAATCCGGCAATTAATGTCTACCAGTTAATTAATTAATGTGTTACCTTCTTTTGGAAAGGGATAGTGTTGGTGTAGGTGGTGAAGTTGGAGAGATATAGAAAGCTTAATTCATTTACAACCCTGCTTTTGCGCGTTTTTTGTAGAGCAGTATTGCAGGCCTCTCAGGTGTCGAGTAGAGGCATTGAGTTGTTTAAGCTGTCTAGCTATTTCATTAATTGTTTTACTTCAACGACGGTTCTGCTACAATACCAACGAAGGACGGTGCTGTGAAGTGCATTAGATATGTTAGCATTAATCGCTGCTGGTAGTGCCAAAGTGATCAGTGCTATCTATGTCTTCATCACTTTAACAGTTGAACAACAACCAACACAATAACACACCAATGCACATGAGGAAAATGCCTAATGTTGTTGGCTTTCCTGGAACTAGTCTTGAACTCAAGGCCTTAGGGTTTGTAGTCAAACGCGCATTAGAAATTAATAGAATGCTTAATTAAATAAGTTTCTAGCTAGACAAATAACTTTTTAAACTGAATCTTGACAAGTATTAAAGAAGTATGAAAACAGAGGCAAACAATTTTTTTCCTAATAACAGTAACGTTTGATATCAAACGACAAACCAATTATATTTCATACGCATTTTCTTTGGGTTTGTTGGGTATGATAAATATTGAATACACAAAAATTTAACAAAAATTTTGTATACGCCTCCACTTTTTTTATATAAATCAGAGTGTGCAAACTAACAAAACTTTTCGCAAACGTTTCATGCGAATACACACATTTTATATTTTTAATCGTTTCGTACATGAGCAAAACCAAAACAAATACTATTGCAAAGATAAAAAATGGAAACAAAACAATTGCCTTTTCACTCATCTGTGTGCTTTAACGGGATATTCAATCGTACAATTGCAAACAAAACAAAAGCAGAAATGTATTTGGTTGAATGGTTCATAATATTTAGCATAAATACACTAACACATTCTCTACTATGATGAGCAAATCAATAGCTGTGTACATTTAAGTTAATGTACATTTAGTGCACACAAGCACAAACAATACAAAACTAAATGGGACTATCATTTTCGTTGTTATTGTTTTGGTTTTGTGTTATACATTGGAAAACAAAACGAAAGCCAACGTTTCGTTTAATTTATTTTCCTACTCGTATATAAATGTACATGTTTCTTTAAAAAATTATAAAAAATAAATCGAAATATTAAAAATTTAGTATTAATATGATTATTTCGAACGTATTTGCTTTGTGAATCTAAATTGATTATTAAGCTAAGGTTCGTAATGTTGTATTCAGAAGGAATTGGGCATGATTAATATTCCAAGGAACAAGGGAATAATTAGCATCAATTTAATTTTTCAACGCACACAGCAGAACATAGCGATGCTACATTCGAAAGCCGCTACACTTCCATCGTCAGTGCTCACGTATATTTTGCTTATCACTACTTGTGAGGTGGCTCTGTCGAATGTTATTTTATTTCTTATAATTATATACAAGTTTTTCGTGAAAATTGAATACGAGAATTAAATCACTCTCAAGCTAATATTAATTGCAATTTCCCAGCGTTGCCATCGGCTTATTTTTCTTCATTCCCATTTTTCTGATTTTTGTTCTACTCAAGACAAACTTTTTTGGTTTGATTTTATTCTTTAGTATATATGAACATGTAAGCATGTGGAAAGCTCAAGCCAGTAGCTAATTGTTTATTAATATAAAAATTTAGATATTATGCATATGCAAGATATAGCAAATATTGCAAGTGGTGGTCAATATTACTCCTTGGGCGGATTTTATTTTATTAGGTGGAAGGTCAACTTGATACAAAAAAAATTACAATTTCTATGACAGGTCGATCGTTGCCATCAAGTTTATAAGGCTGCTGGAGAATGAGCAAGAAATGACAAATACAAAATCATTTGTAAGAAAATTTACAAACATTTTTGGAGTCTAAAGAACTGCAAAATTTCGAAAAATTTTTCGTCACTACTTCGTTGAGTACACGTATGTGATTTTTACTTCTTTTGAGTTGAAAAACTTTGAATATAATTGGGCTGAAAAGCTTACTATCTACGAAATAAAACAATTAATTAGTGACTACTATCAACTAATTTCGGTTTTTATTATTTTGAGAATAGGAACTTTTTTTTAGAGATTTATAAAGCCATTAATGTTAAAAATTGCACTCTTTCGAAAAAATAAAATTGAAAAAATATAACAACAACCACATAGAAAACTGTTTTGCACAACAAGATACAGGGCTCTAAGTAAATGCAAGATTATCAGAGTAAAGGCAAAAAAGTTGTACAACTTTTTACAGCATTGTCATATCTGGTCAAAAAGTAGTTACAAAATCAATAAAAGTAACGTACATTTTTTTTTGTTTTTATCTACATATGTAGTTAAAAATGAAATCTTTAAAGAATAAGCAAGTAAATGTGAAACAACTTTAAAATATAATGAAAGCGAAAAATTGTATTTCTTGTCAGTGAAAAGAAGTTCTGAAGTAATAATCATTATTTTCAAGATAAATATATTACGGCTTTCTTATATTCTTAAGCTAGCTATACACGTATACATTAAGTTTTTATGTTAGTATGGTTGCTAACGAACAAATCAAATAAATGAGTAAATTTTAAACATTTTCTGATTAGTTCGACTTTTTTATGTTAAGGGGGTTGTTCGCGAACATTTGAGAATTTATTATTATAATATTAGTTTAAACGTTAAATACGAGCTTGTGAGGCAAAAAAATACCCGGACCTTACAAATCCCGAATCTCAGGATATTTAAAATTTTGCATCCCAGAATTTCGGGATTTCCGAATACCGTATTTTTCACAAAACATTAATTTTTTAAAGTCTGCTTGTAAATAAAATATTATTTGAATTGTCATATTAGAGAATGATAAGTCAAAAAAAGTCCAAACAAAGCATTAAAATATAAATTAAACAAAAACTAAATCTGAAGAGCACAAAACTAGGTCACAATTTCTGACAGAAGTTAAATATACATATACACAAAAATTTAAACGTCTACGAGAGCTTTCGCAAATGATATAAACGTAGAATATATGAGAGTTATTGATATTACCATTTTTAAAAAGCTACATTGAAGAAGTGCTGGTGAATAAACTAACCCGTTAGTAGACACGGGCTATCCATGGACAGATGTTTACCAAACTTTCTACTTATAGTAATATTTATGTCCTAAATCAAAATTTTGCATCACCTGACCTGTGAGATTCACCAGGAGCTCTCCAGGAGCGAGTGCCATGTGGCACTCTTCTCCACAAATATATATATATTTCTTTATTTATTTCAAAATTTAAATGAGTTTCTATTCAATTTTGATAAAAATATCATAAAAATATAATTCTACTGCATAATGATAAAAAATATAACACATAATATTCGAAAACAAAAGGATATTTTCGGATTCTCGCTATTTGATACGACGCAAATAATTTTATGCATAAACCTTAGTGTCTTAATTTATAAATAATTTTTCTGACAGATTAATAAAACAAATTTTCATAAAAAAATTAGTTTTATAAGTCTCTTATTAATTAAAAACTTTTTTGTGAATTAGGTTGTATATATATACATTCGACTCTGGTTCCACTTGTAACGGCGAACTACGTCGATTACATGACTGCACATTGTGAACAATACCGCCATAGCATATATTAATATTTTCTGTAATAACTAATCGAAATATAGTGGTCTTTATAAGCGTTATCACCGAAAGTTTTCTTAGTTTTTGAGATAAAGCTGAGAGAAAATTTAGTTTGGAGATGCTTTTTTCAGACTAACCCTACATTAGCCAAACATTATTAGCTACATATATTTATAAAACGAATATTGACCACAACCAGCTTGTTTTTCTATAAGAAATGCGGTAGTCCGATAATATCAACAGTTACAATGTATGTGCGTAACGTACGGTAATACCACAACTGGAAGTAAAATAATATATTTACATATATTTGTATATTAGGTCTCAGTTCTGCTTCCCGAGAATAATACTTATTTCTGTAAAAATGTACGTCATTACAATTATTGATATTATATTGTTTGTCGGACAGATCTTCGCCTTCAGTATCAACATCATTTTTCTGCAATTTATTTGTGAAGAATGTCGAGAACATTGCCGACATTTCTCCAAAATCTTCGCCCGACGCATAATTCGCCGACAGTGGCTTTAATATAATTTCATTTAAAGTTTTTGTTCCTAGTTCTATGAAACGATCTTCTATATATTACATGTTGATCCTAAAAACATGAACACTAAGTTCTGCTGAGTAATGGCCAAGAGTCCCATATGGCACTTGGAATTTTTGAGAAAATTTTTGAACTAAATTCATGTGAAAATATTATATTGCTATTGTTTTATTTAAAAGCTTGTTTTGTAAACTAACTAAAAATTTATAATATTTGGTGGCTTTTTCATGTAGAAAAAATATATTTATATCTTTTCTTTGATGGGTCATGATAATGGCAAAGTTTAGGAAAAAACGGGCATCCTCTTACGAAAAGTGCTACTATTTGAAAACATTTTAGCTTATTGAATTCTTTGGGGCAGCATTTGGTAGTCAACAAATACAAGAATAAAGGAACACAAGGATTATAAAAATAATTCGTTCCCATTTAATTGTTATTGAACTTTAAATGTTACACTAATTTGAGTACCATATGGCATTCTTGTCCGGTAATGAGATAAGTCAGGTGTATGGGGACGTAAAACGCTAGGTTCGCATATTCTATACTCCAAAGTCAAAAGTAATTTTTAGTTCGACTATAAATTTAAAAAAAAACTATGATAGATTATACTAAAATAAAGCATGTGCTGTCACTTTTATCAATAAATATAGAATGTGATAGATTTTTAATCAACAGTATGTGTTAGATGAAAAACCTAATTCAAAAACATCAAAATGAAATAAATTCTTAAATTAGAATGTCAAAAACCGAGTTTTTAATTAAAAATAATAGTTTTCAATAAAAAAAATATTAATCCCTTAATTATATTTTTCAGGATTCAAAATTTTCGAAAATACCAGAATGCCGGTTTGGGATTATACTTCTAGTGTTATATATTTTTTCAGAACATTTTAACCCCTTAAATCGCCGCTGAAGGGGAGTTTTTTTGCCAATTGTTCAGAAATGTACAAAAAGACCCATAAACGCATGTTATACCTTAAACGTAAGACTTACAAAATTTCCTATGCCGAGTACTAATTGTGAATAAGTATGGAGTTACACAGAAAAAAAAGACAAGAATTATGTTCAATAAGACCATGTTATTTAAAAAAATATGAATTTCAATAACATTTGTCATTAACTTAATACAATATTTCGTTGTTTGTATTTCTACTCCATGCCGGTTATATCTCTTCTTTTCATACAAAAGTACTTAAAACAAGTTTTATCTCATAAAAATATAACTGGGACATGGCTCGGCTGTAGAGAGCAAGCCTTACGACCGGGAAGCCCGAGTTCGTATCCCAGGCATGTCAACATTATTTTTAATTTATATTTTTTTCTTTTGAAATAATTTTGCTATCAATATAGCGGAATTCTTTATCACAGGAAATTTGAAAAAAAAATTATTGAATACCGGGATTTTTGTTATCAAAAACGAAACTTATTTTTTTCTGTGTAACCATTAAAGATAGTGTAAGTTTTCAATGATTTCTGGCGTACAAGTTGAGTCTAGAGCTTTATTGTATTTAAAGATCTATGGTAAAAATTTATGGCCAACATTTTTGTGGAATATTTACTCCCCGCAGTCCCCATTTCTAGACGTGTTTTTCATAATTTGTTAGATAAGAGCCAAAAATAGCCGCTATGTATGGGAGTTAGAGGGTTAGTATGTTCCACAAAAATATTTGCCATATATTTTCTGCAAAGTTGCTGAACGTGCCTTACACCTCACATGTAAAGAACATATACTACACGAACAAGCCAAAAGCAGGAAAATTTAACACCTCTAAATTAAAATTCCGATGTGATCTTGCAAAACGCCGACACACGTTATATATTTTTTTTATCTCCTCTACCAGAATCGGTTTACAGAACCCCGTAAGTTTTTTTTTTGTGTTATTCAGTGTTACTTACAATGTGGTAAATTTTACATTTTGCTTTTTATGTAAAGTCTTGGTTATGAATCTCTTTTTTGCAACGTTCTCTATGTTCAATCTTTTTACATTATCAAGATCTGTGAGTACCCAGTTTGTAGGATATTCTAAAAATTATTAATTAAATTTATGTTTTATTTCGTCATATTGACTAAGCACTTAGAACTAAATTCACTGTATGCATACATTTATGTATATTATACATTGGTGTCAACTAAACAGAAGAGGTTGCTCACATCTAACTAATGCAAGTATGAAATTTTGTACAGTAGCAAGAGTAAAAAAAATTGACTTGAATACTTTTCATGTAACGTTTTCAGCATTTCCATCGATGCATATTACCATCGATATATATAAAAAGCAAATTTTGTGATTGGTTGAAACTAATTACTTTTTGAACGAATTGTAATTGGATTTTATTTTTATTTTTTTCAGCTACACTTCTCTTTAACTTTAATAGAGCCCACTGCTTAAGATTGCTAAGTCAATTTACTTTTACAAATTCTTTTGGGACAATAAATTTTCTACAACATAAAAATATAACTCACATGTAAATACGTAGTATTCTATTCTAAGAAAATAGAACATAGGTAAATTTCATATTGTGAATTTGCAAAAGTGGGATGTAAACGACTTACTGGCTTTGTTATTGAGGCTGTTGTTACTTTCTTGCTATTTTATATTAAGTTTTCCAGGTGGTTTTAAGCCTACGTAAAAATGTTTATATATAAAAAAGTGCATGGAGTTTCTCCAAACCTTTTATAATATTATTTTTTGTGAAAATTATAAAAGAAGAATTAACATACTCTATTACTTCTTTTTAATTAACCAACGTACTCATATGCTTTAGCAATATTGAAATTTCTTTGTTCGGTCTTTTGTTTTAAATACAATATGTACCGATTTAGAAACTAGAGAAAGAACCAAAATTATGAAAACTAAGAAAGAAATAAAGAAAAAAATCTTATTATAAGTAATAAGTATATTCAAAAGTAAAAGTTTTTATAACACGATGCATGCAGAGGCACAGAAAAAAATAAGTTTCCTTTTTGATAACAAAAGCCCCGCCATTCAATTAATTTTTTTTTTTCAAATTTCCTTTTATGAAGAATTCCGCTATAATGATACCAAAATTGTAAAAAAAATTATTTCAAATTTAAGTAAATTTTTTATTAGAACTTTGGGAGAATTTTGATAAAAAATTTATTTAAAATTTACTTTAAAATATATATATAAATAAAAAAAAATTTTGATATGGCTTGGATATGAACGCGGGCTCTTCGGACGTAAAACATGGTCTCTACAGCTGAGCCACATCTCAGTTATTTTTTAATTAGATCAAAGTAGTTTTATAGTACTTACCCCTGGAAAGCATGTCAATGTATACATGTTATTAAGTACATATGTATTTGATTTAACGGCTATTTTTATTAAAAATGTGCAATTTTCAATAAATTTTTTGTCAAATACTTTTTATTGCGTGATTTTTAAAATGCACGGTGTTTATAAATATTAATGACAAATGTTATTTAAATAGATATTTTTTTCAACAACATTATTTTATTGAATATAAATCTTATATATTTTTTTCTGTGGAAAGACGACACTTTTTTACATAACTTTTCTTCAAAAGTTTTTTCTAAATGTCTTTCTGTAATCCCAGGTCCCTTTGGTGTGCTGAGACGAGATCCCCAGAACGTGTGCTTAGCGTTGTAATAGAGTACCTGGGACGAGAGTAAATTGATGAAATCACCAGGTTTTTGTGAACAGCTTCAATGCAGATGTTAGTTGCTTGAATATAGTCTTTACAATGATCACCCATTAAGAAGTGCTTTAATCGTGATTCTATTAGCATAGCTGAGCCACGACAAGCTCTACCTTGGGGTCCTTTGTGTCAAACAGAGCATAACACCTTAATGAAATAAAATGTATTTTCTTTGTCTCTTTATAAGCTTTACAGCAAGTTATATTAATTGAAATCGGATAATATTTGCAAAAGCTATGAAGCCAACAAAGTTTATCATGCCGGATATGGTCCACTTTTATAACATGTAGCTTTCCGTGTGTCTCAAGAATGATCCATGATTGAATATTTTTAAAGCTTAGGTACTCTTCTATGATTTTTGCATACGTAGCTTTGTAATCGGATCACAAGTTTCCAAGTTACATATTTTATGCCAATTTTTCCCAATTATAACCACTATATCGTAGCGCGCAATAAAAAGCGTAGCTCCAGAAAACCATCTGGTGCAAACCTTGCGAATTCGGTTTGAAATGCTGTTAGGTAACCGACTTGATCGCTCTATCTTGGACCAGATTTCTAGAAAGTTTTAGAAATGGTGATGGAGTAAATCAATGTCATTCCTATATATATTCTGGCTACCCTACTAACCTACCATAAGCTATTTTATTGCCTGGCATAATATTCCTGAATTATTACGAACAATAACAGGCAAAACGCTACAGAAAATTACGTTAAACAGTCAAAACATATACAAGTACCAATTTTATCCTTCTTTAACAAATTTATTTAATCTCCAAGCTGTTTTATTTCTTTGATAATTGCTGTCGTACTAAAATACTTATTATTTTCCTCACATTTATGTAGATATTTGTTATAAAACCCTTAATAAATTTTGACACGCAATGTAAACAAAAGAAGTGAGTTAATAGCTCGACTGAAAAGTATCTAAAGTGTTGCGATTAAAATCGAGGTCCTTTTGCCATAAGAACTGCTATACACTTAAAAAGCTTTTTTATTATTTTCTCTTTCCATTTTCTAAGTATCAAAGAAAAACCTTAAATATATATTTGGCAATTTTAATTACCTAACACACAACAAAAATAGATAAGCTGTATAAAGAGATGCTAGAAAATGTTATAAATAAGGTGCTTCAGCAAGGAATAAAGACGTTTCTATAGCCAAAAGGTAGAGCATAATTAATTTTCTTAGAGAATTTAAATTTGTGTGACAGCCATAACGGATTCAAATAATTTTAATGATAACACAAGTAGCGAGAGGTTAAAAGAAAACAAAACAGGTAAGAATTAAGTTTTAATAACGTTGCAAAACACCTTTAGCTATTCATTGATTTTATTATTGTTAAATAAGTAAAACGTTTATTTTATATATTTTGAAAGAGGATGGCAAAAACAAATTGGCTTAGGAAAATTTTTTTTCAGTCATAATTAACGGAGCGAAGCTAAATCACCATAATGTTTTTCTTTATTCGTAAATATATATTTATAAAATTTTAAAGTTGTGATTAGTTTATGCCTTTATAAGAATATATTTTATGTCGAAATTCCTAATATTCACGATATAATTAAGCAGCTAACAGAAATTTATTTCCAACAAAAAAATTTTTTATATCCTGTACAATTTAAGTCGATTAATGTTCAATTAAACAATTATTTCCAATTTCGAAAAAAAAAATATTCTTGTCATTTGGGTAGATTAATCGATTAACTGGAATAAACCACTTTTTGTGAGTTTTAATTTTTTGGAAGCTTTCCTGTAGATATCTTAATAAAAACTTGGAACATTTTTAAATTTTATGAATTTTTTTTTTAAATCAATAACAATAAGAGGTTGGAAGGAAAATGTTTTTTGTATACTTATTTGAACCAAAGCTCGAAAGTATTTTAATCAAGCGTTACCTATTTGAAATAAAGAAGCGATTTCGGGAGCAAGTAAATTACTAAATTTCTTCATACTACACAGACAAAATTATTACCAAAAAATTTTCAAACAAAAGTTTGTCTAAAAATAAATTTCATTTTCAGTAAATGTTCTATTGAATCTATAAATGTTTTGTTTAACTTTTAGTGCGCAAACACAAAACTGTGTCGTACAGAAACAACCCCGATGATGACATACACAGAAATAATAACAACAACAATGATAGCAAAAGGAATGCGGTTGTACCAATTTTGTTTACTGAAAATTTTTTTAGTGAATCAATTCGTAAATGTCGTTACGTTAACTCTCATTAATATTTTTAGAGTCTTTAGATAAACATTCAGACATGAACATATATAACAAAGTGAAATTAAATAAATGCTTAATGGATGATGATAATGACCCAGCCAAAAAATTTGTTCGATATATTACAAAAAAATCAGTAAATATTTTTGTTTGATTAAGTAAATTATTTTTTTTAATATTTGCTAGTATTTTAAAATAGTTGTTTTATAAATTGAGACAACAATATTGTTAGATATTTTTCAGAAAATCTAGTAAATATTTTTGTTTGATTTAGTAAATGGTTTTGTTCACAATTTTTTTTTAGACAAATTGTTGTTTAGATTTAAACAATTTGTTAACTGAAAAAAGACGATTTTTTCCATAAAATTATTGAGGTATTTTTGTCTATATTTACAAATTGTTTGTATGTTTTTATTTACTATTTCATGGAATTCCTTTGCAATAAATGAAATTTATTTTCTCTGTGTAAATAGAGCAAAAACCATAACATAACGGATGATATCATTATCGAGGAATTGGTGGAAATTATCGAAAGTAATCTAATGGTAGAAATAAATGAAAAAAATTAAAATCAAAGATATAGAAAATTATTGTTTCTTATAAAATATTATTTTATTGATCCAGAAAGAAAAAAAAAACACAAAAACACTTCTTTAAATTTTTTTTTGAGGTGTTTACTTCATGGTGGATAAACAAATTGATGTTCTGCTTATGTCTGAGGCGCATTTGACGACTAGAAGCTTTTTTAAAATCAACGGATATACTCTGTACGACACAAACAACCCCAAGATAGAGCTTGTAGTGGCTGGTCTATACTAATAAAATCGCGATTAAACACAACTTAATGAATGATCATTGTGAATACTATCTTTAAGCAACTACCATCTGCATTAAAAATGTTCATCAAAGCCTGGTAGTTTCATCAATTTACTCGCCTCCCAGGTACTTTATTGCGAAAAGTCGACACAATTGCTAGAATGAGTTTGGGCGTTATTTCAAGTGGTCAGACAACTTCTTGGCTGACAGATCGCCAAGAAATTCCAGATGTTATTTACTTCGGAGTAGTATAAAAAGAGTACCCAACAAGCTATAACATTCACACATCAACACTTACTGATGATACAGCTTTTTTTTCAAGCAAGTGCTCAAAAAGCATTAAAGTATAGAATAAAAATAAACGAGCTGTACATGTTACGTTTACATTGCGCAGGAAAACATGTCAGCTCAATTATATCAATAATCGTATCATACCGCAGCACTTTGAGGTTAAATACCTAGAAACTCACCTTGATCGTCGTCTAACATAAGAGACACACATAGATTTCAAGTTAGCCAAAATGAAATTGAAAGCAGCTTAATTGGCTAATAGGAAGATACTAAACGATACTAAAACCAATTTGGTGCTATGGTACACAGTTGTGGGGCACTGCTTCTGCATCAAATATAAAGAAAATTCAAAGGCGACAAAATAAAATTCTTTGATTCATTACGGTGGCACCTTGGTATGTCAGAAACCCCGGCGCATTCATAAAGATCTAGATATTCCATTAGTAAAGACTGTGTTTTCAAAACATGTGACAACATCATTAATTTTAGAGGGCACTCTCGCCTGAAAAGGAGAAACACTCTGGCCCAGCAACCGTTGAACCTAATATTTTGTCTAGCAGTGGCTCGACTAATTAAGATTTGAATATTTATTGCAATTTAAAATTGAAGATTCAATAAGTAAACTTTAAAATTAAAAAAAAGATCCTCTTTCGATTATCCCATAATCTCTGAAAAGCTGTTATCTTTCTGTTAACACTTGGCTAATTTAAGGGTTTTATTCAGTAAAAATACATGAAATGTTCCCTTAAAATTTTTTATGAAAATTATACTCAAAAGCTTTAAAAAGTCAGTGTTTTTCATAAAAACTTTCAACAAGGCGTTTTCAGGTGGTTAAAATACTAAATTTATTTACTTGCCCTGCAAATATTGTAACAAAAAATAAAATTGCTAAAATTACGCCGATGCAAAAACTTATTAGAGCGAAATATTTAAATGGTGTAGTGTAAAAAATACTTCTTAGGTGACCAATTTTTAACCTAATTTATGTGCTGAGAGTAGGTTTACAAGTTCTTATCGTGATCAGATTAGCGGTTTGAGCGTACATAAAGAACGAAAAAACAAATCAATATTATTACGTAATTTTTTATTTTGAACTGAATAGATATAAGTCTATACATTTCTATTAGTTCGGCTATTTAGTTCAATATTTAAATTAATGTAAGTTCAAATTATTTTTTATTAAGAGTGGAGTATTAGAATACTCAAATCAGATTAGCAGAACGGATCAGTACTACTAATTTCGACAGGCCGCTACACCGTCTCATCCCGTCTCATCAGTGTTCTTGTTCACTTTTACCACTTATGAAGGTGGATACTTTTTACAAGTAAACATAAGCTATTTAACTAATTTTTTGATAGGAAATAAAATACAAGACTTTTTCAGGTAAATTATTGCAGTAATTTTTATTGCGACTATGGCCGCTTCGCTGAGTTAAGATTTTCTCTTTGGGCGGGCTTATGGGTTTCCTTCTCTGGGTTTGTCGAATAAATATATCCCACTATAAAAGCCTGGCTAGGCAGAAAATCTTTGCTCAGCGTAGCCAGTTCTCCATGTACTGAGAAGAAAAACTCCTAAGCACGGCCGAAGGCCGGCTACGTAAAGAGTATTTACTAATAAAAATAAAATTATATCTTTCAATAAAATATGGTGGGAAATAAAGTAAATTGGCATTATTTCCATTAACCTTATTACCTGTCACACTTTACTTTACCCCTTGTCATCTGTCGAAAAACTTTTCCGCTTTTAGTTTTATTTATATTATTAGTTTTATTTGGATGCTGTCACTTTTAAACTGCAATAACATAAATATAAACATAGTCAAAATAAAATAGCTTACTAAAACTTTTCTACTAAGTTATGCTCTTGACTTTGTTTTTAATCAAATAGACTTCACAACTTTGTTTTCATTGTAATTTCATTCATTTATGTTGTTTTGCTTGACGACAGGTTACAATGTTATATGCTGCAGGCAAATTATTGTTGACAAAGCAATTTCTTAATTGTTATTGACGTTTTTTAAAATAATAAAATAAAATTTTTAGGGAAAAAATACTTGTATTGTTTAACTGAATTAAGGGGCATTATGTTTGAAGCAGACAACCCAAACTTTTTTTCCGAAATTTCTTGATATTTGGCATAACTATAGTTCTAGTAGTTATAACTGTGTATGCAAACAAAAAATTTTGTGATGTTTGTTTGTAGAGTTATGGGTTCCGAAAGTGTTGGCGTATTTGAAAAAAAATTTAATTTTTGTTTCGAACTAGAAAATAATAAAACAAAAAAATTAAAATAAATTATTCTTATAGGAAATCGTCTGTATTTAAAAAAAAATAATTAAAAAAAGTTTATAAAGATCAAAGCCGGAAACGGCCAACTGAAATTAAAATGTTTCTAACTTCTAAAATTAAAATGTTTCTAACTGAATTGCTAGTTATAAGTCTTAAATTTATTATTTCGCCTTTTTTTAGTTCATTATTTAAATTAATGTAAATTCAAATTATTAAGAGCGGAGTGTTCGACTATTCAATCAGACTAGCAAAACGGATCAGTACTACTGACTTCGACATGCCGCTACACCGTCTAGTCAGCGTTCTTGTTCACTTTTGCCACTTATGAAGGTGGATGCTTTTTGCAAGGAAAATCAGCTATTTAACTAATTGTTATCGCGAATCAGAATATGTAAACATATGTAAACCCTAAGAACTAGAGAAAGGAGCTTTCTCAATCTTGGATGAGAAATATAAACAAAAAGCACAGGTGTGCTTGTTGATTAGGATAAGTACCAAGTATGGTAAATTTTTAAGCCACCATAAAATAAGCTTAAAGCCTAGAGTAGAGAGAGCTCTGACGATGGGTTTGTTAAGTTAATAAATTGGTCTTTGTACTTTTCAATTGACACATGCTTTGAAAACTTATTTCTCAATAAAAAATGATTTAATTGTAAAAATTAAATTGAACGAACTTAAGCCTGAATAATAAATTTCTTTGGTAGTTTACAGATATATTTAATTAAGCTTTTTAAGTTGATGAGAACATTTTTTTAGTCTGTGGCCTGATCTTGCTTTATCTTTTTCACAATTTTTGTAAAGCAATTAAGATAAATCACCTTGAGAAGTCACAGTCCACAGGGGAATTGATTAACAAATTGTGCTAAATGTCTCTTCTTAGCCACAGATTTTTAGAGCGTCGGTGGTAGATACTTGGTTCGCACATAAAACGACGATGTCTCGAAGACTTAGCCTACGGGGCAGAATACATTACATGCTAGTGTGGGTTAAGATAAAGCTTGTTGTATTGAATAACCAGTTAGCTTAAATGAATTAATAAAAAAATTGCTATTTGTTGTGGGTTACGTCAGTATATAGTATATGCGTGCATATCGTTAGTGCCAATGGTAATTCATCAGTATACCTTCAACCAATATATATGAAAGCACTTACTTAGGACATAATCGCCGACGATATCTTAAGTTTTATCTTCAATAAAACTATGTTGAGGACAAGATGATATTGTTTGAAGTTATGCCTTTTATCACAATGCACTATACGAAATTCTTCCTTTTTCTGAGCAAAACTAAAAAAATTAATATTGAAAATTCGCAATTATGTTGGCATAATATGTCTAAAAAATTAACAAATTATATGTCTCTGTTTCCATTTTTCTGCCATGTTGCTTTACCGTTACGTTATAATATGTTTTCCATGCGTTTCTAGGTAAATTAATAAGCAGAGACTGTATGCAGTGAATAAAGTGTAAATTTCAGATGAAGGTTTCAGCAATAAGAATATATAAATTCTAAAATTTAATAAGTGGAACATAATGTGGAAAATGAGTACCTTTTTGATGTGTAATAGAATTTTGGTGAATCCAAAGTAACTTTAAGTTAAACTTATGGAAGTGGAAGGTCCTTTTTCATTTTCACTTCAAAAAAATTATTGCACATGATTCCACTGTTCTCTATGATAATAAATTATCTTCCGAATTTGAAATATATCAGCTTCAAATATTTGTAATTTTGTTTACGAACGCATTTCTCTATATAACTCAACGTACTAAAACCGGAAATACTTATGCCTTAATTCGTAAAAAATTTGTCTGACTTATAACAGATTAATAAAACAAATTTTCATACAAAAATTCGTTTTATAAGTCTCTTATTAATCAAAATTTTTTGTGAATTAGGTTGTTACTGTATGGGGAAGAAATCAAGAATCAATTTTTTTGTAAAAGCCGATTTACGGCCCTTTTCACAATGTATGATTCAGAGTTACTATCGACTTTAACCGTAAGTTTTGTATGACGAACTTGCCGTTAGAGTCCATGTTAAATTCTAATCGTACATTGTGAAAATGGCCGTTGAAAGGTTAATTTCTTTCATGCACTCTTAGGCAAATTAAAAGGATCTAAAAAAGCAGTGTTTAAAAATGGTCACGCGTGATGAAGTGTGAGTGATAAACAATTTTTTACTTAATAGTACGTGATCAAAATTTTAAGGGCCTTAAGAGGGATACTTCAAAAGGTCGTATCCAAAAAATTATTTAAATCGGTCATGCCGTTTGGCCGTAATTAATTTTGTCCACATATAGGGTAAAATTTCTTATAGTGCTCCAAGAATTTATGAAATTTTTATTTTTTTATGTTTTTTTTTGTTGGCACCAGCATGTATGCAATACATTGTGCCGGAGCTAGGAAATTTGGTTTTGCGAAGGAGGATAAAGAGAGTAATATTCGCGCACATTCGATTTGAACATTCCCAGAATGAAAGTGACCGGAAAGACCTCTGTGGGGAGTTTATTCTACATACGAACCGTTCGACCAAAGTACGAATTATCTCTGTAATGCGTAGTACGGTTCACTTACCTTTGAAGCGAAACTTCCAAATATTTCTTTAATAGCCCTTCACCGATAGAGGTGTACATAAAAAACATTGGACTGAGTGAACGGTTAGTTCTTAGCGGTAGATAGTATATTTGACTTTTAATTGATATTTATGTTGAAAGTGTAGTATGCACTTCTGCCTGAATTTCAGGCTGCCGACTGTAGGGAAGTATGTGTAAAAAAACAAACTGAAATTCTGAAAATTTTCAGGCAACTTTCCGTTTGGTAGTATCCGTTTGATAATATTCTCGAATATCGGCACTAATAACATAAATTGCAGGGGCTTATTCTCATTTCTTAATGATTATAATATATCACAAATTTTTAATGCTACTGATACTGATCTTAAATATTCCCTTATTAGTTCGCTCTTAAATGACCTTTTCTACAGGGTGGCGCAGAATCAGCTATATGGTTTAAATTCTTTATAACTTTTTTAAATATTATTTTTTCTTTGTTTTTTCAGCATTTTGTGAAGAAGACTTGGGGGAATTATTTGTGAATCGTTACAAGATCGAACAACGTACAAATATAATTGAATTTTGCGTGCATATCGTCGTCATTTTAATGTGCGCAGTGCACCAACAGCGTTAGTAATAAACCATTTGATTGGAAATTTTCGTCAATATGGGTCTGCAAGAACCCTTCCTGGTGCTGGAAGAACACCTACCGTGCACACTGGTCAAAATAACAAACCAAGAACCATACTCCAACTAAAAACCAACATTTGAAATGAAATCAATAATATACTGTATTTAAAAAAAAACTTATAATAATCGCATAAATAAAAAAGTTATAAACCATTTAAACCATATAGCTCATTCTGCGCCACCCTGTAATTTGATCCTATTCGGAATAAAGACAAGTGTAGCATAAGTAAAAAATAATAATTATTTCTTTAAACTCTTTGGCACCGTAAATGCCCGACGATTTTGGAGAATTATTAAAGAACATGGTTGCATTGGTAGAGAGGATCCCTCCCCCAAACTCGATCCTAACACTATAAATAAATATTTTGTTGGTCCTACTGGCTCTATTCCAAAGCATGTTGTTCTGGATAGTCTTGTAAGCTCTGATAACTCCTTTTCTTTTCTTGTGTTAATGTAATGGAACTTTTTGATGCTGTGAATAAGATTACGTCTAAGGCTATTGGTGTGGAAGGGATATCTATTAAATTCCTAAAAATAGTTTTTGCTTTTTGTCTGATACCTTCCTGCACTTGACTACGGCTATCCTTCCAACATCATGGAAAATTGCTCGCATTGTGCCTATTCCGAAGACTAGAGTTATTAATAGCTTGGATGATCTCAGGCCTATCTCTATACTTCCGGCACTATCTAAAGTGGTTGAGGATACATTAAAGGACCAAATTTTACGCTTTGTTTCTAATAAGATCTCCGATTCACAGTACGCTTTCCGTAATGGATTAAACACAACATTCCTCTTGCTGACCCTTACCAACTCAATAGGAGGTAATATTAATGACGATAACCTGATTGTTTTAATAGCTTTGGATCTATCAAAGGCGTTTCATTCTATAAATTTTTGTAGAATATTTTTCAAGCTGTCAGACGAGCTAAATTTTTGTAGTACTGCTTGTAAACTTTTAATGTCATACTTATCTGGTAGATCCTAGTTATAGGTCTTCTGTTGTTTTTCGTTTATATAAATGACCTCACTAACGCCGCTGATCCCCTTGGATGCAGATGATGTTTAATGCCTTATTTCTAGACAGAGCTGGACATCAACAGAAGATATATTTGATGGTTTCTTCCTCCTCCTCCTCATTTTGACAACGTCTGTAGAAGTCATTTTAAGAACGATTTAATCTCCTGGCATGACTTACCGATAAGACAGTACCTCGTTATAACCGCTACGAATACACGTATGCGAAGTTATACTGGTGCCAGATGGATCTGGAAATTACACTTGTGTTTTCAGTAGTCCATCTGATATGTGCTTCACTAAATAGTTTCTGCTGAATTTGTATTTTACAGCTTTTCATTGGGACCCCTACCAACCAGTCAATGCCCCTTTCTTGCAAGCGGGCATCAGCCTTGGCTAGCTCGTCCACAATAATGTTACCAATCATGTCTGCATGTCCTGGTACTAAGAGAAGCACTATGTTAAAATGTATCGCAATATTATTTAGGGATGTCCAGCATTCTATAAGCAACTCCAATGTTGTGTAAAAACCGCCGAGTTCATGGCCAGTTGTGTGCTCATTAGATTGGCGGGAAGCCCACGTTTGGCACTGTACAGCGGATGTTCGAAAAACTTTACCGATTAAAATAGAATGGATGTAATGTATAGCAGAAGACTGCTCCATACATCAGTATGGGCTTTACCACCACGCCAAAAAATCATCAGACAATTGTGGAATTGCCAACTGCCTTTCTGCAGGTATATAGAGCAACAGAAGCTTTGGCTGCTCTTGCTGGAACTTTGAGGTATCATGCCAATTTGTGGTAGAGTATAATACCGAGGAACTATAAGATAACTTAAGGCTGACTCCGTTCCAATATAATTTTAGTCATCATTTCCATTGCAGTTTATTTTCCATCAGTGAGTTATAATCTTTTGTTTTAAACTAAGAATTCCAAATTAAAATTAAATTCCTATAATATTTTTAATATGAATAAATAGTTTTCAAATTCAAGCTAAAAATTTTACGTTACTAAAAATAATTTAAAAGTAGTTGGGTCAAATGATCCATAACCGTCTTGCGAGGCATATCGATTTTCCCGTCTTTCTAGTATTAAATATTTTGAACAGTTAGGCGTACAATAAAAAATATAAGCCAGTATATAAAATTGTGAAAATATTTTAATTTGCTTATATTAACGATCAATCATTAAAAATTGGACGAAAAATTAGAAAATGGCTGATGAAAAAATTAATTTTGTCTACTTGAGGCTAAATCAAAAATTAAAAAATGCTATAAAAAGGCCACGAAGCTGGTAATAAAATGAATATACATTAGGGTGGGTCAATTGCTTTTATGGAAATCGGAAGAATCTTGGGTCTAGATTTTACTTATATTGTGTGGTTATAAGTGTTTCTACCCAATAAAAAGCTTGAATTTTCATGTCTCTCGGCGGGAGCTAGGTTTTGACCACTAGTTTATTAGGGTATTATTCTTAGAATTTTGCGTAGGTTTCGTTTTTGCTAGACGCCTTTTACTTTTTTTCTCACCCGAACAATACTTATGTGCAAAAACCTGTCACTAGATTTTGCTTTTGACATACTTATAAAAAATAAAAATAATTATAATTCAATAATTCTTTCCTGAATAGTATGTATACAAAAATGACTAATATAAATTTGGGGTTTGATTAAACATGAAACATTTCCCTCCCACTGGCTCTTAGGCCATATAGGCCAAAAACCTTTTGATGTGTCTACGTCTTTTTTACTTGCAACATTTTAATGAAACAAAACTGGATTTTTATAGAAGTGCTAAAAGTGCCTTTGTGTCATGTGTTTTATGCGGTGCTACCGTAGAAAGAATTGAGTATTTCTATAATGCTCCAATTATCTCTTTGAAGCAGATTTTGTTTGTGGCTTTATACGTTTGAGATAAAAAAATTGTTACTTTATTCATAGCAGTTTTTGTTATTGCTTTTGGCATACATATGTATATAAATACACAAATTGAATTACATTGTTATAGTCATATATTGCATATTTGAAGCAGAAAAATTTATAAACTGACTGTGAAATTAAATACAAAATAATATTAAATTAAAATTTTAAGAACCCCAAAAAAAAACCAATTACAACTTCCAAACGACTTGACCGATTTTCTTCAAAAATATATTTGAAGATTGTAGATCAAGTCAACTTTCAAACAAAAAAAAAAAACTTAAATTAAAGTTGGCATAGCCGTTTGTCAGTTACGGCGCCACAGATAAACAAATCCTAGAGAATGCAGTTAGAAACGATCCGATAACTTCTAAAGCTATGTGCAGACGATTGTCACTTCTTACAATATTTTAAGTAAAATGTGCTAAAGAGTTCTTACAATCGTCTGAACTGAACATTTTTGTCTGACAGCATTGGCAGAAAAAGCATTGTCAGTCGATTTTAATACTACCTGCTGACAAAAAATTGTCAGACATCTCACAATCGTGTGAACACATCGCGTTACCATTGTCAGATTATTGGCAGACAATTGTCAGACATTTTTTAATTGTCAGATGTGCGAAATTTCTTCATCTGACAATGGCGTCATTGTCAGAGACTTTTTTATATTGGCAGCACTGCACACATATTTTTTAGGAAAAATTAAAATAAGAAAAATTATGCAGCTAAAATAAATAGAGTTGCTTATTTATTTTTAATAATAATTTATATTTTTACTTTTTAAAGTTAACAGAAGCACAGATGATAAATAATTGATGATTTCTGTTAAATGATATGCGTCTGGTAGCGCCAAACAACAGATCTGACAATTTGTGCATCTGACAATCGTGTGAACTGCCAATTTCTTTACTGACAATATTGTCAGATAAATTTATTGTCAAACAACTGTCTGCCAATAAATTGTAAGCTTTTCTAACAACTTTGATACAGCCGTGTGAACTAACAATATACCTTGTGCTGACAATTTTTTATTGTCAGTACATCGTCAGCACATTGGCCAAGTTTCTTCAAATATTACTAAGATCACTCTCGATAAAGTCACTTTTCAAAAAGAAAAAAGAGCTAAGTCATAATCGGTCCAGCCGTTTTGGGTCTACTATGGCGCAGATAAACACACCGATACACAGATACAGAAACACACTACAAACTTATAACATCCAAATTTTTTGGTCAGGCGCTAAAAATATATAGTACACACATTATATAATACATATTCATATGTACATTAGGTGGACCGTTAGAATCCTGTTGCCAATTTTAATTGCGAATAGCACTAAAACGTTGCATTTTATTCTCCGATGCATGGAAAAAATAATGACAAGAAATTTGGGATCTAATTTTAGCCCTCTACTACAGCATCAAAATTTTGAAAATGAGATTAATCACTCAATTTGTGAAATATCATATTGTGCAATATTAAACATTAAACAGCTGGACCGATATTTTTCTTTTGACAGGTGCCTTGATCGAGAGTGTTTTTAGCGATGTTTGAAGAAACTTGGTCCAGCCTTTTAGACGTTACCTTCTCTTTTCTATATGTATCCTCTTGAATCTGTGTGTCTGTGGCACCGTAGCTCCCAAACGGCTACAGCGATTTTAATTTAGTTTTTGTTTAACCTGTGTAACCTGTTTAAAACCTGTACAACAACAATAGCTTGATTTATCGTGGGCGGAGCTTACGTACAAGCAAAACCAAAAATAAAAAATAAGAGTTGAAAAAATTGGAATAAAGAATCGGCTCACCATACTAATAAAAAGGAATAGGATAACTCATATTCTATTTCCTCATAAAATTTGGTTAAATAGCTGATGTTTCATTAATACTAGTATCCACGATCAAACGTGGTAAAAGCGAATAAAGGACGCTGATGATGACAGATAGTGGCTGTCGAAATTAGTAGTACTAATCCATTCTGCTAGTCTGCTTAGATATTCTAATATTCCACTCTTGAAAATAATTTGAATTTACATTAATTCAATTATTGCCAATAATAATAACTTCCGACTTATGATAATTACGTACAAATAATAATTACGTACAGAAATATTTTTGTATATAATTGAGCTATAAGCCACATTAACAAAAAATGATTACCAGCAAAAAATTTTCACAAAAAAAGTTTGTCTAAAAATAAATTTCATTTTCAGTAATTGCTCTTTAGATAATCTATGCATTTTCTGTTTGACTCTTATATAGGACGCAAGCCCCAAAAACAACAAGAAAAGCTGTGTCGTAAAAAACAACCCCGGTGACGATATACACACAAATAGCAGCAACAAAAATGATACCAAAAGGAATGCGACTGTAACAAGTTTGTTTATTGAAGATTTGTGAGTGAATCCAATCAATTCGTTAATGTCGTTCCGTTAATTCTTATTCATTTTTTTAGAGTCTTTAGATCAACATTGAAAGCCATATTCATATTAATTTATTAAAGTTATTGTTGGTATAATATACGAATTTTCCATGAGAAACTCGGTTTTAATGCATACATTAACTTTACTAAGCATTTATGAATATGGGGGTTAGACTTGAACACATTTAACAAAATTAAATTTCATACATTCTTAATGGATGATGATAACCCAGATACACAATTTTTAATATATTACTAAAAATCCAGTAAATATTTTTGTTTGATTAAGTAAACTATTTTGTTTAGTATTTGTTGGTATTTTTAGACTAATTGTTTTATAAATTCAGACAAAAGTATTGTTTGATATTTTTGAGAAAGTACAGTGAATATATTTGTTTGATTTAGTAGTTTTTTGCTTACAATTTGTAAATATTTTTAGAAAAATTGTTTTACAGATTTAAACAATTTGTTCACTGAAAAAAATACGTTTTTTCAATGAAATTGTTGATATATTTGTGTCTATATTTACAAATTTCTTTGCAGGTCTCTTCCTAGACAAAATATTTACTATATCAATGATTTTCTTTACAAAAAATTAAATTTAGTTTTTTCTGTGTCCGGAGGTATTTGAAATCGATCAGATGACTTTTTCTCCTTATACACCGACGATACATCCTATTGTACATACGCTTGCCCAATTTCATAAATAATGTTTTATCCTGATGAACTTTTTAATTTATTTTATATTTCCCTTAAATTTTTTGTGTTTAACATTTCAATGGCCATTCACATTGTCATATGTGATTTAAAATAAAATAAAAAAAAAATTGTGTTTTCAGTTCAATTTTTGAGCTCACCTTACAAAGTAAACAACATATTAAAATCACTGAATGTTACGTGTCCTTTAAATGGAAATGAAAATGGAAAATTTCCTCATGACTGGCTCGGGAAAGTAAACTAAAAAATATGTTTATTATTTTTATTGCCTTATAATTATAATATATGTATGTGAGTTTGATAATGGGTACTTTACCGCTCACGCAAATTTCTTTATATGCCCCCACCGTTTATAAACCTTACGTTTCAGGTATTAGATTTATACATAACGTGACCAGAAGGTTTTTCCAAAAAGCGAACAAGAACGATTGAAAAGCGGGATTCTGAAGAAAAATACGACCAAATAGCGGGATTTTATAAAATTTCTTGTGGAAAGCGGAATGATGTAATATCAGTCCATTTCTATAATAATATGAGTATACATACATATGATTTCTTTTAAATATATGCAACAATACAGTTCCATATCTTTAGTTGAAATGCAAAGCTACGTGTCTAATAAATAATTCAAAATCGCATTGTTATTTAATTACTGCGTAGTACATCGAGGCGCATGACCGTACAAATATTCAAACCTTTATCATAAAAATAAATAAAATTAAAAACAAAAAAAAAACTTAACTTCAGGAACTTGAAGTGCATAAATACACATTTGATATAATTTTCTCTCCTATAAAATTTAAAAAAGTAGATACCTGATTTTGTATTTCAGCTAAGGATATGTACTTAGGAAGTACATAAAAATTTAAAAACGTGAATTTTTAGATTTTTTTTTTGAATCGGCGTTTATAATTTCTCCGTTGCGATGAAACAAAAATCTAATGATAAGTAGGCATTAGCACCCAACGAAATGCAGGCATATTGATGAACTATCTAACTAACCCACAACTAAAAAATTTATGTATTTTTAAAATATGAAACAAAAATTTTGTAAATTGCTTTAAGGTAAAAGAATACATGAAACATAAACTCGTTTAGACCAAACAAAAATAATAAAATTATAAGTCAGTAAGTGAAAAAGTCCAATATTATGAATATTAGTCGAACTGCACGGGTTGAGTCCAAAATTTTTTGATTATTCTGGGCTAAGATCGTTGAATTTCATTTTTGGAACTATCAAACATTTTTAATGTTACGTGCCTTACTTGACTTCACAACCCTCTTAGTGGGAGCAGGTATAATAACTGCTCTGATGATGAGATAGTGATTGATCTCGAAAACACTAGTTTGACACCTATACAGACAAGAATTTGTCTTTTCAGTTATTACATGTTTTGGAAATTCCTTTTTCAAGATGTATAATTTAATAGAAAAATTGAATTAAATGAACTTAATCCTAAATAATTAACGGCCGTATGTATGCATAACGAAAACCTGGCATGGTATTAGCATAAATGACAAAATTAAACTGGAGTTTAACGAGTTTTGATATAAATTAGAGGGTGCTATTGGCTGAGTAATTAGCGCGTTTGACTACAAACCCTGAGGTCTTGGGTTCAAGACTAGTTTAAGGCAAGTCAAAAACATCATGCATTTTTCTCATGTGCATTGGTGTGTTATTGTGTTGGTTGTTGTTGGGCACTGATCACTTTTGCAGTACCGGCAGCGATTAATACTAAAATATCCTAATGCACTTTACAGCACCCTCCTCGTCGGTATTGCAGAACCATCGGCGAAGTAAAATAACTAATAATATGGCTACACTGCTTAAGCAACTCAATGCCTCTACTTAACACCAGAGGGGCTTGCAACACTGCTCTAGAAAAAACGCGCATTAGCAGAGTTGTAAATTAATTAAGCTTTCTATCTCTCTCCCACTTCACCACCTGTGCTCTCTACACTCTCCCTTTCCCAAAGAAGGTAACACATTAATTAATTAACTGGTAGGCATTAATTGCCTGATTGTGTTACTTCTCTTAAGAAAAAATAAAAAATGTTAATCCGAAGTTATTTAATTAGTTTGGCTTATGTTCGTTTTCAATTTAATTTTTCGATCGAATTATTTTTTTATTTTAGAAAGAAATTCTAAAACATGTAAATATTGAACATTCAATGAAAAATTTGGATGAACGGAAGGTTGAACTGACATCAAATATTTCGAGACCACCATAGTCTTCTCATCAGAGCCCTTTACCTACACTACCAGGACTACACATCCTAGCGAAAATCCTACTTATTTCAGTAAGCTCAATCAACAGATTTTGTTGCCACCTCTTTTTCTAAATACTTGTAAAAATTTTTTTTTCTAAATGTTATGTAAAAAAAAATTTGATCGAAAGATTAAATTGAAAACGAACTTAAGCTAAACTAATTAAATAACTTTGGGTATAATTTAAAAATCACTGTAGATTATAGCCGAGACTCATGGCTATATTCCGTGATGATTTCCCATTTCAAAATATATGGAAAAACTCATGCTAACTTTTTGCTATACATATGTCCCTAAATATCTTTGAATATAAATTTTCATGTAATGAGATTTGAAGCAGTCTTAAAATGAGTTGAAGAAAGGAGAAAGATAATATTTTATTCAGTTGAAAATATTTCCAAATTTTTGGCAATAATTAAAAAAGAACTATAAGTTTTAAAACTAAAAAAGCGGGAGAAACCGGTATACAAATTCTAGGCGGGATCGAACTCTTAAAAGCGGGATAATCGCGCCTAAAGCGGGATGTCTGGTCATGTTATGTATACAGAACTTTTATGGAACATTTTAACCCTCTAGCACTTCCCTGTAGCTGACTTTTTTATCCTTTCTCAAAAAGGGCCAAAAAATTCCTCTTCGGTGGCGAGATAGCGGGTTGAAATATCCTAATAAAAATTGCTATTAAAATTGTATTATCAAAATTAAAAGACAATGAATTGTTACTCTCAACTGGAACGCCAGATAGCAGTAAAAACTTAAAATGTGCTTGAGAGTTAAATTCGTACTTATCAGTTTTTAAAGATTTCTGGCGTTCCAGATGAGTTTTTGTTGTCCTCTAAGTCTTATAATTGTAGGCTACGTTAGCCCGCTATATTTCCGCGGAAGGAAAGCCTTTTGCCACTTTTTAAGAAAGGACAAAAAAAACCCATACAGCGTAGCCCTAGCTAGTTAAGACCTTCCATGAAGTTATTCCTTGTATAGTTTTACATAAAAGTGCTGTATACATCTAATACTTTAAATATAAAGTTTACACGATATTTTATACCGATACTTATGACAATGAGCAAAAGGTGGGAGGCATGTAAAGAAATTTGCGTAGCTTTTAAACTTATGGACACTCTAGGCTAATTTTGCTAAACAGAACAAAAAAATGAAACATGTCGAAGTTAGAAAAGTTTTAATTTCAATCGGTCATTTCAGGCTTTTAACATTAAAAAAAAATTAATTAAATATTTTTTTTTCTAAAAAGACCAGATGATTTCCTATAAGAATCACTTATTTAAATTTTTTTCTTTGACTTTTTTCTATTTCGTAACAATAATTAAAAAAAAAATCAAATATTTTTGCACCCCATTACTCATATACAACCATCATTTCTATTTTTATATATACAACTTTTTCGTGAAAATTAAATACGAGAATTAAATCACTTTCAAGTTGATATCAATTTTCTTCATTGCCATTTTTCTGATTTTTTTGTTCTACTCAAGACAAATTTTTTTGGTTTGTTTTTATACTTAAGTATATATGAATATGTAACTATTTGAAAAGCTCAATCCAGTAACTAATTGTTTATTGATATGATTATTTGGAACGTGTTTGCTTGGGAAACCAAATTGATTATAAGGCTAAAGCTCGTAACGTTTCATTGAGAAAGAATTGGACATGATTAATATATCAAGTTAGTAAACAAAAGAAGATAAGAAACTAAAAATCATTTGTTTGGAGATTATTAAAAAGAAGTTTAAAAACAGGTTTTAGTGAATTTTTTGTATAAAAAAGTATGGACAAAAATGGTCCTATACCTAAGGTTCGTATTTTTTTCTAAACTAACAGCATATTGTGGCAAAAAATAAAATCACCAAGAAGTTGACGCACTGAGTTACTGTTTGTCTGTATGTTGACGCTGATACTTCATCACAGGGCTGCAAAATGAGATTTTAAAATTGTACTAATGTGTAAGAAAAATATTACTTTTTTCAGTCCGTTTGTACTAAATTCTTGTTCTCTTTTTTTAATATTTTTTACTCAAAATTACATGTAGATATGTGTAATAACTTAACAATTAACAAAAAGGCACATTGAAGTACATTTGCACTAATTATACGTGATGATCCGCATGAAAAGGGACCTTATCATTCGGAGGCCGAAATTGAGCTAGCTAAATTTCCTAAGACTAGATAAAATTTTGCAAGCAATGACGGTTTTCGTTTTGTTTACGAGTGCAAACTGAAGTAAAGCATAAAATCTTGTGTATAGAGATAGCATTTTGGAAAAGAGATCCTAACTTCCCCAATGCATTTCATATGATTTCATATGAGGGAAGTTAAGGCTCCCTTCTCCCTAAATGTAGAGTTTGGAAAAAATTTCTTTTTAAGTAATTTTGTCGATCAATTTAGGGGTAATTCTACTTGTGAGTTGGGGAACGTGCAGCTGTGATACTAGGGTAATCACTCGAATAATGTTTGCTCGATTAATCGAATAATTAAGGTCAAATAATGTTCGATCAAACAAAAAATTTTAATTTCGAGTAAAAATTTATTCGAGTAATTTAGGTCGATTAATCGAATAACTCGATTAAAAAATTTTATGTAAATTTTCTTTTTAATTGAGTTTTTGTAGATTTCTTAATAAAAAGTGGAAACATTTTTTAAATTATATGAAATTTGCTATTCAATTCGAACGTTATTTCATACTTATAGTCCTCATGATCAAAAAATTAAGTAAATAATGCAGTAACAATAATAAGGAGAAAGAAAACCAACTTCAAATATTTTTTAAAAAAATTCAGAAATATAAACATCAAACAAAAATTATTTGATATAATGAAGATATTTGGAGAGCAACTAGTTAACTAGATGTTTCGTATTATAAAAGCCTTAAGGTACGGTCACACTTGGTAAATATTTGCAGAAAAAAACGTAGCCCACAGACAATTTAAAATTGTATTTCCTTTAATTACAATATTTTTTTTAAATATGGGTTCGCATATAAAAATAGATTTTTGCAGCATAACATATTTTGTGATATAAAAAACAAGTTAAATCAAACTAACTCTGAGCAAAAGTAGTGGTTATGTTTTTTTGGGCAAATATTTCCTAAATGTAACCGTATTTATATTTATAACAACAATAATGCTATGCCAATTCCGAATATTTATTTATTATTTATTATTATTACACTTGAATAGTGAAAAACGAAACTATTTTAAAGGATCAATTTATGATCTAATTTATATAGAAATTATGTGTTTTCTTTTGTTTTTATTATTAAAATATATAAAAACGCGAAAAAACTTGTTTTGTGATATTTTTGACCACAAAAATTTACAAAAAACCGATTAAATTCAAACATTTTCCGATTAACGCGAATAATTTTTAGCAGTAAAGCGTACTCGAATAACTCGAACGAAATAAAAGTTGTACTCGATTGCTCAAGTAATCTAAAAACCTCAATTTCGATTAATTGATTAATCGAACAATAGAAAAGTCGATTAAAATGAATACCCTAAGTGATACCAACCATAATCTCAACAACATTTACTTCAACAGCTGTTTTGGCTCCACTGAAAGTTCCTGTAGGGAAGATAATGGTTAATTTCAAAATTATTTACAAGGTACTTCTTGCTAACAAACTCTTAGTAATTTCTAAATTGTAGCAGCACGAATTAGGCGACTTTAGAAAATTATTTGTTTGGATTACATTGGAAACATTCGAAACAAACAGTCTAACTCTCTTTGGTTTTCATTATATTTTGATATCCTTGCCATATTTGCATCTGAATGTGGAATGGATAATGTACCCCTGGAAATTCTCGAAAAATCAGTCATTTAGTTCATCTTTTATTTATACCTTCGACATAATATGTTGTCGTTTTTTAAAGACTTAATAACTTGGAATGATTTTCCTTCTTCTTGAATATTCCAGAGAACACTGAAAAGGTACATATCCGAAACCAATCTGCTTATCAACCATATTTGGGATGACGAAAAATCGTTAAAAATTCAAACAAAGCCCGTCACTTTAAAAATTATTTTAAATAGTTTTAAGTTAGTCATTGGAGTTCTATGTACTTTTAACTTTCAAATAGTGCTAAACAAGTACAATTGTACCAACTTTTGCATCCCCGCTTCATCATAATATATTTTACTTCATTTCAACATTTATTTTTTAATGAGAAGAAAAATGTATATTGTTTGAGCATGTTTGATAGTTGTACAACCATGATATCTGCAGAACTACTGTATCATGTTTACGTGTACCGAAGTGTTGGAAGTTTACATCTGAAATCCATTTGAGAGAGAGAGAGAGAGAGAGAGAGAGTTAAAGTTATTTTTCTTGGAACATTTTTTATCTCTAACCAGTGTTGCCACCGGAAGAATAAAAAACGTTACGCTTCCTTTGAAAAAAGTTACGATTTTCGTAAAAAGTTACCATTTGAAATAAATAGTATATTTATCGGCCGTGTTCTGAAAACCATTTCGTTTAGAAACCGCAAAATTTCAGGAAAAAATTCAACTAAAACGGTTATTTTTTGCAACTTTTTAATTTATTTTTATGTTTTAAATGTTTCAGATATTTTATTCGAACTTAACCTCGAATGCACTAAATTGTCCAATTAAAAGAACACTGTTTTTCATTTTTGTGATTTTGCGATTTCAAAACGAAATGGTTTTCAGAACAAATATTTTTATTCCATATTTCAGTGATAATCTAGTATGTGATGGAGATCGATCGATTTCAAATCACGCGATTTCCCTAAACAGATGTTCTGTAAATTGCCCGATACAGTGGAATCTTATCTAAGTTCAAATAGAGTACTCTAAGCCTCGAAAAAAATGAACAGCATCAAGAAATTATCCTTCAGTAGAATTTGTTTTTCAAATCGCGCGATTTGAAATCGATCGATTTCCATCACATACCAGAATAATAAGACGACAAATTACTTTATGGAATAAAAACATAACTTAGAATAAAAATAGATAAACTTTTTAGTTTCTAAATAAAGATTTATTTGTTGAGGGTCAAACAATATGTCTCTATGCATTTCATTGCTGGTTTACTAAATCATTAGTAGATTCGATCATACTTTTGAAAAGCTTCAAACCTCTTATCTTATGCACAGGCTTTTGAGACCCGTTTGAGAATAATTTTCAAATAATTTTTTTGAAAATCACAAGGGAATAAAATAAGCGTAGTACGCATAGAAACTTTTACAAAACCCAACAAAAAATTTATAGTCGATATGAATCTATATAGACATTGCTTAACCCTCAACAAATAGATCCTTAATTTAAATAAAATCGGGAGAATATTTCAAATCAAAAATTTAATAAATGCTTTTTAGTTTTCTTTTTCATCTTCATAGTTAACTATTTTTTCATGTGAAATGTGATAACAAAGTGCTTTTAATGACGTATGCAAGTGTATGATTGTCAAGTTATTCAAGCCGGATTTAAATTTTTTAATTTTTTGCCTTAATTAACGAATCAAGAAAATTTTCAAAAATTACGAAATATGTAACATATGTAACCAAACGGCATCACTGTCTCTAACACTTCAATGTATGAGTCTGCTTTAATCGTCTTTTTGATAGATATTATAGTAAAAGTTTATATAAGCAGGTGCGGATCCAGATTAGTGAAAAACGCGATATTGCTGATAGTTGTACACTGTGCTATAAGAAAAGGGTCTTTTGGAAATCGATATTAATTTTCCTTTCATAGGGAACTGTAGAAAGTAATGTCCATACGCTGTTTGATGTGTTTTTAGTAAAATTGTGTATATAGAAGTATTCCTTACTCTTAAAAAAAACTCACATAAGTAATAGCATTTCATTATATAGTATCTTGTTGATAGTTATGTCATTAATACATTTTTTACTTGCAGTATGTAATAATATAAAATGCTTAAAATAAAAAACATATTGATACTAACGGTCTACTAAATATGTCATACATAAAAAATTTATAATAATGTAATAAAAAAGTAACAATATTACTATTGGTTGCAGCAAGAATTAAAGCCACAGCAGCATGATCGCCAACAATAGCATTGTCAACAGCGCCAACATCAACACCAGCATGCATTATTAATAATAAAAATAATACCATCAATATCATGAACATTGCCTTTATATTATAACACGACAGCAGCTTGTCAACGAAACAAAATTAAAAAAATGTTGTAATCCATTGCAATATCAGGAGTGGTAAGATAATTGTTAAACAATATAGGACTAGAAATCTCCTATCCTATGATAGATTCAATATGCTTTAGTTAAGGTTATGTTACTCACCGTTGATATGGAGATACAAAAACGGAAACGAATATAACAACAATTCCATGGCAATAAGGAATAAATGTTTTGAGTGCATGCCCGCTATAATATTTAGCGAAATAACGTGTGCAATGTACATATTATATTGGTGTATACGTTTATCACAAAAAAGGTGTAGGTACACTGATTTTCGAAGCAAATTGTTAATATGCAAAAAATCCATGTGTATAAAGAGAAAAAAAATTAAAAAAATAATATAACACAAGCTGACGTCAAAAATTTAAACAGTTAGTACATTTTCGTAGGCATAAATGGAAAGAAATCCAATAAGTTCCGTTACTGTATGGATAAAAACAGCAACTCCAACAATGAACTTAAAATAAATTGTTGCCACCAAGAGCTAAAAAATGCAATGTGCTTTAAAGTAAAATACCGAACCACATCCATTTTTATTATAATTTACTGCGCTTGCAAATTGTTGTGGTCAATTAATGTCAGCATATTACCATAAAACATACCATACATACAATATGTTGTTATTTTTGAAGCGGTATATTTTATTATGTATATCAAGAAGCAGTAATAACAACAAATATTTATTATATAAAATCTTGCACCACAAAGTTTAACCCTGCTGCTAGGTGTGGACCATTTTGGTCAATTTTTTTTCTTTTCGCTTTAACTACGGAACGGTTCAACAAGTCAACTTAAAACGTTAGCTAGTGTGGTATTTTTATATCTTATTACTTCTACGAAATTTTTAATAATCTATGATGTAAAGGAAGATAAAAAATAAAAAATTACAAATCTTAGGTTCGGACCATTTTGTTCCCTTCATATTTATTGATATGAACAAAATTTACAAAACAAGTGCAAAAGTTTAAATTTTCTCAGTACATGATGAGAAAATTATTTTTCGTTGTAATTTGCTTATGAATTTGCAGCATACTATTTGCAGCAGCTGCAAGTCCCTCATTTTCTAGCAGATGAGATTTTTGGTAAGCCGCTCGTAGATGCTGCACAATCAGAAAATGATGATATAATTTCAGTCAGAAGCGATCCCACAAATCTCGAATAGGTGTTAACTTATCATTAAAAAGTCGAAAAACATATTAGTGCATTTATAGTTCAAAAAAACTATATAAACCAAAATGGTCCTATACCTAAGATTCGTAAGTTTTTTTTAACCTAATAGCAGGGTTAATACCACCAAATAAAATGCGCCATTTCATATTTGATAAATTTTACTTTAATAATTTGGTATTTATTTTATTCATACGCACATTAACATGAGCCCAAAAATTTTAATTATTTGTGAAATAAAACTATTATTTTTTATTATACCAGCTTATTTATAAATAAAAAAGTTCTTTGTGGGTAACGGATAGTCTGGGAGTGAGTTCTATGACATAAATACTCCACGAAAAGTGAGTATTGAGTTTTAAATACTATGGGTTACATTCATAAAAAATAAAATTTATTTGAAATCTATTTTAGAAAACTTTTTATGAAAAGTTTTAAATAATATACACTTCAACCTTCAGCTAGACAGCTGAAATGTGGTACACAGATAGGCAGGTGTTGGTGGGAAAATAAGAATAAAAATCTGAAAAGGAACATTTTCCATCTAGAGGGGACTAAGGTAGCCCTTAATTGTGTTGGACTTTTCACTTTATCTAGAGAGCTGAGATGTGGTATACAAGTAGGTCTTGATGTGTAGGCAATCAGCAAACTATAAAAACGAGTACTTTTTATCTAGGGGGACTAATGTTCCCCTAGATAAAGAGTATATTGCCAAATTTTTTTTAGGATTTTGAAAATAAAGACTTCTTCCTGGAAAGGTTTTTTTTAGGAAAGACGTGCAGCATATATAGTTCACTTTAATGGCTAATTAGAAAATTATAAGAAATTATAGTGATATGAAGTTATGAAAAGCATAAATATGAAAATAAGGCCAAGTTTCTACCCAAAAATTTCGGTCGTAGAAAGTACTGAAATCAAGAGAAGGATCAAGCTCTCTATAGGTAAAATGCAATCTCATTTCAAAAACGATATATGGGAGGAAATTGGCTCCATGAAAAATGGCCCCAATGAAAAATGTCCCCAAACCAAAAATGAAAAATGGCCACAAACTTTTGTATTAAAAACAACAAAAAAGTTGGGTGCATTTTTCCTATTTTTGGGGACCACTTTTCATTATTGATTTTTTAAATTTGAGCCATTTTTCCTATATTTTGGGGTCATTTTTCATTTTTAATTTTTAATTTTATGAAAAACTGAAAAATTAAAAATTTCCAAAAAAAAAGAAAAATAGCCCCAAATTAAAAAATGTAAAATGAAAATTGGCCCCAAAATAGGAAAAATGGCCCAAACTCTTTTGTTGTTGTTTTTAATTAATAATTTGGGGAAATTTTTCGGTGCAGTGCCATAATGGCATATGCTATCTGCTTCTCAATGCTATTGGGCAATAACACCAAACGCAAAAAGTGCACATATGGGAAATAAAACCACATTTTGTTAGCTGTTGCCATTATAATCTGCCTTCAGGCAGTCTTGACAAAGGATTTTATTAGCTCGAAGAGCGGCTTCGCTGAATAAAGATTTTTGCATAGTGGGCCCACGGCCGGGATTAAGGGTTTTTTCATCTAAGTACATCCAAAGGCGGCTTCGCTGAGCAAACATTTTTGGACAGCCGGTCTTCGGCCAGCCTCAGCGAAGCCACTTTTTGACATACCTACAGTTACAATTTCGAAAATTTAACTAATTCAACCAATATTTTGCTATAAGTATAATAAATTCAATTGCAATTTCTTGCTTATAACTGAAAAACTATACACCATCTGCAATTCTCAATAACAAAAACAAATGTTTACAATAAAATTTCGTTTATAATTTCCAAAATACTCATTTGGTGCTTCCAGCCGAATATATGTTTAGAGTAGTTAATAAATTGGCTTGACAGTTGAAATAAATTAATAATAAAAATTGTTAATAATTAGCTCAAAGTCAATAGAAAAAATCAAAAAGTTTGTTTATCTTTAGATCCATTGGCTATGTACTGGTCTGGTTTACTGTATTTGATAGAGCCAAAGAAAAATTCGTGAATTGTAAGTAACATATAATCATGAAAATTATTGTTCACTTAAAAAGAACATTTCAGTTACATGAGCTGGTAAAAGAAGAGCAAGAATTGTTCTATAGTACTTTTCAAGGAAAACTTTTTGTCATTTTAATGATCGATATTGGACAGATCTAAAATAATATTTTCTCTATTGGTAAAAGGTAAGTTGATTGCATTTAAATGTGCATTCCAGACCATATTGATTAATATGACGTTTCCAAGGAAATCCTACAGACAACACGTTCCTTATAGTCTTCAACCTGCAATTGCTGAAATTTTATAAAAATATGAGCAATATTTTGTACTATTTTCATTTCGTATCAAGAAATTGTCGAGGTAAGGTTTCCAAAAATAGCTGCATCTATATCTTTAAATTTTAAACAACACATTTTTATTAACTATAGAATCTCTGAGCAGCAGGACTTTTACGTAGCATGGATTCCATCAACATGTAGAGCATTTCTTTGTTTTTAATTTACTATGTGCTTTATCTATATGTATATGTGCTTATGCTATCTTTTTTTTTTGGTTAGTGACTTTAATAAAATAAAAATTTTCAAAATTATCAATTTAATTCACAGTAAACTTATTTATTTCAATGCTTCATTCTGTGATATTCAGACCTATGTATCGAATCTGTTCAGTACTTATAATCGAATTATATGATAGTACATAGAACCGACAAAATTCGATTGGCTACAAATTCGGTTACCACAATGAATCTATTTTCTCTGTATATAGGAAAAAACCGTTAAGCACGGTTGGGGCCGGCTATGCAAATCTCTTTACTCATCGAAGCCGCTTTTCGATATACCTAGAGGAAAAACCCTTAAGCCCCGGCAAAGGCTTGCTACAAAAAAATCGTTACTCAGCGAAGCCGCTTTTCGCTATATCTAGAGGAAAAAAACATCTAATCCCGGCCAAAGGCCGGCTAAGCAAACATCTTTACTCAGCTAAGCCTATTTTCGCCACACCTACAGAAAAAAAGAATTAAGCCCGGCCGAAGGTAGGCTATAAAAAAATGTTTACTCGCCTAAGCCGCTTTTCGATATGCCTAGAGGAAAACACCCTTAAACACTATGCAAAAACCTTTAGTCAGCGAAGCCGCTTTTCGATATAGCAAGAGGAAAAACCCTTAAGACCACTCAAAGGCCTGCTACACAACAATATTTACTCAGCGAAGCCGCACTTCGATATACGTGGAGGAAAAAATCCTTAAGCCCGGTAATAATCTTTACTCGGGGAAGTCGCTTTCCGATATACGGAGATAAAAAAACCCTTAGGCCCGGACGAGGGACGGCTATGCAGAACTATTTCCTCAGCTCGTTCTACGAAAAATAATCCTAAAATAAGAAAAACGCCCCTAAATGAAAAAATTAAAAATTGCGCCAAAATAAATAAAAAATGAAAAATATCAACAAAATAGGAAAAAAACGGCCCCAAAAAATTGTGTTGTTGTTTTGAATGGAAAAAATTTGGGGCCATTTTTTTTTTCAGAAAAATTTAAAATGGCCCCAAATATTTTCTATTGCAAACAACAACAAAAAATTGTTGGAGCCATTTTTTATATTTTGGAGCCATTTTTCAGTTTTGGACCATTTTTCATTTTTTAGTTTGGGGTCATTTTTCATAGGAGCAATTTTGCACCGATTACTGCAAAAATTTGTAAATGACTTACAAGATATATATTGATACCTTTGGCATATTGTGGTTGTCCTTGCTCCGATTTCAATTAAATTTCGTATACTAATTACAAACTATTGATTAATTCACAGCAATTTGTATTGTCTATCTTTTTCAAATAATATTATTGTTTATTTGCTTGTGAACAGCCAAATATAAACAAGATACACACAAATACTCTCTGAGAGTCTACATAAATACGACTTTTTGAAAACAACCCAGTGGCGAACACTGCCTACCGCATTACATCTCTTTAATGATGTTTGCCACACTTTGTGTTCAATGAATGCTATCCTACAAAGTGTACGATGGTACTGTATGGAATTCACAAGAATGTATTTCGTTCATCTTTTGTATCAAGGCGTCTTTTACCTGCTCCCAAAGTGAGCAAGATTGTATTTGAGCTGCCTACTGCTAACTTACAATGTGTTCGAAGAAGTGTTCAGGACGTCTTCTAGCTGCTCACAAAGTAAGCGAAATTGTATTCGATTTGCCTACTGCCAGCTTACAATGTGTTCGAAGAAGTGTTCAAAAAGTCTTCCTGGATGAACACTTCAGTATCACGCTTACTTTGTACACAGGTGGAAGGTGTTCACTCCACAAATACGGCAATGCATTTCGTTCGTATATGAGATGGTGTGCATTACTGTTGTACATGGGTGCGTCAGATCATCGCTTCTGTAGTCGAAATTTTCGCCGCTATGATGTGAAATAAAAGTGTATAATTATATTAAACTTTTATATGAACATTATCAGCAGCAATAGTGTGCACATTGTATTTAATGCACTTGATACAAAGATTAAAGGGGTTTTGTGAATTAAACATATATGTAGTCTTGATTGTTTATTGCAGCTTTAATTTCGATTTTTGAAAATACTGTGTATAGGATGTAATCGTATCCTTTGGCTGAATTTTTCCAAAACTCGGTACAAATAGCAACACATTTTTTTTAAATCTAACTACTCTCCTTTTTCAGATACACACACACAGATATACACAAACACATACACATTTATACATTTCCAATTTATAATACCCCTGCGTTTTTGTTTGTGGCTATAAATAACATTATAGACATAAAAACAGAAACATTTTAGCAACAAATATACAAACATAGTATTTTTTTAAACTTTATAAATCTAATTTACTTTGAAATATCCTTATGCACACTTTCTAAAAAAGAAAAAAAAACTTTATAATATAAGTCTATGAACTTTTGACAGAAGCACTTAAGTCAACTTAAGAAAATATTCTAGATTTGATACCATTCAATTCAGATTTTTAAGGCATTTGCTCTAATCGTCATAATCGTACAATAATTACTGATAACAATATTTTAATGGCTGAATTATACGTTTTTTCCAAAGTTATTTAATTAGTTTGGCTTAAGTTCGTTCTCAATTTTATCTTTCGATTAATAGGGCATTTACGTTGTCTCGAAATCTAGTATATTTGATTTTAAATCTCTATCGAAATCTATATCGTTTACACTAATTGTGACATTTTTCAAGATGTCGTATCCAAGACAAAATAATTTGACTCAAATTTATCTTAAACTGTAACCCAACAACTGCCGACTTAGCTAGTGCACCCACCTTTAATAGAAAATGTTTGTAGAGCGTAGCTAATTCTATCACCTTTTATAAATAAATATTGTACAAGGTAGTAAAAACAAAATAAAAATACTAAATTTTGGGTATATTTCGTCCAAATCTACTGACAAAGTAGATTTCGTTTTGTATGGGAAATCTAGTAAAAAACAACTAGATTTAGCTCGAAATCTGGTAAGTACTAGATTTCGAGATAGTGCACGCAAAGAAAAGATATGGTTGCGGCATGGTTGCGTCAACAATGTAATGTTTCCTGATATAGCTTATGATTGTATCAAATAAGTTATTATTGTTTTAAAGAATTGTGAACCTTAATTGGTTTACGACAAAAAACTCATGCCAACATTTAATCATGACATTATTATCACTCACAATAATAGCAACATGGTTGAATCACAACAATATTATTATTAAAAAAATTCACGACACTGTCATGATATATTTAAAAATTCAACAACAGTATGGTTCTATAACTAAAAAATATGATTCTTTCCCATACTATTTAAAACAAATTACTTGCAATCAAGCTTTGGTTACAGAAGAGACATGGCTCTCTGTTTTCAAAAAAATTTTGGTTCTATCACTTGCTTGAATGCTTTTTTTGTTTGTCGCTTGATTTGAAAAAGTAAAAATAATAATAAATTACAAATAGCCATGTTGTGAAAACCATTTGAAAACGAAAAAAGTGTTCTTCTAATCGGACAATTTAGTGCATTCGTAGCTTAGTTCGGAAAATATATTAAATATCTGAAATATAAAAATTAACTGAACAGCTGCAATATTTTAAAACTAAATGGTTTTGTAAATAAAACATGTGTCAGCAAATATGTATGTACATAATATATCTATGTGAGAATAGATAACACTTTTTATTTCAGATTTCACACACCGACCAGTTAAAAAATAATAAAATTTTAGCCATTTATATAGTTGTCTCGAACCATATATATGGTAAATTTAAACCATATATTGTAATTTTGTTGTTTCGAACCATATGTATGGTTAATTCAAACCATATATTGTAATTTTTTGGTTGTCTCGAACCATATATATGGTTATTTCGAACAATATATTGTATTTTTGAACCATATGTATATGGTTGTGTCGAACCATATATATGGTTAACTGAAACCATATATTGTAATTTTAAGGCATATATATAGTTGTTTGGAACCATGTATATATGGTTGTGTTTAACCATATTATATTTAAAACAGTTTTTTTTAAACCATAAATTCAACCATATATTCAATCATAGTATGTTGCTCTTCGATTATGGTTGCCTCAACCATGTTTTTACTTTGCGTGCTGCATGAAATATCATCGATATTTTAAAATTTTCGGGTTTTTTTGTTAATGTTTATTTTTTGCCGCACTTTTTGAACAGTATACAATGTATAAGGTGGTATAAATTGGTATGTATATAAGGCGGTTCGAAAAAAAAAGTTGAGCCGATCACCCCGTAGAATTAAAGATTAGTTGAAAACAGTTCCAAAAATAATTTTTTTAGTTTTTTGTCATGCCCCTGGAGACCGCCCTTTTAATTTTTTGTACGTTGCTTTGCCATTTGTAGTCCGATTTTTACATAATGCATATCGTTGTTCATGGCTAGAGTATGACTACACTGTTGCTTTGGTAAGTTTTTAATACGACATTAAATTGAGGGCGCCACTTATGACATCTCGAAGCCCTCCCAACAAATGTAATATTTTTTGCACGTAGGAAGAAAGATCTCCTGAAACTTAGTGTGTCAATCTTTTAATATTCAGACTTTTATGCCTCGCCCCAAAGGTAAGCATCTTTTTCTTTTTCGAATACATACTACATTAAACCAGGTCAAATAAAATGAAATAAAAACTACATCGTAGAATGAAAGGCGTATCATTGACGTTTCTAAGACTGTAAAAATATATATATTTACCACGCCCTAAAATATAGCACCTTTTGTGTTTTACATATAGCGACGCCATTTAAAGTCCGATCTTATCATGTCTCATATCGTTATTTACCACTTACTTTTTGGCTCCGGTGACTTTTTAATCTGACATCAAATTCTTGGCACCACTTATGACATATTTGATCCTTCCCCTCTTATGTCCACTTTTTTGCATGTGGCAAAGCCTTTCCAAAACTTTGTACGTCTACCTTTTAACATACTTACTTTTATGGCACGCCATAGTATTAAGTTAATGTTTCCTTAACTCATACATATTACATCGCTTGCCGTATATAAAAAACTAGCAAAGTGCTGTATTTTGGAACGTGACAAAAAAAATTTTTTACAGTTCTAGAAACGTTATTGATATACCTTTCATTCTAAGGGGTGACTGGTGGAAATTTTTTTGGTTTATATATTGCTCGAACTGGCTTAAATGCCAGGGACTTAATATTGGGGCGTGGCATAAAATTTCTTATATTAAAAACTGTATGTGTTAAGTTTTAGAAGAGCTTTCTTGCCACAGTCATAAAAGTGGATATAAGAAGGGTAGGATCAGAGATAGCATAAGTTGCGCCCAGAATTTGATGTTGGATTAAAAAGTCACCACAAGAAAAAATAAGGGCATAGTCAAGCCATGAATATCGATATACTACATGTTATGATCGGACCATAAATGGAAACGCAGTGTACAAAAAAGTAAGAGAGCGGTATCCAGAAGCGTGGCAAAAATTAAAAAAAAATATTTCTAGATTTTTGTTCAACTAATCTCTGATCCTAGCGGGTGACAGAATCAATGTTTTTATTTTGTATGGAGGACGAACCACTTTAGTACACAATCTTGTTTAGCTAAGTGTCTTTATCTAGCATGATAAAAAACATAGTGAAGTAAATAAGTAAAATATTAATTTTGTGAAACAATGCGATTATAAATTTAAAAACTTAAATTTTATAAATTCTCAAAAAATCACTAATTTAAAACATGTCCTGTCCTGTCCAAAAAAAAAACTTGTTTGACATCACACTATATTCAATGTACAGTTGTTGTTGTTATTACGTTTATTTTTCTACATTAATCAGAACTTTAACAGTATTTTTGATCTAAAAAATAATTTTAACCTAAGTTGTTTTGTAAAAAGTGTACAGTAATGTACTTTGAAGTACTTACTTACTTCATCTTATTTATTTATTCATTCATTAATTTTTTTGTAGAAATATTTGCTCAAGTATGATTTGTTTAAAATTTTAATTAGATAAGTTAGTTTGATTGTTATTGCTTTAAGTTTTCTGAATTGCCCTTTCATTGTTTTATAACTGCTTGTTTTGCTTCTTTTATTTTATTTTGTTACAATTTAGTAGCAGAGCTCAGTGTTAACTGCAAATTAATGGTCAAATGAAAAATATGCCTTTTTTGAATTCAACAACAAAATATAAAAAAGTCCACTTCAATATTAAAACTAATAGTTAATTTAGCTTTTAAACAATGTCAAAACTGTTGGAATTGACAAAAGATGCAATTTCAAACGCACGAAACACTTAATACCAGATTTTTGGCATTACTCTTGACAATTTTGCAATAAGTTTGGTTAAGGTGTTTTTCTACTATCTTTGTGTTACATCCCTGCGAAATATTTGGTGACAAATGATCCACAAGTACCCGTCCTATTACCTGATAAAATGAGAGTGGTATCAAAAGGAACGAGTAGTGAGCGGTGAAAAATAATCACATATTAACCATTTTTTTATATTTTTTATTTTTTTTTGTAAGCTGTTTGGTGCCATAATTGTTTTTTTAAATCAGTCGGGTAACTTTCTGCCAAAAATATTGATAATCATTTTACTCCTCCATTTATGGACAAATTTTCAGAAAAAAATTTTTTACAACGCTTTACTCGCAGCTTTATCCCATAATTATTTTTAGAAAATCGGACGGGCGATTGGTCCACCAGAAGTATTGATTACCGCATAACTCCGGCGTTCTTGGACCGTTTTTGAAAATAATTTTTTATTTCAAAGTCTATGCTTGAAGTTTGGGTCTATAGAAATTTAAGTGGAAGACGGGCGCCCGAAATATTTGAATCTTCTGATTGGCCCTTTGTATTGAAGTCAGTTTTTTGCACATAATTATTTCATTATCTGCTTGAAATAGCTTCTTATGTAATAACAATCAACATATTTATGTATTTTGCCTTATTAAGGAATAAAGAAAACATTAAGTTTTCAATTAAAAGTATTTAGCCTTTTTAGCTTTTATTTTTGACCGATTTAGCCTTTTCTAGCTTTTTAGAAAGACTGATTTAGATTCTTTTTTACTCCAGCTCCTGGCAACACTGCTCATTGCCATAAGAGCACAATTGTAATAGAGCTTTGATTCTGACACTTCTTAGATTGATGAGATTAAACGATCGTATGCTTTTGGCATGACGAAAATGATGACAATAACTGAATAAAATATTATGAATTAAATATTATGAAATAATTATTGATATTTGCAACTAAAAAAATATATCTTTCTAAATTTTATTTTACTTTTTGTCAGTTGTTGCAACTAAATAGTGGTAAATTTTATTATCATTGAGACACCTAACCGATTAACTGGTTCCCATTAGCAATTATTTATTATTCTAAAATAACTTTTTTCAGTTAGAATTCTATGAGGGTTGGTGCAACTACCAAAGTTCGCTTGGCAAGAAATTCTGTTGTTTGAATGAATCTGTTTTCCCTGTGTACTTTTAAGCGAAGATTGTGCTCAAAATTCAATATAGGAGAATTCCTTCAGCTATAAAAAAATATTCAGTAGTCGTAACCGGTATTCGTAATACAGTAGAAGCCAAAATGTTTTCGCTCGGACAAATCACTATAAAACGAAGCCGGTATTAAAAATGCGATACAAGAGAGAAATTGTTGGCTCTATTTTGAATAACAATTTATCCTTAATGTTTTAGTAAGAAAATGGGTGGCGTTGATCCATTGGATCAAAATATGGGTAATTCCAAGTCAAATCAACTAATAGTTAGACATGACCCCTTTCCATTTTAGTGAAATTTGTTCAGATGTTTTCTTTAAGCCTACAACGAACTTATGCCAAAAAATGTTTATCTCAGAAGTTATGACATATCCAATATATCATTATTTCGCAAATTTACTCAAAGTGTTGAGTTTAGTTTTTAAATATCTCGAAAACTATTTTATATACAAGATTATTTTTTAAGTTATTTTAAGCAGAATATTTGGGGCTACAAAAATATATAGAGCAAAAATTTTTTTGGAAAAATGGCTTATCTGCAAAGTTTTGAAATTTTCAAAACTGATTAAATCAAAAACCTATATTTTTTGCTGAAACCTCCTTAAAAAATCCTAAAACTTTTAAGAGGGTGTATTTTCGTTTTTGACATATGACAAAAAATGTACCTTTTTAACTAAAAACTTCTAACAAAAAATTATTACTTTTTCCCCTTCAAAAATTAAATTAAATTTAATGCATATTGCTCAAAGTTACAGACTTAACTTATTTTTGATAATATATTGTTAAAGGTTGCTAAAGAAAAAAAATATCATATCTCAAAAAAGAAAAAAAAAAAACGCCTCCTCCAAATTTCCACGATTTATTAAGGACATTTAGATGTATTATATAAAAAAAATTCAGACGAAAAAATTATAGGTTTCTGATTTAGTCAATTTTGAAATTTTTAAAACTTTGCAGATAAGTAATTATTCCAAAACAAATTTTTGTTTTGTGTATTTTTTGTTGCCCTAAATATCTTCTTTAAAATGGCATATAAGACATCCTTGTATATGAAATAGTTTTAGAGATATTTAAAAACTAAGCTTGACACATTCTGTAAATTTGGCAAAATAATGACATGTTGAATATGTCATAATAACTTTTGATATAAACTTTTTAATTTTTTTCCTTTAACATAAATTCTTTATAGAATGAATGACAACATCTGACCAAATTTCATCAGCATTGAAAGGGGTCTAGTCTAACTCTTAGTTGATTTGACATGGAATTACCCATATGGAACTTAAATTTTCCATAAAATTTTTAATTGCGTTCCTATCGACGATTGGTGTCAATATAATAAAGTTTTGACATCGATGCACATCCGCGTTTGTCCGATAAAAGCGCGTTTTTGTCTTATTTGTAAACCAAAAAATAACGTACATTATAACGTAATAATTATTCCTCTTTGCTGTTTTATTAAATCTTAATATGCATTTTTCAACTAAAGTAAATATAGATTGTTCTTTTTTTATCTTCAAACCAAACTTTATAGTTCACAGTTTTATTATTTTTAATCAATTTTATGCCACTTGGTAGCATAATACTCATACATTCATCTTAAAACTTTTGCTGAACTCATGTTTGCTATACTTGTCTTCCGTTTGTTTTTCCATTTTATGCTGCTTTTTACAATTAAGATATTGATTACTCATAAGTCGTCATTATAATCCTTTTAAGGAGTGTACCAAGAATTGTCCTGTTTGTCGGAGAATATAACTAACATAATAAAATTAAAGTAATGAGTTGGTTAAGTTGTTAAATTAAACGCATTTAACATCTATGGAAAAACTGTGGTAGACAGACAATATGCTTCATTTATACCATAATTCATAAGATTAAAAAGAGTTTTGCAATAATATAAATCTCGTGTATGTAAGTGTTGTACCGTGTGGCGGATGATCATATGTATTTTAATAACAGGATATTAAACTTTCAGTTTATACATTTTTTTTATTTAAAAGTTTTTTTTTTCAATTAAATTTCATTATATACTGTAATAGCTTTATTCAAATGTGAAGCGCAACAGTCGATCATTAATCAACACACGTATACTCTGTACACAGAAAAAAATAAGTTTCGTTTTTGATAACAAAAATCCCGGTATTCAATAATTTTTTTTTCAAATTTCCTGTGATAAAGAATTCCCCTATATTGATAACAAAATTATTTCAAAATAAAAATATATATATATATATAAATTAAAAAAATGTTGACATGGCTGGTATACGAACCCGGGCTTTCCGGACGTAAAGCATACACTCTCTAGCTGAGCCATATCCCATTTATTTTTTTATGGGATACAACTTGTTTTAAGTACTTATGTATAAAAAGAAAAGAAATAACCGGCATGGAAAAGAAATACTTACAACGAAATATTTTATTATGTTAAAGATAAATGTTATTGAAATTCATATTTTTTTTAATAACATGGTTTTATTGAATATAATTCTTGTCTATTTTTTTCTGTGTATGAGACACACAGCGTATCTCTTTAGCTTCGAAGCACATACACAAACAAATAAGATATTGTATGTATGGCTACCACTGAATTATGGTGTGAGAATTGCTTGTGAGACAAATGTGTGTTAGTATCAGAGCTGCCAAAAGTGCCGATTTTTCGGCTTTTGCCGATTTTATCATTTAAAAATTACCAAATGCCGATTTGCCGATCTTAGCTCAAAAAATGCCGATTTTTGTCAAACCAATACACAACACGGTAACTGCGATTTCAAACCATATTTTTGTGATTTTACAATTTTATAAAAAAGGATACATATAGAGTGAAAACTCTCATAAACTTGCACTTACCTCGGCGAAATTTTTTTCCGTTAGGTAGAGATGTCCATTAAGCAATACAACATTCATATTATTTATTAAAAAGTGTCACTTTTAATTACAACGAAAGCCTTTTGGTTGGATTTGTAAAATACAGGGAGATATTTTTTGTCAATATCTCTAAGACGCATTTGACGACGGGAAGCTTTTTTAAAGCCAACGGATATACCCTCTACGACACAAAGAACCCCCCAAGATAGAGCTTGTGGTGGCTCGGTTATACTAATAAAATCGCGATTAAAACACTACTTAACTGGATACATTCATTGTGAATACTATCTCCAAGCAACTAACATCTGAACTGAAGCTTTTCATCAAAACGTATTTATTCTCCTCCCAGGTACTCTATTACAGACAATCAATATAGTAGATTTTTTTAATTTACTAAGCCCACACTTTTTGGCCGCCGGTGACCACAATGCTAAGCACACGTCTGGGGATGTCGCCCCATCGCACCAAAGGATCACGTTTTGTTTGACACAATTTTTAAAATGCGTTTGAATGTTATATCAAGTGGGTAGCCAGCTTACTGGCTAACAAATCGCCGAAAAATACCTAATGTTATTGATTTTAAAGTGATAAAGGGTGTTGCCAGCGAAATGATGCAAGTTAAAGCATCTTTAGGTTTCTCTTCAGATCACTCACCAACTACTGTCAATATATATTCACATACAACTTCGTCACCCACTTATGATTTAACGATAACAACCACACGTTTTATTTGGTTAATTAATTAATTGGTTAATACAAAAAATATTTTAGTGCCCATTGCACAGAAAATATTCCACTAAAAAAGCCTGCTGACATAGATGACTCTATTAGAACCTTTGAGGCAAACCTTAAGCAAGCTTATCTAAATGTTACTAATACAAATCTTCAGGTGAGATATAATAAACTTTTTTCAGCAGATGTAGAACGGCGTTTATCTGAAAAAAGGAGAGTTCGTAGAGAATAGCAAAAAACCGCTTCCCTTCAAAAATTTCTGAACTGGCTCCACGCAACACCTCAAACAGACTATTCGCTATGGAGAGCACCCCCAGGCCTCAAAAGACCAGTGATATATAAGCCTCTAATGCGAGCTTCAAATAGAGACTGGGCAAAAACTGACACTGAAAAAGGTATACTGTTTGTAAACCACTTTCAGAAAGTATTTACTCCAAATACGTCTATTAATATAGTTGAGCTGCCACCAGTCGTCTCTATACCTGATGTTACCTTGAAGTTCAATATTCGAGAGATTGAAAACTATATTGCGGGCTTAGATTTGAAAAAACCTCCAGGCGCATATAAAATAGGCAAAAAAATGCTCTTAGAGCTACCCTCTACTGCAAAACGTATAATTTTATTTATTTTAAACAGTATTTAGCGCCATAAATGCTGTCCCGTACAATGAAAGGTTTCGCTGATTACCAAGATACCTAAGCCAGGCAAACATCATACGAAGGTGGAATCCTGTAGGCCTATAAGCCTATTGTCTAACATTGTAAAACTATTTGAAAAGCTGCTTATGAGTAAGCTAATACCCATACTGAATCAAACTGGTTACATTCCAGACAACCAATTCGGTTTTAGGAGACAACATAGCACGATTGAACAAACACATAGACTCGTGAATGTGGTTAGAAAAACCTTCGAAGAAAAGAAATATTGCACTGCGCTCTTCATCGATGCTTCCCAGGCATTTGATAAAGAATGGTATGAAGGTTTAATACACAAACTAAAGCAAACTCTTCCCGAAAACACCCTTAAGCTTTTAGAAAGCTACTTAACTGAGCGAAAATTTGTTGTTAACCCTAGTCCTTATACCCGGATACAGGTGTTGCCAGTATGTATTCCCTAGTAATGTACCTCCTAAGCCGCTTCAGTTTTTTTGCTGAAACTCCGGATCTAGGAAGATGGTGCTAATCTGCGGCGATTTACATCTCAACTACTGTCCTAGGGCAAGGCATTGATGAGTTATGAGCTTCCAAAGTCGAGACCCCCAAGAACGTATACCCAAATACTTGGTGATATTGGCCACACCTGTACTTGAGTATACGTTCTCGTAGTAAAAGTTGGGTATAAGGACATCACCGGTCCTGTATTATATCTGATATATACCCTTGACTTGCCAATAAGAAGTAATATACACATATCAATATTTTCTAATGATAAAGCTTCTCTAAGTGTTAACTAAAGCCATCAAGAAGCTTTCCATAAACTGCAAGATTATATGCCCCAGTTGGAACTATGGCTAAAACAATGGCGGATAAAAATTAGCAAATAAACCTGTCTACACATTACTTTTACATTGTGCAGAGAAACCTGCCCACCTATACAAAAATATAGCAAAAATATATCTGAAAATAAAAGTAAAATATCTCGTTGTCTAACATGGAAGTCCCACATATATGCAAAGGTGACCCAAATGAAATTAAAAGCAGCTCAAATGAATTGGCTCATTGGAAGGAGCTCTACTCTAAGCTTAGATTGTAAACTTCTTCTCTACAACTACATTCTAAAACCTATATGGTCCTACGGTATCCAGCTATGGAGCACTGCCTCGGCATTAAATGTAGAAACAGTTCAAAGGCGACAAAATAAAATACTCCGTACGATTACAGCAGCACCATGGTATAAAAAAACTTAAGTTTCACCCAAATCCACTAGCCCGAAACATCATTAGCTTTAGAGGCCACACTTGGCTGAGAAGAAGGGGCAATCTTGCCCTCAGCCGAACACGAGAGACGTAAGCAACCAAAGAACCAACCGCAGATAAAAACATTTTTGTCTGGCATTAGCTCGACTTTAAAATTAAAATTTTAGAGTTAAGATTTGATTACTTATTGTTAGTTCAATTTTATTGAAGATACAATAAATAAATATAACCGAAAAAAACACTTCATACAAATGTAAATTTTTTCAATTTGTTTGAAAAAAGTTCTAATTTTTTAAATAAACAAAGTGTTTCAATCAAAAAATGTTTTACAGAAATTTAAAAAATATATCAAAGAATTTCATAATTTTATCAGGTTTCCAAAATTGGCGGTAGCAAAATTATATGAAATAATAAGTCAAACAAAATTATTTTTCAAACAAAACAGAGACAATAATAAAGATTTAAAATCAGTTTCAAAAGATGTTTGTTTAAAAAATATCTATCATAATATAATTTTTTCTGTGTAACCGAGCTAACTGACATTTTTTGGAAAAATGTGTTTAGTGAACAATTAGACGTCATTAGTCCTTGTACGCAATTTTTATGGATGTATATTAGAGTGGAGCGTTTTTGTAGGAAGGCAAAAAAAAAAATTCGTCCAATAAATTTCGAATACCTTCAGAATGTTGCATCTAGCTAAATTATATACAAAAAATATTTTTTTAATTTTTTGCGACATACCTTTTAGCCCTGTACCACGGCTAAAAGCTAGAGAAATTATATGAATTTTATTTTAATTTGTTTCGTTAATATAGAAAAAAAATTTTAATAATTTTTTAAAGCTACACGTAAAAAACATTTTTGTGCCGAATGAAAGAAGTTTGAGATCGAGAAGATCTGATAAAATATAAGAAAGGTATAAGCTATTAAGTGAAAAAACTGATTTTATTTCCCATCAAAATTATTTTCAACCAAACAAATTTTTTTAATACAAATTGATTTCAATTAATTTTGTATGAAAAAATAATATAGCTGTTTTCGCTTAAGGGCTAATAACTTTCTTATTATTTATTTATTAGACTTTAGCGATTGCATCCATCATGTGATTGCCACAAAATTTAATTTGAAATACAGCCCGAAAAAAATATACTTAGTATATTTTTCATCTTAATGGACCTATTTAAAATGATACTTTTTTTAGAGAAGGTCTAAAATTATACTTTTTTAAACATTTAAGGCATTTTTTTAACATTGACTTTTTCGACATTGAGGATCCCATAACTCGAAAACGAGGGACGCAATATAGCTGAAAATACTCGTGCAAAATAATTTTTTGTCGAGGACACTGCTACAATTCACATATACATTGCAATTCGATTAGGTGAGCTGACGCGAACTGTGAACTTCAAAATAATTTGAGTAGTTATTTTTGATCATTTATCGAATGTTTTCGAATAAAACTTTTGCGAAAAATTTTAGTAGAATAGAGAATTATATTTGAGCTGACCCGTGTAAAAAAAAATATTAAAGTAAAAGTCAAGCAGCAAAATAAGAAAAAATTTCCCCAAGGAATTAACTATTATACCAATCTTAAGTTCGAACAAAATTCAAAACAGGTGGTGCATTTGATGTGAAAGGCCAACTTCAAATTGCTAAAATTGTCTGATTTACAGGCACTTAGCTACAACATGTCATCTTGTTTTTGGATTACATTAAGCTTTGAAGTTTATTACAGGACTGAAAGGTTTTGTTGCTGTTGGCAGTATTAGAAAAATATTTATATCCATTCTTGATACATAAACATTTTGTATAAACACGTAATAAATATTATCTTTTCATACCTATAAATATTCGATATAGTGTTAAATTGGCTATAAATACATATATCTCTTTTGCTAGTGGTATGCATTAAGGAATACATAAACTATACAAATTTAAATATATATGATAATAATTTAATTAATGGCAACCATTCCTGTCTTTAAATTGTTTTTGTATGCAAAACTTTTTATTTATTTATTTTCCCTTTTTATTTTTTGAGGGCACTTAATGTTTTGTGTAAATAAAGAAAAAGAAGCTCAAAGTTAAATTGACGCCCTCTTAAGTACGAGTTACTTCCTTATCAGTACAGGAAATAGTAAATAATATAGTGTGTCTGCTTTCCTGCTACATAAAACAGACACTACTTGTATTTTGTATTAGATCCCAACATAAACTTTACTACTGCTTTTTAGTTTTTATGTGTTCCATGTTAAGCATAAGAAGACATCTTACAGCAATAAATTTTGTCGTTTTACTGGCCACAATTACGGTTTGGTAATTTATGTTGTCCAATGCAGAAGTAGAACTGGTATCGATCGATGGTTTTATTTTGTTGTCTAATATCCTACTAGGATTTGATGACTTTGTGCACTTCAGTATATTTATTTAGGCTTTATGCTTTTTATAACAGTCTTATATTTTCTACTTTAGTAAATAGAAATTATAGCTGCATTTTGATGTTTTAAATATTTTAATAATTAATATGAGTCGCTAAAAATGTGTGGTTGTCCTTAGCAATGTAACGTTTGATTTGTTAGAAACTGTCAGCTTGCGATATTCAATTTCGAATTGATTAGTTCGTACGGCTTAAAATAGGCATTTTACTTTGCTACTTTTGCAGTCACATATTTTCCAAAAAATATATATATTAAAGAAAGCTCAATTCTCTTACAGCTCTTCTATTGCGCATGTCGTTAGCTTTAGAGCAGTGTTCCATCTCCTCTGTTGTAAAATAGACGTATTACCTTTGTTCAGCTTGAACAGCACGCATGCTATTTTTAAAATTACCGTTGTTAAATATTTTCTTTTTCCTTAGTATAAGGGGCGATTCCAGCTTGAACTTGGGGGTAGACAAATTTTTTTTTAGCACCGAAAGCATGGCAATAGCAAAGAAGGGAGTGCCTCAAAGAAAACTTTTTAAAATGTTGAAAAAAATTTTTTTGAATTTATAAATTCTTTTATTAATTCAATTAATAATAAAAAAAATTTATAAACAATTATGTTATCTGATTCAGAAAATGATAGGTTGTCTTTGGTTTTTTCATTGTGGAATAGAATAACAAATTTTGTCTGAATTTACAAATTGTTTTATAAGAACTAATTCATTATAATGAAGTCATAATTAAGTGCAATTTTTTCTGTGAATGGAATACAACAAATTAAAAAAAATTTAGTAGAAACATTTGTAGATTTAGAAAAATGCTTGGACTGAATTTAAAAATTTTTTATAGGACCTAATTCATCATAATAAGGTTTAATTTTTTCTACGCGGTTGGAGTTTTATTGAAGATGCGAAATTGGCTTCTGATATAACAGGAATTAGTTATGACCTAATATAATTGCTCTGCTTAAGGAAATATCCGTGACGAGTCTTCAGATGGTGACAAAGATAGATACTAGTTTTCAGAAATATATTTTGCACGTTTTTTAATAGGTGGTGCTTATAAACGTATTTTGTATTCAATTGTATCCTTCAGAATAATTTTGGTACCATAGAATAACATAGGTAACATAGTAACACAAAATAATTTTAGAATCGAAGATAATCCATATACCCCTATGTGCTACAATAAAGCCTTATAACACATTTGCATAATAACTTTTTCAGTAAAATTTGTTGCATAAAAATTGTTATTATTTTGCAAGGTAAAAATATACAAATTTTCATAGCTAAAGTCATCGCATAAATGTAGTATAACAGTTTATCATGCGTAAATGCAAATAAAATTTTAGTGACCATGTAAATCCTGAAAATGAACTGTAATTTAAAGCACAATACTTACATTTATTGTCAAAAATAAAAAGTGAAAAAAATATCAAATAATGAAAGGCTAATTGGTTGCCAAAATTAAAAATGCGAAATGACCAGACTTCATTTATATTTAAATATATAATAATTAACTTCCATTAAAGATTATGTCAGAGCCATAGTTGAACAGCTATATATCGTCATATCAAATGCGAAAGCGCCTATCAACATTTTTAACACTATTTTAAGAGAGATAAAAAAACTTAATGAAAATAAGACTGTTGTGTTTATAAATTAGTTTTTCAGTATATCATCACTAATTCAGACTTTATTAGTGATACTACCCAGAAAGAATCGTTTTTATAATCACAATTGTATTCATTATATTAATTTTTTGTATTTATACTGAAAAAGTTTTAAAAATTATGATAAGCTCTTTTGCATTTCATATGACGATATGTATGCATGTGTGCTGGTATGCATGATCTAAAGTACTAACGTTAAATATTCCAATTCTACATGCATATTAATTGAATTGAATATATTCCCTGCAGACATAGGAACTAGTATGTAGTTAGAACTATACTAGCTACGGTTTACTCAACACTAGTATCCTATCTGTCCTTTTTTCATATATAGAAATATCGATTTTAACATTAGGTTGTCATAGGATCAAAACAAGTTAATTTGTTTAAAGTTATATCCCTTTTGGAATACTAACTGTTGTAAAATTTGCTCTTACTAATTTTTTTAATTATAATTTTGTAACTCTTGAAAACACATTTTAGCTCAACCCGGGTACAAATATATATTTCTCATATTTTAAGGCAAGTATTCTACCCACCGAGCCACATTCTAGTTATTTTTTGTAAGAGCTAGTAGTATGATTGTCCTTTTTTTACTAATATCGTTACTACTTTCATTGCAACTATTAATATGGCTGTCCTTTTTTGACTAGTTATAAATTTAGATACTGGGTTCATTTGGATTTCTGACCAGCATTCCCACTTTAGCATCTTCGAGGCTAGATACCAAAACTATTTTTATACTCTTTTTATTTTCTTGGTTACACAGTCTTAAAGAAACAGTTATTATGTAAGTATTTATGTATGTACTTTTGTTATTTTTTAATTATCTACATGAAAAATATTCTAGTTTATTAACAATTAAAATGTTTATGAAAGGTAGCCCCACTTTCGTTTTCATTTTGTAACTGTCAAACAAACTTCTTATGGGCAAATCCTGCTTGACGAACGATTCCTTCGTACGCGTTTTCAGATTAAAATAAAATTTTTTTGTCTTTCAAAAGATATACCTTCAACTTACGCAGGTATGTTGGAAATCGACTTCGAAAACAAAGCAATTTTTAATGGTGTTTTTAATAAAATTTCTTAACCAAGGTTATTTAATTAGTTTGGCTTAAAACCGTTTTCAGTTTATCTTTCAATCAAACTACTTTTTTATTTAAGAAAGAATTTCTAAAGCATGCAAATATCAAAGATTTAAAAAAATTGGAAAAAAAATACCAGCGCCGGCAGAAACAACATCATGGCGAAAATCCTACGTACCAAGCTCAATTAACAGATTTTTTCGCCATCTCGCGGCGAGTCGTACCTGTTATTAACGAACTTTTTCTGAATGTTCGGAACTTCACTAACTGTCTTTTCTTTAGCATGTTCAACTATTTTTTAAGCTTTTTTTATTTCAGGGACTTTTGAGTGTTTATTTTGTTCAAGTTCTTGGAATAGTACACATTCATGTTGTGGCTGCCGTCGCTGGCAGTGTAGGTAAAGGGCTCTGATGAGAAGACTGCGGTGGCCTTGAAACATCTGATATCAGTTCAACCTTCCGTACATCCAAATTTGTCTTTGAATGTTCAATATTTACCTACTTTAGAATATATTTCTTAAATAAAAAATAATTTGATCGAAAAATTAAATTGAAAATGAACTTAAGCCAAACTAATTAAATAACTTTGGATAAAAACCATACAGTGCGACTAAAAATTCATAGTTTAATATGTTTTAACATAAAAGAATTTTACTACAAATATTATAAATATATATCTTTATTAAAAATAATTTTATCTAAAAAATAATAAAATTAAATGAAAAGTGTGTTAAAAAGGGCTTTTAAAGCTCTTTCGTTTTTAAAATCAATTTCCATCACATATTTGATATATAGTGCTTAGTAGAATATAAAGTTTTTCTTCAGATAGTCACAATTTTACAGATTTTATACTGAAAGTCTTGTAAGGTGACACCCATCACAGCTTTCTGACGGCCGCAAAAATCGTGTTCTATCAATGTATACGCATTATCCAACGACTTTAAGGTAAATGTCCCTGCGAGCCGCAACGTTTTTTTAAGTAAACAAATTTTATATTCTTGATTTATAACAAAAAATGTGTGCGAAAAGGTCACACCCGGCTAAATGGAATTACTCATATGCTGGTTGACAGTTAAGAAACGTATGTATGTATGTATGTATGTATGTATGTATGTATGTATGTATGTATGTATGTATGTATGTATGTATGTATGTATGTATGTATGTATGTATGTATGTATGTATGTATGTATGTATGTATGTATGTATGTATGTATGTATGTATGTATGTATGTATGTATGTATGTTTTTATTATTTGTGGGATGAAAATCATCGAAAGACTCTGGCAGTGGTGGTGTTTGCCAGAAGTGCGAGACTTTAACACGCTAAAAACACCCCTTCACACTGACCCAAATGCTCCCCGTGGTACTACCGCAAGGCTATACGTCTCGGGGTGGGAAAGGTCCTAGACCCTAAATCTAAACTACATGGATTCTTCTGCGAATCTCTTCTAACCTACGAAGTTCCAACAGAACCAATTTTATAAAATTACATACATACGTCCAGTTATACAAAGATTCCAACATGATTGGAACGATGTTGTCCGGCCTAATACTACGCCCTAGGACTACTTCTAAATACGCTCTACCACTATCAAATCGTGGACAGATGAAGAACACATGTTCGGCATCTTCCACGACATTGCCACCACAACTCGGACAAAACGGAACACTGTCATGTCCGAAACGGTACAAGTACGACCTAAAATAACCATGTCCAGTCAAAAACTGTGTAATGTAGAAGTTCAAGTCGCCGTGTCTTCTTGATAACCATACCCTAATGTCAGGTATCAGTAAGTAAGTCCATCTTCCCTTGTCAGTCGCTGTCCATCGTTCTTGCCACTTCCGTAGACACATATCAGTCACACCATTCGTACTGTCCGAAACGGCTTCTAGCTCGATGGGTATCATGCCGGCAATGACAAAGGCGGCCTCGTCCGATACAGTTCGGAATGCGCTACATACTCGCAGGGCGGCCAGCCTATACACAGGGGATATCAGATTCACATATGTAGAGTATTTCAGTGAGCCTGACCATATAGGGGATGCATATAAGATAATGCTTCTTACTACACTGGTTAGCAATCTCCTCTGCAGATATTTTGGACCTCTTGTATTCGGCATGATCCGGCATAGCGCTGAGCAGGTTTTTGATGCCTTAGAACCTATATACTTCAAGTGCTCATGAAAAGACAGACGAGTGTCAATCATGACTCCAAGGTATTTTAAACATTCCTTGGATTCTATGCTACACGTGCCAATATTTAGCCTAATGGTTTCCCTATTTTTCCGACTACTAATCAGAATCGCTTCTGTTTTATGGTCAGCTAGAGCTAGACCCATTGATCTCAACCAAGACCTTACGATCTGAATACTGGCGTTTGCAATGGTTTCCGCCTCTAGTAACTCTTTTGCTTCACATACTAACGCTATGTCGTCTGCGAATCCAACTATCTTTACCTTCTCCGGCAGGTTTAACCTTAATACTCCATCGTACATGACGTTCCACAGTAGTGGACCAAGTACTGATCCTTGAGGCACCCCACCAATGATCTTTCGTCTTCTAGTACCCTTATCAGTATCATAAACTAGCTCTCTATTTCGGAAATAGTCCTGTATAATTGCCAGTAGATATCCTGGGATGTCTAAACTGGCTAAGGCATCAACAATATGCTCCCAGTTTGCCGTGTTGAAGGCATTCTTTACGTCTAGCGTTACAACTACACAATACTCTTTTGCTCCATTTCTCCACCTCTTCCCTTGGATAGCCTGAGCAGCAGTTTCTACTACAACTTTGATAGCATCTACTGTTGACCTTGCTTTCCTGAAGCCAAATTGGTTATCTGATAAACCGCGGTTAGCTTCAACACAACTTTCCAATCTTCTACAGATTATACTTTCTAGCAATTTCCCACTTGTATCTATCATACACAGCGGCCTATAAGAGGAAGGGTCGTCTGGTGGCTTATTATCCTTAGGTAACAATACTAACTTTTGTCTCTTCCACATTGTTGGAAAAATGCCCTGGCTCAAGCATGCGCTTATTACTTTCAAAAAATAGTCAGGATGGAGTTTAACAGCTTCTTTTAGTATCATATTCGGAATGCAGTCTAAACCTGGTGCCTTCTTGTCTTTAAATTTTGAGACAGCACCTTCTATCTCGGCAATCGTAACCGGAGGAGTGTCGAAAAATTCAGCCGGGTAGCTGTGTTGCCATGTCGGAGTTTCCTGTTGGGGAAAGAGATGATCTACAATTCCCTTGAGGAGAGGCTCCTCTCTTGGCGGCGATGGACCAAGACATTTAAGTTTCTTGGTTACCAATTTATATGCAAAGCCCCAAGGATTACTATCTACTTCATCACAAACATTAAGAAAACACCTACGCTTGCTCCTACGAATTGCAATCTTCAACGCTTTCCTTTTATCCTTATATATTTGATGGTGTACACTATTCTCTAACCTACCTCTCGTTCGTGTATACTGCCTTCGGGCACTTATACACTCCGATCGCAAGCTAGCAATTTCATCATTCCACCAGTACACCGGGGGCTTATTTGGTGACCTTTTACGCTTTATCATAGCTACGTTACAGGCATTAGTGATATGACTTACTAATTGCACTGCCATATCTTCAGCTGAACCACTCAGTTCCATGTTCTCCATACAAGCTGCGAAGATATCCTTATCAAAGGTATTTACCTTCCATCCTGTCAAACCTCGTGCTTGTGCAATCACACGGGGCTGTTCATCTTGTACATCTATGATTATAGCGCTATGATCGCTATGAGTATAGATGTCGGATATTCTCCAGTTAACTTGGCTTGTGATGCTGCTACTGACAAATGTAATGTCAATTACCGATCCAGCATCACCCCTTCTGAAAGTTTGTTCAACTCCATTATTAATGAGTACAACACCCAATACAGAAAAGGCTTCCAAGAGTACTCTACCTCTTGTGTTTGTCAAGGGGCAGCCCCATTCAACAGCCCACGCATTGAAGTCACCCGCTATTATGACAGGATTTCTTGTAACTGCATCTGTTACTATATTGTCAACTATTACTCGAAAGTCCTCTATAGAATACCTAGGGGGAATATAGCAACTGTATAGTGTGATGCCAGAGACAGTGGCTCGGGCATATCCACATTCTGATGTTATTTTATCTCGTATTGTTAGCGTGCTGGTGTTCCATATCGCCGATGTGTCCGTATTATCGGAAACCCAATTTACAGATCCCATGTTCCGATATGGCTCACTCAGCACAGCGACATCTACATTTAAATCTCGAACGCTTTGCTTAAGAAGCTCTTGAGCTGCCTGGCAATGGTTGAGATTTAACTGTAATATACGCATTTTGATGCCTTAAGTTTTGCTTTAAACCCTAAGTTTCTGTAGAGCTCTTCTGTAGTATGGACAAACTGCACATCCGGTGACATGGTCACTAGCGGTGTTTGTTCCATTCCTACAAAGCAAGCACGACGGTTTATTGGAACAAGTTCCAATTTTGTGGCCAGTTTTGCCACACCGTAAGCAGTTTTTAGAAAGGTCCTGCCCCCTACAGTTTGCTGCTCTATGTCCATAATCAAGACATTTATAGCACCTTCTTGGTGTTACCTTTTCGCGTATTCTGCAAACAACCCAACCAATACGTATCTTCGCCATCTCTATAAGACGGCAAGCTAAGACAGCACTTACGCCAATGGTGGCAGTTTGCGTTCCTCCGTACGCTCTCCTTAACGATTTAACTGCAGCAGGCTGCAGGGATTTAAAATCGGATTCTCTAATGAGGGCTTCATAGACGTCCTCCTTTGTGGTTACCTCATCTATATCTCTAATGTATGTATGTATGTTTTTTTTTTTTTTTTTATTATTTGTGGGATGAAAATCATCGAAAGACTCTGGCAGTGGTGGTGTTTGCCAGAAGTGCGAGACTTTAACACGCTAAAAACACCCCTTCACACTGACCCAAATGCTCCCCGTGGTACTACCGCAAGGCTATACGTCTCGGGGTGGGAAAGGTCCTAGACCCTAAATCTAAACTACATGGATTCTTCTGCGAATCTCTTCTAACCTACGAAGTTCCAACAGAACCAATTTTATAAAATTACATACATACGTCCAGTTATACAAAGATTCCAACATGATTGGAACGATGTTGTCCGGCCTAATACTACGCCCTAAGACTACTTCTAAATACGCTCTACCACTATCAAATCGTGGACAGATGAAGAACACATGTTCGGCATCTTCCACGACATTGCCACCACAACTCGGACAAAACGGAACACTGTCATGTCCGAAACGGTACAAGTACGACCTAAAACAACCATGTCCAGTCAAAAACTGTGTAATGTAGAAGTTCAAGTCGCCGTGTCTTCTTGATAACCATACCCTAATGTCAGGTATCAGTAAGTAAGTCCATCTTCCCTTGTCAGTCGCTGTCCATCGTTCTTGCCACTTCCGTAGACACATATCAGTCACACCATTCGTACTGTCCGAAACGGCTTCTAGCTCGATGGGTATCATGCCGGCAATGACAAAGGCGGCCTCGTCCGATACAGTTCGGAATGCGCTACATACTCGCAGGGCGGCCAGCCTATACACAGGGGATATCAGATTCACATATGTAGAGTATTTCAGTGAGCCTGACCATATAGGGGATGCATATAAGATAATGCTTCTTACTACACTGGTTAGCAATCTCCTCTGCAGATATTTTGGACCTCTTGTATTCGGCATGATCCGGCATAGCGCTGAGCAGGTTTTTGATGCCTTAGAACCTATATACTTCAAGTGCTCATGAAAAGACAGACGAGTGTCAATCATGACTCCAAGGTATTTTAAACATTCCTTGGATTCTATGCTACACGTGCCAATATTTAGCCTAATGGTTTCCCTATTTTTCCGACTACTAATCAGAATCGCTTCTGTTTTATGGTCAGCTAGAGCTAGACCCATTGATCTCAACCAAGACCTTACGATCTGAATACTGGCGTTTGCAATGGTTTCCGCCTCTAGTAACTCTTTTGCTTCACATACTAACGCTATGTCGTCTGCGAATCCAACTATCTTTACCTTCTCCGGCAGGTTTAACCTTAATACTCCATCGTACATGACGTTCCACAGTAGTGGACCAAGTACTGATCCTTGAGGCACCCCACCAATGATCTTTCGTCTTCTAGTACCCTTATCAGTATCATAAACTAGCTCTCTATTTCGGAAATAGTCCTGTATAATTGCCAGTAGATATCCTGGGATGTCTAAACTGGCTAAGGCATCAACAATATGCTCCCAGTTTGCCGTGTTGAAGGCATTCTTTACGTCTAGCGTTACAACTACACAATACTCTTTTGCTCCATTTCTCCACCTCTTCCCTTGGATAGCCTGAGCAGCAGTTTCTACTACAACTTTGATAGCATCTACTGTTGACCTTGCTTTCCTGAAGCCAAATTGGTTATCTGATAAACCGCGGTTAGCTTCAACACAACTTTCCAATCTTCTACAGATTATACTTTCTAGCAATTTCCCACTTGTATCTATCATACACAGCGGCCTATAAGAGGAAGGGTCGTCTGGTGGCTTATTATCCTTAGGTAACAATACTAACTTTTGTCTCTTCCAC